>CM064501.1:15240907-15348776 GCA_032716605.1 Paralithodes platypus | reverse complement strand
CTTTCCAACGTTCCATATGGCCGAACCATCTCAAGTTGTTCCTTTTCACACTTTCCAGCACATCTACCTCCACACCACACCTCCTTCTTACTTACTCATTAGTCTGTCTATCCCTCCATGTAACTCCGCACGCACTCCTTAAGTAATTAATTTGCACTGCTCTCACTCTTGGTCTGAGTCTCTCAACCAACGTCCATGCTTCGCTTCCGTAAGTCAGTGTCGGGATTACCACACTGTCATGCAAGGACTTCTTCACTTCCATACTGACCGCCCTATTTCTTGTTACTGCTTTTAGCGTCCCTACAACCCTCTTCCCCTGTTGTACCCTCTCCCGCACTTCTTCATCCATAGTCCCATCTTTACTCAACACACTGCCCAGATACTTAAAAGAGTTGACGATCTCCATAGCCGGACCGTTCAGCTTCACCTCACACTCTGTGACTTCACCCCTTTCGAAGACCATAACCTTGCTCTTCCCCGCATTTACCTTCAAATTCCGTTTTTCGCACACTGTTCCAAACTCATTTACCAGACCCTGCAACTCCCATTCATTATCACTCATCAGAACTGTATCATCCGCAAACAGCAGTATAGGTAGCTTCCACTCAATTCCCTCCCTTTTCAGCGATACACCAACATCCACTGCTCTTGATAGTATTTCTTTCATGACTCCATCCATATATACAGTAAACAACCACGGGGACATCACACACCCCTGTTTCAAACCAACATTCAGGTCAAAGAACTCGCTCTGCTCACTCTCCACACGTACTGCCGCCTTTGCACCCTCATACATGCTCTTCACTGCTTTCAGCAACTTGCCCTCTACTCCGTATATTCTAAGTACTTTCCACAAACCTTCTCTATCCACTCTGTCATAGGCCTTCTCCAAGTCCATAAAGGCAACATACACCTTTTGTTTCTTCTCCAGATACTTCTCCACAACACAATTCAGGGTAAAAATCTGATCTACACATCCTCTTCCCTTCCTAAAACCTCCCTGCTCGTCGCCTATCCATTTCTCCGTTCTCACTCTCACTCTCTCAATCACTACCCTACTGTATACCTTCCCTACTACGCTTAGAAGACATATTCCTCGGTGGTTACCACACACTCCTCTTTCCCCTTTGCCCTTATATAGGGGGACTATTATGTCAGTCTTCCAGTCATCGGGTGCACTCCCCTTCTCCCATGCTAGTTTGCACATTTTCCATACCCATTCTATCACTATCTCACCACCATACCTCAACATTTCCCCACACACTCCATCTGTTCCTGGTGCTTTCCCCAACTTCACTCATTTCATGGCTTCCCACACTTCTGACCTCCTGATCCCCACCTCCTCCTCCACTACTTCTCTTCTTCTCCCTCCCATACCATATCCAGCTATGTTTGCTGGCTCTTCATTCCTTACATTTAGCAACTCACTGAAGTACTCCCTCCATCTTTCGACTCTCTCTTGCTTCTCGGCTAGCATTCTCCCATTCTTATCTTTCACACCCTTACTGTTTCCCTTGCTACCTTCCCTAACTTTCTTGACTTCTTTCCAGAACAGTTTCTTACTCTCCCTCCATTTTACACTCAGATTCCTTCCAAATTCCTCATCTACTCTTCTCTTACTTTCCTTCACTACTCTCTTCACCACCCTCTTACTCTCCACGTACCTCGCTCGTTTCTGTCTCTCGAAATCTTCATTCCCTCTACTACCCAACCACTCTCTATATGCTTTCTTCTTTTCTTCCACAGCTATTCTTACCTAATACTCCTTATAATATTAAATAGAAAAAGCATGGTTTCAGTGTCGATGTAATTAATTTGCATTTATATTTTTTAAAGATAATTATATTATATTGGGGTTTGTTAAATGTGTTAGTTAAAATATTGAAATATATCTAAAAATGCATATAATTCTACTGTCTAAAGAACAGTTATGATATTCCATATTCGTACAATAGGCTAAATTTATGATATTGCAGTGCCAATTTGCAATCGATTAGAACATTTTAGCCTGGAAATTCCATGCGCTGTTTATTTTTCAGGATGGAGTTTTTAAAATATAATTGATAGTTTCCTATAAACATTGAATCCGCTGTTAAACTGTAAATATTGTGGGTCCATTATAGAACACTCACTTTATTAACGAAATTAGTAGTTATTCAGTGGGAAGTAAGTTTTTGAAATTCCACAAAACAAATGTTTTACTTTGTTGAAAGTTTGTCATGTAATAACTCATAGATTAAGAAATTTTATTTCATTGATTAATTGATTAATATATATATGTATATATTTGTTTACCATCCTCCATAAACCTCTTTCAAGTTTTGAATGAAACAAAAAACACCGTCAAGACCCCCCTTCGAAATATGTAATTTTTTTGGTAGAATAATATCCCGGCCGAAAGCCGGTTCCTCTTAAAATTACAGACTTGCTTTCGCTCGCCAGCAAAATCTCGACACCTAAATATCTTAACATTAACAAAGAAATGGGGCGAAAGGTCATAAAATCGCCAAACTAATGAGGCTAAGATAGTTGAAATATCAAAACTAATGGGGCTAAACGTGATTGAGAAGGGGTTCCAGAATATACCTCCAAAACCTGTCCTTAACGTGATGCATACAAAGGAGTACAAAGGAGTACAAAGGAGTACAAAGGAAATCAAGCAACAACAGGTCTAGTGACCCTTCTAGGTTGCTTGTCCTCCAAAACACTGAGGATCAAGTGACCAAACAGTGGTTTAGAGTGGGTAAGGGAACATTGGAAAGGGAACTACTGCCCTGCCACTAACGTGGCAGGACTAGGAAGTTAGTAGGGGACATATGGGTTAGTAACTGAGGGGAGGATAAAGTTATTCATTTACAAACGCAGTCAGTCGCGGGTTTGATGCGAGATATTTGTCTAGGCGGAATTTAAATGAATCAACGGTGCTGCAGTCTATAACGTCTCGGGGAAGCCCATTCCACAAGTTGACAACTCGATTGAAGAAGAAATTCTTAGATTCGTGCGAGTTAAAAGATTTACCAATAATTTTGCAACCGTTTCCCCGCGTGTAATTAGATTGGTCGATAGTGAAGTACTTACTACAGTTCATATTGTCGATGCCTTTGATGATTTTGAACACTTGAATTAAGTCGCCTCTTAATCTGCGCTGGGTTAAAGGAAATAGATTTAATTCTCTAAGACGCTCTTCGTATGGTTTGTTCTTTAGGCTAGGTATCATTTTGGTAACTCTACGTTGAACTCGTTCTAGCTTGTTTATATCTTTTTGGTAATAAGGGCACCAGGATTGAACGCAGTATTCCAGAAGAGGGCGGACTAAGGAATTGTAAAGGGTTAGGATAACTTCTTTGGATTTATGCTCAAATGACCTGCCTATAAAGCCAATTATTTTGTTTGCCTTCTTAACAACTTCTGAACATTGTTGACTCGGTTTTAGGTTACTCGATATTGTTACTCCCAGATCAGTTTCTCTGTTTACATTCTTAAGCTGAGTGCCATTCATCGAATAGTTTGCTTTCTCATTTAGGTATCCGACATGTAGTACTTTACATTTATCCGCATTGAAACTCATTTGCCAAATTTGGGCCCAACATGACAATTTATCTAGATTGTGATGCATATCGTCAACTTGTTCTTTTGAGAGTACGCTATTTGCAATTTTTGTATCGTCAGCAAATTTTGAGATTGTGCAGGTGAGACCCTCATCTATGTCGTTGATGTAAATTAGAAAGAGAATTGGTCCTAGTACCGATCCCTGGGGTACCCCGCTACTTACATTGGTCCATTTAGATGCCTTACCGTTTATGACTACCCTTTGCTTTCTGTTGCTGAGCCAATTTTCTATCCATTTCAACACACCGTCTTGTATTCCATGCGCTTTTAGTTTTAGCAGTAAACGTTTGTGGGGAACTTTGTCAAAGGCCTTTTGAAAATCAAGGTATATAATATCTACAGCTTTACTCTCATCGTAGAGGTTGAGGATATCGTGGAAGAAGTCTAAGAGGTTTGTTAAACAGGAACGTTTTTTACGAAAGCCGTGTTGAGTATCTTTAAGTATGTTATTTTCCTCCAAGTGATTTACGAGTCTGTCTCGTATGACCGTTTCTAGCATTTTACATACAACTGAGGTTAAGCTAATTGGACGATAGTTACTGGGTAGGGATTTGCTGCCTTTTTTGAATATCGGTGTTACGTTGGCTAGCTTCCACTGATCAGGCATAGTTCCAGACTGCAAGGATTTATTGAATAGTAATGTCAGTGGTTTGGAGAGCTCATTCTTAGCTTCCTTTAGAACTCTAGGCGAGATTGTATCAGGTCCTGGCGTTTTATTTACCTTGAGTTTATCTAAACAATTCAATACTTCTCTCTCTGTAACGGTGATATTGCTTAGAACATCTGAATTATCAATCTGAATCGGCGATGGTGTAGGGATATCACTGAGGTCTTCTGTTGTAAAAACTGATGCAAAGAAGGTATTGAGGGCATTACTCATTTGTACTTCGTCTTTGGTGTATTCTCCTTTTTCATCGACTAACGGTCCAACAGTTGAAGTAACTACTTTTTTCTTTCTGATATAACTATAGAATTCTTTCGGGTTTGTTTTACTTTGATTCGCAATATGTAACTCTAAGGTCTTTTTACTTTGCCTAATTAACTTTTTGGCTTTGCGTCGTAGCTCTACAAATTTCACCCGTTCTTCGTCATTTTGTGAGGATTTTAATCTATCATTAGCACATTTTTTAGCAAGCAGGCAGTTTGAAATATCTTTATTCCACCATTTGGGCTTATTATTATGGCCTGGACGCCGTATTTTCGATGGTATGCAGTCTTGCACTGCTTTTAGGTAAGTGATTTCGAATAACTTCCAGGATGTATTTATGTCGTTATTGTTAATTAAAAAGCTCCAGTCAGTTTCTTTAAACATAGCTCTAAGTTTATGGAAGTTTGCTTTCTTGAAATTAGGGACTTTTTCGATGCTACTATTTGGTTCGTTACTAGTAAACTTTAAAGTGAAAGTTATCGTACGATGGTCGCTGTTACTGAATTCATCACCAACATTCAAATTCTCTATCAATTCTTCTTTTGTTGCAAGTACAATGTCAAGAACGTTATTACCACGGGTCGGCATTCGAACAAATTGATAAAGCGAACTCTCTTGCAAGTTCGTATACAAGTCATGTCCGGAGTGTGAAGTAAGAGTATCGCCCCACTTGGTCACAGGTAAATTAAAGTCGCCAAAAATTACGGTATCTTGTGAGTTACTTACATCTGCAATTTGTTCGTAAATTTCTCGGTCAGTTTGCACTGATTGAGCTGGAGGTCTGTATATTAACGCAAGTATTATTTTTGTACCTTTATTATTCTTTATTAGCACAAAAGATGTGTCGACGTTCACAATTTGAGGTTTTGACACGAGGGTCGGGTTAAGACTTTCTTTGATATAAAATAAAACGCCACCTCCATTTTTATTTATTCGGCTGTTCTCAAACATTACATAACCGGGAAGTGAATACTCTGCTAAAAAGTCTCTATCTTGTGTATTGAGCCAAGATTCTGTTATGCCAATCACATCATAATTTTCTGTAAACACTAGTTCCTCTAAATCTGAAAATTTATTGCGTATGCTACGAGCGTTTGCATAGAAAACCTTTAAAGTTGCGGTTTTAGAACTCGCAGATCGTTCTTTCATCGAATTTTTGGTTCTGGTCGGATCTACATTTACATTCATGGCTGTCCTCGGTCCTCGGTCGTTATCCCTGACGGTTTTGAATTTGGGTCGTGTTGGTGGAGCTTTATCCAAATTCGCGGTTCTTGACGTATTAGTATTTAATTCCTTTGTAGATTGCCGTCCTCGCTGTCTTCGGTCCTCCTTCCTGGTTGTCCTGTGCTGAGTCGATTTCTTCTCCGAAAATCCTTCACCGCATCGTTGAGAAGACGCCCAAAACGCGCTGCTCCCACCTGGTTCAGATGAACTCCATCATCCGAAAACAAATAGTCATCGTAGTAGAAATTGTCCCAGGTGTCGACGAATCCCACGTTCTCCTTCCTGCAGAGGTTTGCTAGACAACGATTTGTGCTGGTGGCTATGTTGTAAAATCGGCTCTCTACACCGAGCCGGGGGACGATTCCTGAGACGATGATCCTTGATGACTTCTCCTTAAACGACTTGATCAGCTGCTGGTACTTTAAAAGCAAATCTTCCGACCGGGTTCGCTGTATATCGTTGGATCCAACGTGGATGACGTACATTGTATTTGCAGGGGCCAGCTTTGATACTTCGTCAACTGCTGCAACTACGTCATCCACACCACCACCAGGGATACAAAAACGCTTCCTGGTCTTAGGTGCCCTGGCGCAAAACTCTGTGAGCTGACCACGTATCATCGAGTCTCCCACGAGCCGGACTTCTTCTATTTCCTCTTCGTCATCTGAGTCTGCGAATATCTGGAAACGGTTTTGACACTCGGTAATCGGTATGTGTTTCCTGGTCTTGGGGCAAACGTTGTTCCTCACGACACGGAAGTTGTCTTGAGGGGGAAGAGAGTCGCTATTTATATCTTGAGTATCGGAAACATCAGCTGAAATGGCTACTGTAGGCGTTGAATTGTTGGCAGTTGACGTTGGGGCGTTGGTGGCTGCTGGAGTTGCGGTGACAATTGAAGTTTGTGGCACTCCCAACGTTGAGTGTTACAAACTCTTGGAGTGATTCCAGCTTCATGGTGAGGACGTTGATCTTGTTGTAGGCTTCATCTAATTTCACTGTAAAATTCTCTCGTTGCTGGCAGAGCCGGCAGACTTGAAGATCGATAGTAGCAAACATGGACTCACCAAACCTACCGGCGCAGTTCGCACAAGCGCGAGGCATGGTGACAGTCACTTTCTTCAGATCACTTCACTCACTTAAAAAACAATTCACTCACTTTACAACACTTCACTCACTTTAAAAACACTTCAATCACTTCAACCGAAAACAAATATGCTGAAATACGCAGAAATAGGATATCAGGGGTGATAGCCTAACCGAAAACAAAAATGTTGAGATACGCAGAATTAGGCTTCCAGGGGCGATAGCCTAACCAAAAGTTTTTTTTTTAAATTGAAATACGCAATAATAGGCTACCAGCGTTGAATAGCCTAACCGAATATAATAAAATTGAAATTCGCAGAAATAGGCTACCAGGTGTGATAACCTAACCTTAAACAAATATATGTATAACAGAATATGTAACTAAATATACAATTCACCAAATAGAGATTATATAAAAATAAAGTGTGACTGCACACAAGGGGTTAATATACTGTGTCAACAGATGACCCTGGTGTCACTGAAGCCTAGTAAAGCAGTAGCCTACTCTTTTTAGATAAAAAAGTGTATCAGTCAAAGGTTATTACAAGATCGTGCAAGCAACAACTAAAATTACAGATATATATAGCTACAGTAGGATACCAAATACAATATCTACAAGAGTTAATAATAAAACAGATTGGCTGGCTATAGGCTAGGCTAGGTTTGGGTTAGGCTAAAAGCTTGGCAGGTTGGGTTAGGCTAGGTTAGTTTGTACAAATACCACCCTTAGCTTAAAGTAAAATCAGTCTGAGGAGAAAAAGTCAAGAATATATCTAGGGGGAAAAGATAAATGAATGCACTTAAATTTGGTACAAAATTTGCTGGAATTTAATATGTATAATCCCCAAAAAAGGTTTGTTTACAAAATGGTGTCGGCGTTAGTCCCTGTAGGCGGTTAGTTAGTAAACAATATTGTTTATTAGCAAATTAATATGCAAAGCTTTACTTACATACAAGGCAGTTAAATTGATACTTACTACAGTAGGTAATGGGTAAAATTAGGGGTAGGGGCTACGATTTTATATAAAATAGTAATAAGAGAGCGTTTGTTTACAAAGCAAAACAAAACAATAGATGGCGCTAGTGGCGCCCTGTCCGAGCAGGAGTCTTGTGATAAACACAAAGTTTTTCAGTCAATACACAGCGAAATATCGTGCAGTGTTACTTACTAAGCTACAGGATGGTTAAACGTGCTCTTAACCACCTTTCATGCACAAGAATGAAGAGGATGAGTAGTTAATACTCAAATTATGATCGATATCGTGAGAGCGTTGACAGAGCGTCTGCAGCGTCTGGCGGTAGCACGGGGTGTATCATCCGTATCATCCGTACGGATGATACGGCCCCAACACGGCCCTCCGATTGGGTTAATAGGAACAGACCCACAAGGTTCATTAGTATTCAGTAGGTTTTTTTGTTTTATTTCATTATATTTTTTCTTTTCTTTCCTTTCTTTCGTTTTTTTCATTTTCTTTTTTCTTTCTGTAATTTCCTTGTTTTCCTTTCTTTCGTTTTTTCTGTTCCTTTCGTTTATTTTTGTATTTTCTTTCTATTTGTTTTTTTCTTTCGAAGCCCATGGCCAGGGAGACAGAGGGATGACAGATACAGACAGAAAAAGGGAGAGAGACATTCTGGAACTGACAGACATATATGGGTAAACAGAATTACAGACAGACAGACATATGGAGAGACATTCTAGTATTTATTAATGTTTCTAATAGAAAGACGAGGAAATTCATGTAGAAATAGGAAACTCTTGAACTTATAGAAATAAAAAAGAAACAAAACTGAAAACAATGCAATACAAATTTATAAATAAATAAAATAAGAAGAGACGGAAAGACAAAAATAATAACAACGTGAACAAAAATAGTATGGGGAAATAAATATTGATAGAATAACGTAGCCGAAATAATAAATAGAACATTACTAAATAAATTGATATACAGTAATTCCATAACGAGAGATTTAACGAAACAATAAGTTGAAAAGAAAGAGCTCAAATTAATAACCACAAGGAAAGTTAATACAAAATAAAACAAATATCGCGAACTAAAAATATTGCTTGGGGCTTAATTTGAAATAAATTAAATCGAAAAATGTAAAGATAAATAAAATAAAAGAGCAAGACAAATTATTTAAAAAAATGGAACGCTATTTGATTTAAAGCTAAAGCAAGAACGTACAGAGAAAGAAAACTGAAAATAATATTAATGAAGAACGTACAGAGACAGAAAACTGAAATAATATTAATGAAGAACGTACACTGAAAGGAAACGAGAACAAAAATGAAGGAAGAACAAATTAAAAGTAACATAAAACCTCTTCTTTACCGAGGATATATTTTGCATTTTTCCAGCTATATTTAGACGATTTTATGCTGTGTAGGAGTGGAAAGCGTGGTAGGTAAAATACATAATCCAGATAGTTGGAAGCCTTTTCATTGCTAAACGTCCTCCCTAAGCTGGATAAAATCGTCTAATATTATCCAGATTATAATGACAAGGACAACTCGGTACTAAAGGGGTTAACAAAAGTCCCGAAAGAAGCAACCAGAATATAAAGAAATATCAGTAGGAAACACGCCTGGAAGACTAAAGCCCGTCAAATATCAGTAGGAAACACGCCTGGAAGACTAAAGCCCGTCAAATATCAGTAGGAAACACGCCTGGAAGACTAAAGCCCGTCAAATATCAGTAGGAAACACGCCTGGAAGACTAAAGCCCGTCAAATATCAGTAGGAAACACGCCTGGAAGACTAAAGCCTGTCAAATATCAGTAGGAAACACGCCTGGAAGACTAAAGCCTGTCAAATATCAGTAGGAAACACACCTGGAAGACTAAAGCACGTCAAATATCAGTAGGAAACACGCCTGGAAGACTAAAGCCCGTCAAATATCAGTAGGAAACACGCCTGGAAGACTAAATCCCGTCAAATATCAGTAGGAAACACGCCTGGAAGACTAAAGCACGTCAAATATCAGTAGGAAACACGCCTGGAAGACTAAAGCCCGTCAAATATCAGTAGGAAACACGCCTGGAAGACTAAAGCCCGTCAAATATCAGTAGGAAACACGCCTGGAAGACCAAAGCCTGTCAAATATCAGTAGGAAACACGCCTGGAAGACTAAAGCCCGTCAAATATCAGTAGGGAACATGCCTGGAAGACTAAAGCACGTCAAATATCAGTAGGAAACACGCCTGGAAGACTAAAGCCCGTCAAATATCAGTAGGAAACACGCCTGGAAGACTAAAGCACGTCAAATATCAGTAGGAAACACGCTTGGAAGACTAAAGCACGTCAAATATCAGTAGGAAACACGCCTGGAAGACTAAAGCCCGTCAAATATCAGTAGGAAACACGCCTGGAAGACTAAAGCACGTCAAATATCAGTAGGAAACACGCCTGGAAGACTAAAGCACGTCAAATATCAGTAGGAAACACGCCTGGAAGACTAAAGCCCGTCAAATATCAGTAGGAAACACGCCTGGAAGACTAAAGCCCGTCAAATATCAGTAGGAAACACGCCTGGAAGACTAAAGCCCGTCAAATATCAGTAGGAAACACGCCTGGAAGACTAAAGCACACCAAATATCAGTAGGAAACACGCCTGGAAGACTAAAGCCCGTCAAATATCAGTAGGAAACACGCCTGGAAGACTAAAGCCCGTCAAATATCAGTAGGAAACACGCCTGGAAGACTAAAGCCCGTCAAATATCAGTAGGAAACACGCCTGGAAGACTAAAGCCCGTCAAATATCAGTAGGAAACACGCCTGGAAGACTAAAGCACGTTAAATATCAGTAGGAAACACGCCTGGAAGACTAAAGCCCGTCAAATATCAGTAGGAAACATGCCTGGAAGACTAAAGCCCGTCAAATATAAGTAGGAAACACGCTTCCAAAGCACGTCAAATATCAGTAGGAAACACGCCTGGAAGACTAAAGCACGTCAAATATCAGTAGGAAACACGCCTGGAAGACTAAAGCACGTCAAATATCAGTAGGAAACACGCCTGGAAGACTAAAGCCCGTCAAATATCAGTAGAAAACACGCCTGGAAGACTAAAGCACGTCAAATGAAAAAAAGCGAAGATTAAATGAGGAGAAAAAGTGCGAGTTTCCCGAATGTTCTTGGGGGCTGCATTGAAAGAATAATACCAGTAGCATTGAAAATAGAAGTTTAAGGGGGGTCACCGATTTTTTTTATTATCTTTCTCTCCTTTTCTCTCTTTCCCTGGCTTGTATCCATTCGGCCCCATTCAACCAACTGTTTTAAGACGTTTACCCCCATCCAGGTGTCGATTTCTTCCTGGCAAGCGATAGCGAGCCAGCATTGTATGGAGAAATCCGGCTTCGCCGGACATATTTTTCTATCGAAAAACGTAAACATTTAGCTTGCTGTCAAAACAAAAATATATATATGCTAGCTCGCTACCGCTCGCCAGAAAAAGTTTGACACCTGGATGGGGGTAAACGTCTTAAAACAGTAGGCTGAATGGGGCCGAATGGATACAAGAAAGAGAGAGAGGGAAAGAAAGCGAAGAAAAGCGAGGTGGGCTCCCTTAAGAAAATGTGTGTGAACAGAAGAAATACAAAACAAAATTAAAAAGGAAGTAGTAAAAGAATAATACCCGTAAGAAAAAAACAAAACAAAAACTAGGCAAATTCGTGTAAACATAAACCACTCACAAACAAGAAAGAGGAAGGAAGCAATACATGAATAGTACAGGTAAGAAAACAAAACAAAGAAGTTGAAGAATATCCTTGTAAATAGAACAAATAGGTAGAGAAAGGAAGCGGTACAAAATAATGGGATAAGATAAAATACCATTAGAAATTTGACGAATAGAAAGAAACTCGTAACAAAATATAATGGCAAAACCAAAGCCATAAATAAAATATAATAAATCAAATCAATCAATAAATAAAATACATTAAAATAATAAAAAACGAAATAAATCGAAAAATAACCGAAAGACAAAAACTTGAAAACAAGAGAAAACCGATGAAGAACGATCCGGAAAAGTAAACAATTATAACCATCACAGAAAATAAATATCAAACTCCCATCAACAGAACACAATAACACACAAAAGCGCCGTTTTAAGGGGATGTTTTTTTTCTGGACCCCCTTCGCCCTCGTGTTTAGCCCCCATTAATTTGAGATTTTAGACGTTCGCCCCATTAGTTTGAGATTTTAGGACGCTCGCCCCATTAGTTTGGTGATTTTAAGACTTTTCGCCCCATTTCATTTGTCAATATTAAGACCTTTCGTGTCATTTAGGTATCGATTCTTCCTGGCGAGCGATAGTGAGTCTGTACTTTAGGAGGAACCAGCCTTCGGCCGGGACATTTCGAAACAAAAACAAAAATGTACAAATTTATCTTGAAGGGAGTCTTGGGAGTGGTTTTTAAGCATGATGGAGGTCTAGGGAGCAAACTAAAAACCTCCCCTTAAATAAAAGAGCCCCGAAAGTAAAGAAAACAAGAAAGACAGAAAATAGAAAGAAAGAAAGAAAAAGAAAGAAAACAAAAAAGAAGGCAACAAAAAGAGCCCCGAAAGTAAAGGAAACAAAGACAGAAAATGGAAAGAAAGACAAAGAAAGCCAGAAAGCAAGACAGAAAGAAAGAACAAGTCCTGGGAATTCTCTCGTGGGCTGTATTGATATTTCTTTCTTGTGTCCCAGCTCGGCTATCCTATCTGTTACATCTAAATCTTTTCTTTCCGAGTTTCCTACACGGTGTTTTTGTTTGTACTTTGGTGGGGTTTTGTGACACTAACTGCTGCTTGTTTTTCCATCGTAACATCTTAATATTTTTTTTTTTTTTTTTTATCGCTAGCATAATTGTTTGGTTGTTCTTTCCCTTAATATTTTCTTGGGTTGCTAGCATATGTTTGTTTACTCTTTTCCTAAGGGGAGATGGACCTATTTATTTGCTTATAGTTTTATTTATATATTTATTTTTTATTTTCCTCCCTAGACCTCCATTAATCTGTAAAAACCACTCCCTAGACCCCCCTTCAAGATACATTTGTAAATTTTTCGGTAGAAAAATGTCACGGCCGAAGCCCGGTTACTCTTAAAATTACAGGCTCGCTATCACTCGCCAGGAAAATATCGACATCTAAATGGCACGAAAGTTCTTAATATTGACAATGAAATGGTTTTAAAATCGCCAAACTAATGGGCCAAACGTCTTAAAATCTAAAAACCAATGGGGCTAAACAAGAGGGAGAAGGGGGCCACATAAACCAGCCCATCCCCCCCCCCCCCCTTTAATATTTTCTTGGGTTGCTAGCATATGTTTGGTTGAACATTTCCTTAAGGGGGTGACCTGCTTTTTTATCTTTCTTGATTGTATCCATTTGGCGCCATTCAGCCTACTGTTTTAAGACATGTAACCCTATCCAGGTGTCGATTTTTTCCTGGCGAGCGATAGCGAGCCAGCATTTTATGAATAAATCCGGGTCTTAATATTTTATGGGGGGCGCTAGCATATGTTTGGTTGTTCTTTTCCTCGATGTGTTTCTTTACTAGGCTATAGATTTTTTTTTTTTTTTTTTTTCCAACTGAGGGTAAATGGCCATGTCGTTATCTTCATTACTCCACTATTACGATGATTTAACAGCGGTAAAGTTGTGTATTGTGAAAACTACTATGTTTCATTTCATCTGACGGTAAATTGAACCCCTTTGCAGCTAATTTCTCGTTACTTAATGGAAAAATATGAAACTACTGTCTCTGCCTCATATTAAGACCAAGTATATATAATTAGCACCAGATTTCACTACAAAATCTTCAAAATAACGGAGAAAACTGGATGGGCACTTTGCAATTTACCGTCAGATGATAAGAAACAGACTATAGGCCTGATTATGACACAGAGCCATAGTAATTACATATATTATGACACAGAGCCATAGTAATTACATATATTATGACACAGAGCCATAGTAATTACATATATTATGACACAGAGCCATAGTAATTACATATATTATGACACAGAGCCATAGTAATTACATATATTATGACACAGAGCCATAGTAATTACATATATTATGACACAGAGCCATAGTAATTACATATATTATGACACAGAGCCATAGTAATTACATATATTATGACACAGAGCCATAGTAATTACATATATTATGACACAGAGCCATAGTAATTACATATATTATGACACAGAGCCATAGTAATTACATATATTATGACACAGAGCCATAGTAATTACATATATTATGACACAGAGCCATAGTAATTACATATATTATGACACAGAGCCATAGTAATTACATATATTATGACACAGCCATAGTAATTACATATATTATGACACAGAGCCATAGTAATTACATATATTATGACACAGAGCCATAGTAATTACATATATTATGACACAGAGCCATAGTAATTACATATATTATGACACAGAGCCATAGTAATTACATATATTATGACACAGAGCCATAGTAATTACATATATTATGACACAGAGCCATAGTAATTACATATATTATGACACAGAGCCATAGTAATTACATATATTATGACACAGAGCCATAGTAATTACATATATTATGACACAGAGCCATAGTAATTACATATATTATGACACAGAGCCATAGTAATTACATATATTATGACACAGAGCCATAGTAATTACATATATTATGACACAGAGCCATAGTAATTACATATATTATGACACAGAGCCATAGTAATTACATATATTATGACACAGAGCCATAGTAATTACATATATTATGACACAGAGCCATAGTAATTACATATATTATGACACAGAGCCATAGTAATTACATATATTATGACACAGAGCCATAGTAATTACATATATTATGACACAGAGCCATAGTAATTACATATATTATGACACAGAGCCATAGTAATTACATATATTATGACACAGAGCCATAGTAATTACATATATTATGACACAGAGCCATAGTAATTACATATATTATGACACAGAGCCATAGTAATTACATATATTATGACACAGAGCCATAGTAATTACATATATTATGACACAGAGCCATAGTAATTACATATATTATGACACAGAGCCATAGTAATTACATATATTATGACACAGAGCCATAGTAATTACATATATTATGACACAGAGCCATAGTAATTACATATATTATGACACAGAGCCATAGTAATTACATATATTATGACACAGAGCCATAGTAATTACATATATTATGACACAGAGCCATAGTAATTACATATATTATGACACAGAGCCATAGTAATTACATATATTATGACACAGAGCCATAGTAATTACATATATTATGACACAGAGCCATAGTAATTACATATATTATGACACAGAGCCATAGTAATTACATATATTATGACACAGAGCCATAGTAATTACATATATTATGACACAGAGCCATAGTAATTACATATATTATGACACAGAGCCATAGTAATTACATATATTTCCATTATGTCTCGCGATATCAGTTGCTAAAGGGTTAAGGGGAGACTGGCCGTTTGTTTGGTCTATTACCGGTACCGTAATTCATATATTCATATATTTTTTTTAGTTTCCTCCCTAGACCTCCATCAAGCTTTAAAAAAAAAAACCTAGACCCCCTTTCAAGATAAATTTGTACATTTTTCGGTAGTAAAATGTCCCGGCCAAAGGCCGGTTCCTCTTAAATTTGCAGGCTCGCTTTCGCTCGCCAGTAAATAATCGACACCTAAATGGCACGAAAAGTCTTAAATTTGACAACGAAATGGGGCGAAAGGTGTTAAAATCTCCTAACTAATGGGCCGAACGTCTTATAATCTCAAAACTAGTGGGGCTAAACATTATGGATAAGGGGGTCCAGAAAAACGGTCTGTCTCCCCTTAAGGACCGGGTACGCTATTAGCTGGTATAAAATAGCCTATCCCACTTTATATTTAAAACGGTCTGTCTTCCCTTAAGGACCGGGTACGCTATTAGCTGGTATAAAATAGCCTATCCCACTTTATATTTAAAACGGTCTGTCTCCCCTTAAGGACCGGGTACGCTATTAGCTGGTATAAAATAGCCTATCCCACTTTATATTTAAAACGGTCTGTCTCCCCTTAAGGACCGGGTACGCTATTAGCTGGTATAAAATAGCCTATCCCACTTTATATTTAAAACGGTCTGTCTCCCCTTAAGGACCGGATACGCTATTAGCTGGTATAAAATAGCCTATCCCACTTTATATTTAAAACGGTCTGTCTCCCCTTAAGGACCGGGTACGCTATTAGCTGGTATAAAATAGCCTATCCCACTTTATATTTAAAATGGTCTGTCTCCCCTTAAGGACCGGGTACGCTATTAGCTGGTATAAAATAGCCTATCCCACTTTATATTTAAAACGGTCTGTCTCCCCTTAAGGACCGGATACGCTATTAGCTGGTATAAAATAGCCTATCCCACTTTATATTTAAAACGGTCTGTCTCCCCTTAAGGACCGGGTACGCTATTAGCTGGTATAAAATAGCCTATCCCACTTTATATTTAAAACGGTCTGTCTCCCCTTAAGGACCGGGTACGCTATTAGCTGGTATAAAATAGCCTATCCCACTTTATATTTAAAACGGTCTGTCTCCCCTTAAGGACCGGGTACGCTATTAGCTGGTATAAAATAGCCTATCCCACTTTATATTTAAAACGGTCTGTCTCCCCTTAAGGACCGGGTACGCTATTAGCTGGTATAAAATAGCCTATCCCACTTTATATTTAAAACGGTCTGTCTCCCCTTAAGGACCGGATACGCTATTAGCTGGTATAAAATAGCCTATCCCACTTTATATTTAAAACGGTCTGTCTCCCCTTAAGGACCGGGTACGCTATTAGCTGGTATAAAATAGCCTATCCCACTTTATATTTAAAACGGTCTGTCTCCCCTTAAGGACCGGGTACGCTATTAGCTGGTATAAAATAGCCTATCCCACTTTATATTTAAAACGGTCTGTCTCCCCTTAAGGACCGGATACGCTATTAGCTGGTATAAAATAGCCTATCCCACTTTATATTTAAAACGGTCTGTCTCCCCTTAAGGACCGGGTACGCTATTAGCTGGTATAAAATAGCCTATCCCACTTTATATTTAAAACGGTCTGTCTCCCCTTAAGGACCGGGTACGCTATTAGCTGGTATAAAATAGCCTATCCCACTTTATATTTAAAACGGTCTGTCTCCCCTTAAGGACCGGATATGCTATTAGCTGGTATAAAATAGCCTATCCCACTTTATATTTAAAACGGTCTGTCTCCCCTTAAGGACCGGATATGCTATTAGCTGGTATAAAATAGCCTATCCCACTTTATATTTAAAACGGTCTGTCTCCCCTTAAGGACCGGGTACGCTATTAGCTGGTATAAAATAGCCTATCCCACTTTATATTTAAAACAGTCTGTCTCCCCTTAAGGACCGGGTACGCTATTAGCTGGTATAAAATAGCCTATCCCACTTTATATTTTCCTTCTACTAAATACTTTCTTTTGTCGCCAATCTTATCTTGACATTTATCCCTTAGAATACCGGTACCAGCGACGTGTTTTATATTTTATTTTAGATATATTTATGCGATATTATTCAGCTTAGGAAGGATCTGTGGTAGTTAACAGGGTTGGTTGAGATGGTTTGAAGTCTTATTATTGCTAAAGGACTTTCCAATGCTAAATAACATCAGCTAATAGTTGCCAGAATATTTGATGAAAAGAACGTTCCTGGTACTGGAATGGGTTAAATCGGTTCTGTCAGTTGTTCCCCATATGGGTTTGAACGGTTATCTTCAATACAAAACCCCTGCTTGATTTACAAGTTATCTTCCAGAAATCAACACCCGGTTCCTTGCTCTTCATTCAGTGTTGGATATTTTGTGCGTTTAGATCACTAGATAATTAACCCGTACAGTACCGGTGATGTCCGTTTCATTATATTTTAGAGACTATTAGACGATTCTATTCAGCTTAGGAAGGACGCTTACCTATTAAAAAGACTACATAATATCTCAATTTATCCTTTTAGCTTCCATATATCTTTTCTAAGCTTCATACAATCGTCTGAATGTAGATAGAATACAATCTAATACACGTTGCTGGTACTCAAAGGGTTAAGGGGACCGACCCGCTTTTTATTCTTTCTGGGTAGTAAGATTCGACCCCATTCAGCCTACTGTATTAAGACTTATCCTTATCCAGGTGTCGATTTACACCTGGCGAGCGATAGCGAGCCAGTATATTTTGTATTATGCTTTAGACAGCTGGATTAATTTGTACATTTTTCGGTAGAAAAATGTCTTCGGCTAAGCGTGATTTCTCCATACAATGATGGCTCGCTCTCGCTCGCCAGGAAAAAATCGATACTTAAATGGGGAGAAACGTCTTAAAACAGTAGGCTGAATTTGGCCGAATGGATGCAATTCCTCAGAGAGAAAAAGCAGGTCGGTCACGTTAAGTTTGAGTCACATGAGTAATTTAGTTTCTTGTACTCCCATCTTTTCTGTTTCTCCCCCTCCCCCATTCTGCACGATGACGTAATTATTTTGGTTACCATCAGACGATTTTGTTAGCTCATGTTCTACCTAGAGGACTCAAAGGGGTAATTGTGATCTCAATAAACCCTCTGAGTAACATAAGTGAATTTTAGACTACTGGTACATAAAATCGTCTAGTTTTAGCCAGAATTGTAGTTAAAAAGGTGTCATCGTGCTGCAGGGGCTAAGGGGGGTCACCAGCTTTTGTTTTTATCTTTCTCTCCTTTTCTTTGTTTCCCTGGCCTGTATACATTCGTACTCATTCAGCCAACTGTTTTAAGACGTTTATCCCCATCCATGTGTCGATTTCTTCCTGCGAGCGATAGCGAGCCAGCATTGTTTGGGGTAAATCCGGCTTCGCCGGATTTTTTTTTCTATCGAAAAGTGTACAAATTTAGCTTGCTGTCAAAACAAAAATATATACTGTATATGCTGGCTCGCTACCGTTCGCCAGGAAAATATTGACACCTGGATGGGGGTAAACGTCTTAAAGCAGTAGGCTGAATGGAGCCGAATGGATACAAGCCAAAGAGAGAGGGAGAGAAAGAGAAAAAAAGCGAGGTGGGCTCTCTTAAATTATCCTCTTCCTTCTCCAGTCCTTCAGTTCCTTCCTCAGTCCTCCTCTTCCTCCTCCTACTACTCCTTCCTATTCCTCCACTCCCCTCCCTTACCACCCACTCTCCCTTACTCTTCCTCCCCTTGCCTCTCCCTTTCCTCTTCCTCTCTTCCACTTTTATGTGTGAAATGTCTAGACTGGGCCCTGTATTGGTGCTCCATGCAAGAGTATAGTTGAAGAGTTGTTTATTCACTGTTCTCTTTCACTCTTACTCTTACCTCTACTCTTCCACCATCTGCTCTGTTCTCTTCCACTCTTACTCTTACCTCTTCTCTTCCACCCTTTCTCTTACCTTTACTCTTCCACCATCTGTTCTGCTTCCTCTTCCTACTAAACTGCCCCGTAAGGATCAATAGGTCTGTTGCTGTTTGTACTTCTTTGTACATTCCTTTCCTCCCTCCTACTCTTTCTGCATTACTCCTACTTCTCCATTCCTCTTTCAGTCCTCGTCTTCCTTCTCCATTCCTCCTCCTCCTTCCACCCAGCCACCCTTACTCCACCTACTGTTGTTTCTCTTCCTCTCCCTTCTTCCACTTTCACGTGTGGAGTGTCTAGACTGGGCGGTGGTGTGATGGCGGTGTTTTGGTGCTCCATGAAAGAATGTGTTTGAGGAGTTGTTTATTTAGTGTGCTCTCCTCTCCTCCTGAATTCCTCCTCCTACATTCTTCTTCTTCCTACTCTTCCTCCTCCTCTTCCTCGATCTTCCCTCCTCCATTCCTTCTTGTTCTTATTGCTATTTTAATACTCTTACTACTCCTCTTCTCTCTCAGTTCTCTTAATTCATCCTCCTCCTCCTCTTCCATTTTTCCTTCTTCCTTCTTCCTTCTTCTCGATCTTTGTTCCTCCATTCCTTCGTATCATTCATTCATCTTCCTAGGTTCATCCTCTTAATACTCTTTCTTCTCCATCATTCATCTTTTTCTTCCTCCTCCATCCTCAACCTGTACCCTCATCTCCCCCTTACCCTCCCTTATATTCTCTCAGCTTCCCGCTCCCTTATTCCTCATATTCTCCCCCTCTTCCATTCCTCGACCTCTACTTTCCACTGTCCATTACCATCCCCTAATGTTCTCTTAGCTTTTCCCCCTCCCTCATTCCTCCTGCTCTTCCATTTCTCCATTCCCCCTTACCCTCCCCTAATAATTTCTCAGCTTCCCCCCTCCCTCATTCCTCTTATTCTCCCCCTCCTCCATTCCTTCACTCCCCTTTACACCCCCTCCCCTAATGTTCACTCACCTTCCCCCATCCCTCGTATTATTCCCCCCCACCATACCTCCACTCCCCCCCCCCCCCCCGTAATTATCTCTCAGCTTTACCCATCTCAGCTTTCCCCTTCCCTTTAGCGACTACCGCTGGAGTGTCTAGACTAGGAGGAGTGTTATTAGTGCACTTGTGTGTTGCATGCTTAAGGAGCAAACCGTTTATTTGTTGGTCGAGTCTTTAATTATGATTATGATTATTTTTTTTTTCCTCCCTAGACCTCCATCAAGTTTTAAACAAAAAACATCCCCAAGATCCCCATTCTAGATTTATTTGTAAATTTTTCGGTAGAAATATGGCGCGGCCGAAGGCCGATCCCTTCTTAATTACAGGCTCGCTAACGCTCGCCAGAAAAAAAAATACCTAAATGTCAGGAATAGTATTTATATTGAAACAAATGGGGCGAAACGTCTTATAATCGCCAAACTAATGGTCCAAACGTCTTAACATCTGAAAACAGTAATTGGGCTAAGCATGAGTAAGAAGGGGGACCAGAAAAAACAACTACTTCCCCTTAATAATACAGTATTTGATTATTTGTATATACAGTACCGGGTATTTGTTAAACTTGAGATGTTTTTTTTTTTTTTTTATTGATTTTTTTTTTTTTTGCATCGTGTAAATGGTAATATACCGGTACTGTATACATATATTTGTATTATTGTACAGGTATATTTTTTGTATTATGTGTGTATTTATTTTTGTAATGATTTAACTTGGTAATTATCGGATTCCTGCATGGCTCCTGTGTTTCACACTTCCGACTCAACTTTTGTCCATTTCCGGGTTGTTAATATTTGACTGGAGCCGAAGTTTACACAAGGAAGCCCAGTATTATACACACACCATTAGCGATACACACACCTCAAACGCTCACAGGATATTTCAAGGCTTTAATGAATGTATTGTAGGTTTTAAATTGTTGATGATACTATTGGTGAACGTAGTATGAGAGAGAGAGAGATTTTTATATTGAGTATCGTGCACAACAACTGTATTACCAGGAGCTGAGAAGCAAAAGTTGGCAATATAAAGCACATTCTGACACCCAGGAACGAACAGATCTTTCTGTTCCTATTTTGTTTGGCCCGGATTGCATTTTTAGGGCAGGGTGCTAGGAATCCTCCTCCCCTTGTAAACTTAACTTACTAGACGAGACAGGGAAAGGGGCGAGGGAACGCAAAAGTAGTCCCGGACTCTTAAGAATTGTAACTTTAAATGTTGTTTCTGTTCGGGCTCTGTCTCGAGTCTGCTTCCCCAGCTATAGGGTATGTGCCTGAGTTTATACGTATATACTGCACATGCATACAACCAAACAATCAAGGGGCTATTCTCAATTTTTGTTCTGTTGGCAAATAAAAAAAATATAAATACTGTAAATACATGAATATATAAATAAATAAATAAAATATAAAAATACTGTAAATACATGAATATATAAATAAATAAATAAAATATAAAAATACTGTAAATACATGAATATATAAATAAATAAATAAAATATAAAAATACTGTAAATACATGAATATATAAATAAATAAATAAAATCATAATTCATTGAATTTAAGTATAATAATGATGATAATAAAATAATAATAATAATAATAATAATAATAATAATCGGAACATAATTTTGTGTTCGCTCTTGTGTGACTTATCAAAGTGCGATCATCGATGCTAGATGTTGAGCCCCCCTGTTGAGCTGTGTTGCCAAAGGTGATGAC
The DNA here is from genome assembly GCA_032716605.1 of Paralithodes platypus. Classification (NCBI taxonomy): domain Eukaryota; kingdom Metazoa; phylum Arthropoda; class Malacostraca; order Decapoda; family Lithodidae; genus Paralithodes; species Paralithodes platypus. The sequence goes on along the minus strand of CM064501.1, from coordinate 15,326,761 downwards.
ATTTGATCTGGTACTCTCTCCCAGAATCAGTCTTTCCCTCTTCCTATGACTTAAATTGCTTCAAACCCCGTGTGTCCAGGCATTTTGGCTCGAACATCCCTTGATTTTGGCCCCGTCACTCTTCCAACTATGGGGGGGGGGGGGGGGGGGGGGCACTCGCTATAGGCAGTTCTGCCTTTTGCCTCCCTCAATCACATAGAAAAAAAACAAAAAAAACAGCAATGTTACCAACATTGTTAATGAGGTATTGCATTTAGGTAAACTCCATCTTGCCATGTATTGTATTTGATAAACAATGCATTTCACAAATTGGCATTACAATCATGTTTAGATGGTATAAAGGTTAAATAGTACTACACCTGCTCTGCTTAATAAGGGGGGCCTTGATGGACGTATTTATTTGCTTATTATTTTTTCTTTGTATTTTTTTTTTTTTTTTTTTAGTTTCTTCCCTAGACTTCCATCAAGCTTAACAAAACAAAATCCCCAAGACACCCCTTCATTCGATCGATCGTTAGGAAAAAAAAATCGACACCTAAATTGCACGAAAGGTCATAATATTGACATAGAAACTGGGTGAAAAATCTTAAAATCGCCAAAATAATGGAACAAACGTCTGAAAATCTGAAAAATAATGGAGCTAAACATGAGGGAGAAGGGGGGCCAGAACAACAGACCAATCCCCCCCTAAGCAAAATTATGGCTTGTTTATATAGAACCTGTAATATAGGTTAGATAAATATTAAAATCGGATGTAGAAAATGTTGAGTGCAATTACAGGATTAAAGTGACGAGTCAATACTATTAGGATATGTCTTGCTTCAAATTCGTAACAGGGATGCTGGTGTCGTGTTTGTACATGATGTTAGCGTTTTTGCAATAGTTGCCGACGTCTCCTCAATATTGTTGAACCCTTTGAGTACCAGCGATGTGTTATATTTTATTCTAGCTGTATTTAGACGATTTTATGCAGCTTAGGAAGGATCTGTGGTAGTTTAAATGGTTGGTTGAGATAGTTTGAATCCTTATTATGGTTAGAGGTTCTTCCTAAATTGAATAAAACAGTCTAATAGTTGCCAGAATATGATGAAAAGGACGTCCCTGGTACTCAAAGGGTTAAGATACCAAATTGATGGTTGTATAATACCCTTGCTCAGTTATTTATTTATTATTTTTATTTTGTATTTATGTTTTTTTAGTGTAAAATTAATATTGGGTACGTTAGTGTGTAGTCCAATCTGTCCACCTTAGGGAGTTGGGGAAGAAAGGTTGTGTGTGCCCCTCGTTAGTTTTTTATTATAACCTCTTCACTACCAGACGCTTTTCCTAACATTTTATGTATATATATTCTGACATACGGAGCCCTGTATGTTAATTTAAGAGTTAGAATTAGAGTTGAAGGAGTCCCACTACCCAAATGGTGAAGCAGACTAGCGAGTGAATTAGCGAGTGGGGAATCCAGCAAACCAGCCTTCACACCTGCGTGCGTCATTAGGGGACCCTGCAAACTACCTCGATGACCGATGCTATGACGTATGATCGACGCCAGGAGCTGTGAGTGGACCAGGCACCTGCTATGCAACTCGAGGAGTTATGATTGGAGCGCGCACCATCACTCGCCTCCTGATTCGTTCCTACACCATCATTGTTTGGTATATAAGACCCGAGTTGTGGGCATTCAAATCAGTCTCATTTGGAGTTGGGGAAGGTGAACTTGCAGCTGGAGGAAGACGGGGTGAAGTATTATAATGGGATTGTGACTGTCAGTCAGATTATATAAATGTGTGTTAAGTGTGTTCGGTGTAAACACTTATGTTATGTTGGTTAGTGAGATATGTGATTGGGAATTAACGTGAACACTACTATTATGTGTTTAACTATTTAATTGGGAATTAACGTGAACGCTACTATTATGTGTTTAACTATTTGATTGCGAATTAACGTTAACGCTACTATTTATGTACTTAACTATTTGATTGGGAATTAACGTTAACGCTATTATTATGTACTTAACTATTTTAGTTGACTAACTTGTGGACTAAAGCAACTCTTTAAGTAATTGGGTTATGATGAAAGTAATACTATTGTTTTATATTAATACTTACGAGTTCTTTCATTTTCTTTTAATTAAGCTTACATTGCTTAATGGTGCTTAGTACGGTGATGCTATTGTCTCATATTAGTAATATCGCCTTAGACTAACATGGCTGTGTTAATATTACTTATAGTGATTTTCTAAGCTGAAGAAAATTCTTTTGCTTCAAAATATTATATTTTGCTTTTCATATTATTTGAGTGAGACCTGAATCGAATCTATGAAACGATCCTGTAACTTTATTTACTCATAATCAAACCTCAATGTTACGTGGTTAAGAAATAAATTTAACTAATTATTAAATATATATCTAACTTTTTATGTGACTTTGATATTACTCCTGATGATAATAATAATATAATACTATTAACGTAAGACAAGAACCAAGAATAATTACATTAAATATAAATAAAAGGACATAGAAGAAAACTATCTATTCATTTCAAAAAGGGTAAGAGACAGAAATATTCTTACTTTAATATTTATCTTTCAAGACTTTTTATAAAATTAATAGTCCTTCTTTAGCTATAACTTATTCGGTTCATAACCATAGCCTACTAAGCTTCGGTTAAATAATAATTCTTTATAAATACTACATGACTTTAATTAGTTTCAGTATTTTTCATAATTAAAGAGTATCAGTCAATAAAGGATACTAAGTCCTAAGATCCAAAAGGAAAGGAAGCAACAACAGGAAATTATTTTATTAGATTTTACTTTTGTTTTGCCTTCAGCTGACTGATACCTTAATATATATCTCTGTGCTATCTAGATTCATCAAGTTAACCACTTGAGGATCAAGATACGTAACAATATATATATATATATATATATATATAGTTATGAGTACTTCAGCAGTAGATTTTGGGCACTTAAACCTCCATATCAAAAGGAAAAGAATTGACAGGGCGCCAGGCAACATCTTTATTTTTCAAATTTTCGGCTAACCTTAAGCCATCATCAGGAACAACATTCCCTAAAAATAAGTAATATACTATTAGAACAACGCAATTTGTAAAAAATAGGGTAATGATTATCGAATCTATAAAAGGTTAAACTTACTAAATATAAACAATCCTATATTAATGTCTCACTATATATAAAATTAAAATTCATACACTAACCATGTAAAACCAGTGAAGATACCGAAAAGCAAAATAAAGACCATCACAATTGAACCATAACACATATTTTAACCTTTGAATACAAACATTGTTTCCATAAACTCAAAACAAAGTCACAACACAGGCTAATACCATACAACGGATCAAGAAACGATCTCCCAATTTATCTAACACCATTGATTTATCAGTAAGGATAACTAGTAATTAACTTACATAACCCCTGACCAAAAATCCAAACACAAATAATACTCTTAGTCAAAAACATGAAAACACTAAAGATGTTGCCTGGCGCCCTGTCAATTCTTTTCCTTTTGATATATATATATATATATATATATATATATATATATATATATATATATATATATATATATACAGTATATAAATATATATAATCTGTCATGTCCTCATCTTGATTTTTGAGTAATTACTTATATATTGTAGATACATATGTTACGATGGAAAGCTCAGTATGATATACAGACAGTATTTCATGTTTTCATTTTAGCTTCAGTTTAATAATTTTATCCGGTTTCTTCATTCTATTTTATTTATTCTATTTGGCGAGCGTATTGATTTTACTAAACACTACTCAAATGCAAAGAGGTTTAACCCCTTCTGTACCGGCGCCGTTGTCTTAACTTTATTCTGGCTACTATTCGACGATTTTAGTCAATTTAGAAAGGGCCTCCAGCAATAAACCGGCTTCGAACTATCTCACTTAATCCCTTTAACCAGCACAGATCCTTCTTAAAACTGCACAAAATCGACTAAATATAGCTAGAATAACAATCGACTAAATATAGCTAGAATAACAATCAACTAAATATAGCTAGAATAACAATTGACTAAATATAGCTAGAATAACAATTGACTAAATATAGCTAGAATAACAATCGACTAAATATAGCTAGAATAACAATTGACTAAATATAGCTAGAATAACAATCGACTAAATATAGCTAGAATAACAATTGACTAAATATAGCTAGAATAACAATCGACTAAATATAGCTAGAATAACAATCAACTAAATATAGCTAGAATAACAATTGACTAAATATAGCTAGAATAACAATTGACTAAATATAGCTAGAATAACAATTGACTAAATATAGCTAGAATAACAATCGACTAAATATAGCTAGAATAACAATCAACTAAATATAGCTAGAATAACAATTGACTAAATATAGCTAGAATAACAATCAACTAAATATAGCTAGAATAACAATTGACTAAATATAGCTAGAATAACAATTGACTAAATATAGCTAGAATAACAATCGACTAAATATAGCTAGAATAACAATCAACTAAATATAGCTAGAATAACAATTGACTAAATAAAGCTAGAATAACAATTGACTAAATATAGCTAGAATAACAATTGACTAAATATAGCTAGAATAACAATCGACTAAATATAGCTAGAATAACAATTGACTAAATATAGCTAGAATAACAATTGACTAAATATAGCTAGAATAACAATTGACTAAATATAGCTAGAATAACAATTGACTAAATATAGCTAGAATAACAATTGACTAAATATAGCTAGAATAACAATCGACTAAATATAGCTAGAATAACAATTGACTAAATATAGCTAGAATAACAATTGACTAAATATAGCTAGAATAACAATTGACTAAATATAGCTAGAATAACAATTTAAAACTTGGCAGGTACAGAAGGGGTGAAGCCTGTCGATGGCCAGATAAAGAACTAGAGTTGTCTTTTTTGCTTTTGTTTTAGTTAAGGGGGTAATGCTTGTTTGTCTGCACCCCTTACTCCCTCGTGTTTAACCTCATTAGTTTTGAGATTTTAAGACGGTCGGCCCATTATTTTGGCGATTTTAACAGCTTTTGCCCCATTTCGTTGTCAAATTTAAGACCTTTCGTGAAATTTAGGTGTCGATTTTTTACTGGTGAGCGATAGCGAACCTGTAATTCTAAGAGGAAACGGCCTTCGGTCGCGATATTTTTCTACCGAAAAATGTACAAATTTATCTTGAAAGGGGGTCTAGGAGTTTTTTTTAAAAGTTTGATGGAGGTCTAGCGAGGAAACTAAAAAAATAGATGAATAAATGCATTAATAGACCAAAAATCCAGCCACTAGCCCCTAAATGCTAGGCAATGTTAAGGCCCGGAAATCCCCTCTAGTCGTGAAGGGCTTAAGGTGTCTGATCCTATACCCATTCTCCTCCTTATCTCTGTAAACCCTATAATGTAACGTACCGTACTCCTATATCCCTCAGTCTTTACTACTCTCCCTCTCTCTCTCTCTTGCTCTCTCTCTCTCTCTTTCTTGCTTTCGCTCTCTCTCTCTCTCTCTCTAGCTCTCTCCTCTCTCTTGCTCTCTCTCTCTTTCTTGCTTTCGCGCTCTCTCTCTCTCTCTCTCTCACGTAGCCTCTGTAGTATCTTGGGAGGAGTCCAGAAACTCTTTGGTTGTGTGAGCCAAGGACCGCTGTTTGCTGCCCCCTTCTTCCCTATTATACCTATCTATCTATCTATCTATTTATATATCTGTATATGAAATAATCTATCTGTCTACCAAACATCTATCTATTTATCGATTGGTATACACTCTGGGTAAAAACAATCTTGACCCTGGTGAGCTGACTATATATTTGTGTGAACAGAATGAACCGGATGAAATGTACGTCTGTACTGTATTATCACAAGTATTCGACCCACTTCCAGAATGCTTAGAGCGTTCGTGTAAAGATTGTTTTTCCTCGACTGTACTGTACGGATGTTTCTCTATATCGTCCGCTCAACTGTACGGATGTTTCTCTATATCGTCCGCTCAAACTATATACCGTACCGTGCAGTATACAATACATATATAATTATACTGTAGGCAAATACAATTTATCTCTGTGCATAGGCTATTCATCTTTCCATTTTCGTTGTATGTGTATGCCATTACTTTTCTTCTTACAAGGATTCTCTCTCTTTGTCTTCGATTTTAAGCTTCCTCGTCTGTCTTCCGTATGTCAACCATTGCTCTCTCTCTCTCTCTCTCTCTCTCTCTCTCTCTCTCTCTCTCTCTCTCTCTCTCTCTCTCAGCATTTATCTTCTTTATCATGACTAAAACTATCCAACGTTGTCCAGGAACCGTTTAATTCCGTCGTATTCCCCCCCCCCCCTCTTTTTCAGGCTGTACGTTTATTGTATATCTTTCATTGTACTTACCTTACCTTTGTTTTCTTCCCCTTTTAAGGCTTATTTTCCCCCCTTGTTTATTTTTATTTTTGTTTTCTTTGTACCTTTCACTTGATTCTTTCTCTTCCTCTAAGCTTTCTCTTCTTTAGTATCATCCTTCTCCTTCGATCCTCATCGACATTACATCCTCCACTCACTTCTTCCTCGTCGGTCTTTATCTCTTAATCTCTTTTATCCCCTTTTTGTGTTTTTCCTCAACATTTTCTTTGCTCTTCTTCCCTTCTCCTCTTTTTCCTCCTCCTCTTTGTCCTCCTTCTCCTCTTTTTCCTCCTTCTCCTCTTCCTCCTACCCCCTCTCCTCCTCCTCCCTTTCTTCTTCGTTGTTCTCCTCCCCCTCTTCCTCCTTTTCTTCCTTGTTCTCCTCCTACCCCTCTTCCTCCTCCTCTTGGTCTTCTACACTTTGAGTCACGTCGGTATGGGTTGGGTGGTCTTCCTTTCTTCCTTTTCTTCCTTGTTCTCCTCTTACCCCTCCTCTTGGTCTTCTACACTTTGAGTCACGTCGGTATGGGTTGGGTGGTCTTCCTTTATTCCTTTTCTTCCTTGTTCTCCTACCCCTCTTCCTCCTCCTCTTGGTCTTCTACACTTTGAGTCACGTCGGTATGGGTTGGGTGGTCTTCCTTTATTCCTTTTCTTCCTTGTTCTCCTCCTACCCCTCTTCCTCCTCCTCTTGGTCTTCTACACTTTGAGTCACGTCGGTATGGGTTGGGTGGTCTTCCTTTATTCCTTTTCTTCCTTGTTCTCCTCCTACCCCTCTTCCTCCTCCTCTTGGTCTTCTACACTTTGAGTCACGTCGGTATGGGTTGGGTGGTCTTCCTTTATTCCTTTTCTTCCTTGTTCTCCTCCTACCCCTCTTCCTCCTCCTCTTGGTCTTCTACACTTTGAGTCACGTCGGTATGGGTTGGGTGGTCTTCCTTTATTCCTTTCTTCCTTGTTCTCCTCCTACCCCTCTTCCTCCTCCTCTTGGTCTTCTACACTTTGAGTCACGTCGGTATGGGTTGGGTGGTCTTCCTTTATTCCTTTTTCCCATTCAGCCAGATGTGGACCCCTCCTTTTTACTGTCCCTTTATTAAGTTATACCTCTTCACGGTCACCTATCTAATCTATCTATATGTCTATCTATCTATATGTTTATCTATCTATCTTTATATATGTGTCTGTTTATGGATCATTTCTTTTTTATATCTATCCATATATCTCTCTCTCTCTCTCTCTCTCTCTCTCTCTCAATTTCCACCCTTTTCTTGTTATTGCTTTTTTGTTTTATTCCCTCTTAAACTATTCTGCCTGCCGTTCCTCTTTTCTATATCATATTTACTCATATTCTTCTTCTCATTGCATCCTACTATATTGTCTGCCTTCTCCCCTCCCCCATTTCTCTCTTTTGGTCTTTCTATTCTGTTCTCGTTCTCTTTTATTTCCTGAACCACTTCTTTTGACTTGTTCCTCTTCTCCATTTATCTTCTTTATTTCATTCTCAATCCCTCTCATTTCCCAAAATGTAAGTGTCCCTACTATTTTCATTTTCCTTAATCAGTATATACAGTATATACCGGTATTTGTTAACTCTCCCTTTTCATCCTCCTCTTATCCCTACATGCTCTCTACTATTCCCTTCCTCTTGTTGTAGGACTCTTCAGAAGGGTTGTGTAATGAAAACTGGTCTCATGTTTATAGTGTATATTGCAATAACAGTGTATATTACATACAATGTTAACCCCTTCAGCACGATGACGCCTTTTTACCTTTGATTCTGGCTAAAATTGTACGAGTTTATGCAGTTTAAGAAGGACCTATGTTATTTAGAGGGTTTATCAAAATCGCATTTACCCCATTTAGTCCTAATGGTAGAACATAAGCTAAAGAAAAACCGTCTAATGGTAACCAGAAAATGACGTCATCGTGCTGAAGGGTTTAAAATAGTGGATTCAGAGAGGGTATGAAAAGGATAATTAGTGCGCTTAATATTATGTCATTGTAAATTGGTAATAATAATAATAATCCCATCTGATATAAGCATAGAAAGGTCTATCACCACCAATATATCCAATTATATTATATGACTTCTCTATATACATTTGATTATTTTACAGTTTAACCCGTCATGATGGGACTGTACTCTTGATCACGTTATATTAAACTTACCCGGTGACTGGCTGATACAATAGTCTGAACCCTTCTGAGATCACAGAGGGGTTTGTAGTACTGCACGCCAACCATTTAGGGAGGGTGGGGTTCTGAACCCCCTTAATCCTCATGTATAGCCCCACTAGTTTTGAGATTTGAATACATTTGTCCCATGTAGTTTGACGATCTTAAGACCTTTTTTTTTTTTGCTATTTAGGTGTCGATTTTTTCCTAGCGAGCGATTGTGTCCTGCAATTTAGGAGGAACCGGCCTTTGGCCGTGATATTGTATGATCAAAATAGGCCCAACTTTATCTCGAAGAGAGGCCTTGAGGGTATTTGTTTAAGCTTGATGGAGGTCTAAGGAAGAAACTGAAAAAAAATGGGGCCTTTAAATATATATTAATTAATAAATAAATAAATACCCGGTATACAAGAATTCTCCGTCACTGACCATCCTGCATCACATTATATTTTGTAGTACTGAACACAACAGGGAGAATTATAACGGTGTGAGAAGTACAGCCTGGGAGTAATTTAATTAAATATTTTACGTGTTGGTAATTACAGAACTGAATTTTAAAGTTACGGATGTTTAATAAATGGTCTGATTTTTGTTGCTTAAATGCAAAAGTACAACGGTTGATAATTGTAATTGATTTTTATTTAACTCTTTCAGTACCGGTAATGTCTGTTATTATATTTGTTTCAGCTACATTTAGATGATTTTATGAAGCTTAGGAAGAATATATGGTACGGTAGCTAATATCGTTAATTGAGATAGTTTGCAGTCTTTAAATGTGTAGAGGTCCTTCCTAAGCTGGGTAAAATCGTCTAATTGTTACCAGGAATATAATATAAAGGAGGTCACCGGAACGGGTTAATTAATGGTTGATAATGCAACACAAAAGTCTTATAAATGTCAAAACAATTGACTTTGTAGGACGTAGGTCGGAAATTATTAGTCAAAGTATAAATGTTGTTTTGCTCTTCACTCCACAAAACGACTGCCAAATTCTCATAGTGTCCTCCTTCCAATAGGGTCAACGCTCTCGGGTCAGACAGAGAGAGAGAGAGAGAGAGAGAATGAGACTGAGAGAGAGTGTGAGACAGAGAGAGAGAGAGTGAGTAAGTGTGTGTGAGTGTGAAAATGAGACAGAGAGAGACTGAGACTGAGAGAGACAGAGAGAGAGAGAGAATGTGAGACAGAGAGACAGGGAGAGAGAGAGAGAGAGAGAGAGAGAGAGAGAGAGAGAACATAGAGGTCACGCAGAGTCAGCAAAATTGAGGCTGCGGCAACAAGTGACATGTGACCTCGGATTTGACCCCTTCACAACAAGATTCCATTGTGTTTTGAATACCATAGCACAACATAGCGGACTTATAATGCAAAACAAAATAATAATGATAATAATAATCATCATCAGGCCTCTCTCTCTCTCTCTCTCTCTCTCTCTCTCTCTCTCTCTCTCTCTCTCTCTCTCTCTCTCTCTCTCTCTCTAATACGGCTGCCCCTCACCCCGCTAGCGCCCTCCCTTGTACACTTGCCAAGACACTTAAAAGATATTTTTGTTTTTTATGTTTGTATTTGTTTTTTGAAGACTAATTAGTTTTGATATTTGAAACATTCGCCCCTTTAGTTTTGTGATATTAAGACCTCTCATCCCATTTCATTGTCAATATTAGGACCTTTCGTGCCATTTAGTTGATATTTTTTTCCTGGGATTTAATATAGCCAGATCTTCACAGCATCTATCTCACGATCTCTCTTGGCAACTTACCAGTAGGTCTGTTGTTGCTTGTCTTCCTTTGTAACTGTACGGGACCAACGCACTCAGGTCTCACACACACACACACACACACACACACACACACACACACACACACACACACACACACACACACACACACACACACACACACACACACAGGTCATGCGGGGTCAGCAGAAAGGAGGTTGTGGCAACAAGTGATATGACCTTCTTCAGAGTCGGGTTCACAAGCGCTCCCTAACATTTATATCGGCAACGTATGGGGGTACGGTATCACTCGAGAGCCTTTTATTGTTGAGGGGAGATTTTTATTAAATTATTTATGTTTCTTTTTTAGTTTCACCTACCTATGGTCGAGTTCGCCACTTTCCTAGTGGCACCGAGGAGCGCGTCGCCCCTTGTTCTTGGTGTTAATTTGGTGGAGCAGACTTGTTTTAAGGGGCAGCACGCTCCCCTGCTAAGATGAGCTCGTCTGGCAGTTTTTGCAGTTCGACATCGAGGGCTCTCTTGAAGTTGTCTAACGAGACGCCCCTCATGTCTCTTACTCGCCGTGGGAGTTTGTCGAAGAGACGTGGTCCTCTGTGTGATAACCAACTCTCTCGCAGAGAGCCAATAGCACCCCGGTTATTCATCTGGGGGATATTGCATTCCCACCCTCTACTATCACTGAATTTCATGATTATCGGAGTATGTAGGTTTGGTACTAAACCCTTTGCGATTTTCCACGTGTATATTATTAGGTAACATTCTCTTCTACGTTCCAACGAGTACAGTTTCAGGGATATTAAACGCTCCCAGTAGTGTAAATGTGTTACCGAGTTTATATGCGAGGTGACATTTCTTTGTACACTCTCTAGATAATTTATTTCGCCTGCTTTGTATGGGGAAGTTAATATGTTACAGTATTCAAGCCGCGGTAGCACTAGAGATTTGAAGAGCGTTATCATAGGCAATTCACCGCGCGTTTTAAATGTACGCAGAATCCAACCCGTTAGCCGTTTCGCAGCTGCAACTTTGACCTGGTTATGTTCTTTGAATTCCATATTTTCAGACATTAAACCTCCAAGGTCTTTCACACTGTCTTTACGTTCTATAATGTGGTTGGATTTTGTTACGTAGTTTGTATTCTCTTTAACGACACTATTATCTCCGTATCGTATTATTTGAAATTTGTCTTCATTGAATTGCATGTTGTTTTCCCTGGTCCACTGGAACACTACACTTATTTCTTCCTGCAGCCGGCTCGTGTCCTCCTCTGCGTTTATTATCATGCTTAGTTTTGTGTCATCAGCAAAAGAAGACACCGTACTGTGTCTTGTGTTGGCATCTATGTCATTGATTAGAATGAGGAAAAGAAGGGGCACTAGCACTGTTCCTTGGGGAACTGAGCTTTTGACATCCGAAGGTTCAGATGTGACTTGGTTTACTGCTACGGATTGTTTCCGGTTTATGAAAAAGTTGTATATCCACCATTCGATTTTCCCAGTTATACCTTTTGCTTTGGGTTTGTGGGCTATTATACCATGGTCACATTTATCAAATGCCTTAGCAAAATCAGTGTAAATGACATCCACGTTTTTCTTTTCCTCTAGCGATTCAAGAATGTTGTTATATTGTTCCAAAAGTTGTGAGAGACATGATCTTCCCGATCTGAACCCATAGACCTCCATCAAGCTTTAGAAAAAAATACCCCCAAGATCCCCCTTCGAGATACATTTGTGCATTTTTCGGTAGAAAAATGCCGCTCCTGCAGAAGGCTAGTTCTTCCTAAATCGCAGGCTTGCTACCACTCGCCAGTAAAATATTGACACCGAAATGGCATGGGAGGTCTCAAAATTGCCAAACTAATGGGGCGAATATCTTATTATGTCAAAATTAATAGGACTAAACATGAAGGAAATGGGGTCCTGAAAAAAACCCTTAATATTAGATTATCAACATTTTTCTGGCAACATTTCGGGGATATCTTGCACTGCTATCGAAACTGCACAGATAGTGGATTATTTTAAGTGACAGAAATATTGAAAACGGTGACCTCATAAGCTGTCCGATCATTGTTGAAGATAAATGTTGAGGGAGAAGTGCTCGTGAGATACCGGTTTAACTCTCGCAACAGTATTATTATTATTACTATTTTTATAATTTAGTTTTATATATTATTTTGTCTTTATTTTTGTATTTATTTTTCATTGGTATCAGCAACTCTACAGTTGTTGTTTCCCAGACTTTCTGGCCGAAAAGTCCAGAGTCCGGTAGACCGAAGCCGCTCCAGATGCTCGGGCCCCGAAGGGGCCAGGGTGAGATGAGATGTGTTTCTGAGAGGGGCAACGAGGGAGGGGATCATCAGTCCACGGGCTTGCACCCCCAGGCCAATGCCCCCAACGTCTGCAGTCCCCAATCGGGTGATTTCGTCAACATCTAGAAGGATAAGTAGTTCAGAAAAAAGAGACAGACAGAAACGGCTAAGGTTGGGTAGAGGATTCCAAACCTCACTCTGGATAGGACCAGCCCTCACCCAGCAACTCTACAATAAAATGTATTGGTAGAATTAACAGTAGAACGTTCATAGTTCACCTCTTGAATATTCAATATTATTCAATATTAGTGTGTCTTAGCTGTATGTAACTTAGCTGTATGTAACTTAGCTGTATGTAACTTAGCTGTATGTAACTTAGCTGTATGTAGCTTAGCTGTATGTAACTTAGCTGTATGTAACTTAGCTGTATGTAACTTAGCTGTATGTAACTTAGCTGTATGTAAGTTTTTAAACCGCACATAACAAGTGAAATCGTTTGTATGTCGTGAAAATTATAGCCATTATTATTTGCGTTTATATCAATAATATTGGGAGTCTGTAATTGTAAATATTAAGCATTTTATTAACAGTGTAGACTGGATAAAGAATATTTGTAGGTGAGTTAATGTTCATAAAAGATTACTTGAGTAACTGACTAATCATAATTAAGGCAGCATCACACGTATTTTCCGGCGTTTTACTAACCTATATCCAATTCCGGGTTGTGATTTATGTATATAACACCAAAGTCGGTCACATGGACCTATTTATTCACCTGTAATATTAAGCTAATATTCGCATTGATGACGATCATACATAATCAGGGAGGCAATATAAGCACTCATCTGGAGAAGAAAGATAGCCAAAATCTATTACAGGCTAGATAATACTCGGGGAAAAACTGTCTCTATGACGTCGTTTATACATATTCAATTTGCCGGAAAAAACCCCGTTCGTCTGAATCCTCTTTTGAAGGTCAGGATGGGGTAAGTGAACTATGGCAGCCGGTGACCGTAGAGTTTTATTTGTAAATTTTGCACACCCCTGGCATTCTCTTGCTTGCACCCTCTTGCCTAGGGAAGTTTTGTTCTCAGTGTTTTCTTCGTATTTCTGTCCTTGTCTGTTCCCAGCTACATGTTGACTATACTTACATGTCTGCGTTCTTTCGTCTGTGTCCTTTCAACTATCTGCTGTATCAGGATGTCAAGCAAGATACAATTTATAACAGTATGACCGTAAGGTCCTTCTTTTTAGTCATTATTATTACATTAGTTATTGTTACGTGTTGGAATTCTTGTTAAGTCTTTGGAAGTGAATCAATGTCCAGAACAATATATTTGCTTGGGAAATATCCTGTATTCTTTCTTAAATTCATTCCAGTATTAATATAGTAATGTCCCTTGATAACACCCTATACTGTATGTAGAGAACTACCTCAGTCATTCCAGTATTAATATAGTAATGTCCCTTGATAACACCCTATACTGTATGTAGAGAACTACCTCAGTCATTCCAGTATTAATATAGTAATGTCCCTTGATAACACCCTATACTGTATGTAGAGAACTACCTCAGTCATTCCAGTATTAATATAGTAATGTCCCTTGATAACACCCTATACTGTATGTAGAGAACTACCTCAGTCATTCCAGTATTAATATAGTAATGTCCCTTGATAACACCCTATACTGTATGTAGAGAACTACCTCAGTCATTCCAGTATTAATATAGTAATGTCCCTTGATAACACCCTATACTGTATGTAGAGAACCTCAGTCATTCCAGTATTAATATAGTAATGTCCCTTGATAACACCCTATACTGTATGTAGAGAACTACCTCAGTCATTCTTTTGTGTTTCTGTCCTTATAATTCTCTAATTGCTCATTGACTGTATTTATAAATCGGTGTTCTTGAGAGTGTGACCCCTCTTCATCTCGTGTATCAATGTAACCTTCCCAGTCTGATTAGTATTTGTATTCCTGTCTATGTCTGTCCTTACCTTCCATGCCTTTGACCCTTGAACTATCTATGTAGTCACCCCAGGCTGTATATTTGGTGTATTTCTGTTTTTAGCTGCACGTAGATTGTATTTACATATTTATTGTTATTCGTCTGTGACTCCTGAACTATCTACCGTATGTAAACAGCCCAGTCTGTTTAGTTTGAGTATTTCTGTTTTAGTTGCACACGGTTATTGTTTTTGTCTGTGACCCTTGTCATCGCCAGTCTATTTATTCTTTGCCTTTCTGCCCTTGTCTTTCCTTAGCTGCATATACGTTGTATGTAAATGTCCATTTCCTTTGTCTGTGACCCTTGAACTATCCGTGTTACCATCCCAGGCTGATGTGTGTTCATTTTGATATTGATTTTGTTGTTTAACTAGGCGCATAGTTTATTTCCTTTTTTACTTAACATTTAAATCTATTGTTGTGTGTATATTTTGCACTGTATATCATCCACTATGATCATCAGATTCACATAATTCTGGCTAGAAAGTGTTGCATATATTGTTTCGTTAGATTTCCGGAAAACAAGGTATGATTATGCATAGCGAACACTTATCATGCAAGCATACACTTGATCACGTTGCCCTTGTACAACTCATAAATTCCAACCTGATGGTCTAGACCGTGTTTTATTTATCCCTCTCTCTCTCTCTCTCTCTCTCGCTCTCGCTCTCTCTCTCTCTCTCGCTCGCTCTCGCTCTCTCTCTCTCTCTCTCTCAACATCTAGAAGGAAAAATAGTACAGGAAAAGAGACGGACAGAAACGGGTAAGGTTGGGTATATATATTTTTGTTCTATGCGAGTGAGGGAGACAAAAGGCAGAACTTCCTGTAGCAGTTGCCTCCCCCAAAGTTGAAAGAGTGACAGGGCCAAAATCAAGGGACGTTCGTGCCAAAATGCCTGGGCACACCTAGTTTGAAGCAATTTAAGTCATAGGAAGAGGGAAAGACTGATTTTGGTAGAGAGTTCCAGAGCTCAGCAGTTGAATATAAGAAAGACTGAGAATAGCGTTTCACTCTTGGGTTAGAGAGTTGCACAGAGTAGGGGTGGGATTGTGTTGCAACTTTGCAAGACGGGTACTACGTACCCTACGTATAGGAGAAGGTATATACTGGGAAAGCTCTGAGGAACACTGATTATTGTAGTAGCGAGAGAGATGCAACATTGCGGCGAAGAGAGAGAGATTGCAGAGAGTTGGTGAGTGGATGGGAGTTAATGATACGAAATGCTTTCCTTTCTAATTTGTCTAGGAGTGCGGTGTGAGAGGATCCTACCCACACATGTGAACAATACTCAATACAAGGACGCACTGTGCCCCTATACAGAGCCAGAAGCTGCGCAGGGGTAAAGAACCCCTGGAGGCGGTTGAGCACACCCAGCTTCTGGGAGGCTGCCTTAGCAAGACTCTTAATATGGTCCTTCCAAGTGAGAGCAGAAGAAAAGGAGACACCGAGAATATTGAGAGAAGATGGATTTATTTTTGTATTGTTGAAGTGTAAGGGATAGTCCTCTGGAAGTTCCGAACGGGTAGTGAGATGAAGAAATTGGGTTTTGGAAGTATTAAAGGTAAGGTAACAAGGTTTTCTCTGCCCCAATTTGAAATAGTAGTTAGATCAGAGGGTACCGTAGTGTTGCATGGCTTCATTACGTTTATTTTTGAGGTATTGCTGGCTGGAGCATTCAGGAAAACTAATTGAGTAGTGTAAGGTAGAGTCGTCTGCGTATGAATGGATGGGACTGGAGGTACAGTTGAGAAGATCATTTATGAAAATTAGAAAGAGATGGGAGATAGGACAGAGCCCTGAGGAACACCGGAGTTGATAGGATGAGGAAGTGAGTGATGGCCGTCCACAACCGCAGCTATATATGGAACGGCCGGAAAGGAAATTAGATACAAAGGCACAGATGGAGGGATAGAAACCGAAGGAGGGTAGTTTAGAGATCAAAGATTTGTGCCAGACTCTATGGAAGGCCTTCGATATGTCTAGTGCAATAGAAAAGGTTAATTTTGTATATATATATATATACATATATATATTTTTTTTTTCTATGTGATTGAGAGAGGCAAAAGGCAGAACTACCTATAGCGAGTGCCTCCCCCATAGTTGAAAGAGTGACAAGGCCAAAATCAAGGGACGTTCGAGCCAAAATGCCTGGACACACGGAGTTTGAAGCTATTTAAATCATAGGAAGAGGGAAAGACTGATTCTGGGAGAGAGTTCCAGAGCTCAGCTGTTGAGTAGAAGAAAGTTTGAGAGTAACGTTTCACTCTTGGGTTGGAGAGTTGCACAGAGTAGGGGTGGGATTGAGTTGCAAGACGGGTACCACGTGCCCTACGTAAAGGAGGTGGCATACACTGGGAAAGCTCTGAGGAACACTGATTATTATAGTAGCGATAGAATAGCGAGAGAGATGCAACATTGCGGCGGAGAGAGAGGGATTGCAGAGAGTTGGTGAGTGGACGGGAGTTAATAATACGAAAGGCCTTCCTTTCAACTTTGTCTAGAAGAGCGGTGTGAGAGGAACCTCCCCACACATGTGAACAATACTCAATACAAGGATGCACCCTGTACAGAGCAAGAACCCCCTAAGGCGGTTGAGCACACCCAGCTTCTGGGAGGCTGCCTTAGCAAGACTGGTAATATGGTCCTTCCAAATGAGAGCAGAAGAAAAAGAGACACCAAGAATATTGAGAGAAGATGAAGGGTTGATTTTTGTATTGTTGAATAAGGGATAGTCCGCTGGGAGATCCTGACGGGTAGATAGATGGAGAAATTGGGTTTTGGAAGCATTAAAGGTAACAAGGTTTTCTCTGCCCCAATTGGAGATAGTATTTAGATCAGAATTTAAGAGTTCTATGGCTTCATTACGTTTGTCGTTGAGGAGATAATTTATAAAAATTAGAAAGAGAATAGGAGATAGGACAGAGCCTATATATATAATAATTATATATATATATATATATATATATATATATATATACTGTATATATATATATATATATATATATATATATATATATATATAAGAATAATATGTGTGTGTGTGTGCCCATTCAATTGTGCTTTTATGAACTATAATCGTAGAGTATCGTGAGAAATGTGTCCACAGTGATTCCTTTCTTGGATTGTTGGGGATTGTGAGGGTGAAAGGATTGTTGGTGATTGTGATATGGTTGTTGAGGATTGTGAGGATTGTTGGTGATTGTGGTAGAAGATGCTTGCTATGTTGGTAATGGTGGGTGAATAATTGGGTGATGATGCTTAAGGTGAAAGATTGTTCTTGATTGTGATGATTTTCGATGATTGTGATGTGATTGTTGATAATTTTGATAGGAGATACTTGCTATTGGTGATGGTGATACAATTGTTGTGCGCGATGATGGTGAAAGATTGTTATGTTGGTGGTGATAATGCCTGGAATAATTGTGATTGAGATGCTAAGAGAATTGTTGGTGATGGCGATAGTAAGATTGTTTGATTGTAACTAGATGATGGAGATAGTAAGATTGTTTGATTATGATTGTGACTAGATGATGGTGATAGCAAGATTGTTTGATTGTAACTAGATGATGGAGATAGTAAGATTGTTTGATTATGATTGTGACTAGATGATGGTGATAGTAAGATTAGTTTATTATGATTGTGACTAGATGATGGTGATAGCAAGATTGTTTGATTATGATTGTGACTAGATGATGATGATAGTAAGATTAGTTTATTATGATTGTGACTAGATGATGATAGGGGTGGTGGTGTACAGTAAATTGAAAGATATATATTTATATATTTTTGTATTTATTTTGTATTTGATATTTTGTTTTCTAGCCAGTGAGGAATTATTGGCTTAACTGGTTGAGTGGGTCCTTTCTGTGACTGGTGTGGTAGGAAGAAGATTGTTTTGGTGATCGATAAGATGATTTGAGGAGGATTGTTGGTAATAGGATTGAGGATAGATTTATTGTGATTGGGATGAGATTATTGTAGGTGATTGTGATCTAAAGAGTGGTGGTGGTGTTGATCTAAGGAGGATTGATGGTGACGGTAGTGGTGATAATGGAATTTGATTGTGATAAGATTGTTGTTGGTGATGGTGTGCTGTTGGTGATGATGGTGATAGGAGAAAGATTGTCAGTGTTGTTGATCTGAGGAGGATTGTTGGTAGTAGTTTTAGGGATAATTGTATTGTGATTAGATTGTTATAAGTGATGATGATTATAGCCGTACGATTGTTGAGGGTGGTGATTATGATATTGTTTTGGTGATGGTAAAAGAGATATATATATATATATATATATACAGTATATATACTATATATTTATCTATTCTATCTATATGCTCAGGCCCAATCCCTATTTTTATTTTTATTTTATTTTATTCTATTTTTGTTTCCTTTTGTCTTGGGGGTGGCCGACTCAAGACAGAGCAAGAACAGGGAAAACACAAAAACAACATAAAACAATGAACAAACAGATAAAAACACAAATTCACACACATATATATATATATATATATATATATATATATATATATATATATATATAGCCTATATATGTATTAATTTTTTATTTTTTTATTTTTTTTTTTTTTTTTTTGGGGGGGGGGGGAATTGGATGGGTTATGAATCTGGAAACAATGGAACAATACCTGACTGACTGGGGCCTTTATTGGATTGTTGGTGATTGTGATTGTGTGTGATAGTGGGGGGCTTTATGGTGTTAGTAGTGATATACCCTGTTCCAAATAGGTAGGTCAGAAATCGTGAACTCAAAACGGGCTAGAGCAAATGGGCTGTAAATGTCCCCACATATTGTAATGAAAGAAAGATCAATGGTAAGAGAAAGTTAGCTAAAGGTATGGTTTTTATCCTTATTATTGTTATTAATTAATTCATTTATCTTTACCTGTATATACATATTTATTATATATGTTGATGGTGAGATCAATGGTAAGATAAATTTAGCTAAAGGTATAATTCTTGTATGTGTGATGGAAAAATATTGTTTTTAATGATTGCGATATTAGGAAGGTTGATCATAGTGAGAGTGATAAAGGAAACATAATAATGTTAGGGTAGGTTAGCTAAAAGTGTATTGCTTTTTGTTTTGACCAGCAAGGGAATGGACTGGGTTTTGAAATACAGCCACAATGGAACACAATAGGTGGCTGACTGGGCCCTTTCTCTGATTGTTGGCAGAGGGGTGGTGGCAAGAGGAGGAATGGTGATTGTGATGGTGACGGGAGGATTGTTTGCTGGTGATTCTGATTGTCGTGGTGACGGAGGATTGTTTGGTGGTGATTCTGATAGGCTTGTTATGGGTGGTGATAATATTGGTGACTGGTGAGATAAAGGTAGATTGCTGGTGGTAGAGTTGATAGGATTGGTGGGGATGGTGGTGGTGGTGATAGGTAGAGGTGGATTGTTGATAGGATTGGTGGTGGTGATAGGTAGAGGTGGATTATTGATAGGATTGGTGGGGGTGGTGATAGGTAGAGGTGGATTGTTGTTAGGATTGGTGGGGGTGGTGATAGGTAGAGGTGGATTGTTGATAGGATTGGTGGGGGTGGTGATAGGTAGAGGTGGATTATTGATAGGATTGGTGGGGGTGGTGATAGGTAGAGGTGGATTATTGATAGGATTGGTGGCGGTGGTGATAGGTAGAGGTGGATTATTGATAGGATTGGTGGGGGTGGTGATAGGTAGAGGTGGATTATTGATAGGATTGGTGGTGGTGGTGATAGGTAGAGGTGGATTATTGATAGGATTGGTGGGGGTGGTGATAGGTAGAGGTGGATTATTGATAGGATTGGTGGTGGTGGTGATAGGTAGAGGTGGATTGTTGATAGGATTGGTGGGGGTGGTGATAGGTAGAGGTGGATTGTTGATAGGATTGGTGGGGGTGGTGATAGGTAGAGGTGGATTGGTGGTGGTGATTCTGATAGGCTTGTTGTAGGTGGTGATGATAGGTGGAGGGAGATTGGTGGTGGTGGAGTTTATAGGATTGGTGGTGGTGATGATAGGTAGAGGTAGATTGGTGGTGGTGATAGAGCTGGATTGGTGGTGGTGGTGTTAATAGGAGTGGTGGTGATGGTGGCAGTAATAAGTGTTAGTAGTGATTATTACAGTTTCAATGGAGATGTGGTAGCGATGGAGATGGGTATGATGGTGTTAGAAATAGTTGTGGTAGTAGTCATGATTGCAATAGTGATGAATATTGAGTTGATGGTGGTAGTTGGTTATGCTATTAATCATACAGTAGTGGTAATGATGGTGGTGATGACAATGGTCGTAGTAATGTAATGATGGTGTGGATTTTTTTTTTTTTTTAGTTAATAGTGGTGGTGATGTAGGGGTATTTATGCTCGGTAGTGGCCTGGGGAGGGGGGGGGGGGTCCTAACAAGGTTATATGGAGAGTTATCTACAACTAACCTTTCAATAATCCGATACCGGTACCGTATATAATTGTTATTTATAGATGTGTTTGTAGTATATTTTTGTTAGCCTTTTATCTAGCGTGAACACAATGGCCCGCAGAACCACAAAACGCCAAGAAATATATACAAACGATTCGGAAACAGGTTCAGTTGCCCACGTAAATTATGTCCCTCTCTGTGATTTTATACACATAATTATGTGCGTGGTTGAATTATGAGTATAGTTTATTATGCAGT
This sequence comes from Paralithodes platypus, assembly GCA_032716605.1. Taxonomy (NCBI): domain Eukaryota; kingdom Metazoa; phylum Arthropoda; class Malacostraca; order Decapoda; family Lithodidae; genus Paralithodes; species Paralithodes platypus. Next base: position 15,305,439 of record CM064501.1, on the reverse strand, counting down.
GGTTAACTCATTATGAATTATGAGTATAGTTTATTATGCAGTGGTTAACTCATTATGAATTATGAGTATAGTTTATTATGCAGTGGTTAACTCATTATGAATTATGAGTATAGTTTATTATGCAGTGGTTAACTCATTATGAATTATGAGTATAGTTTATTATGCAGTGGTTAACTCATTATGAATTATGAGTATAGTTTATTATGCAGTGGTTAACTCATTATGAATTATGAGTATAGTTTATTATGCAGTGGTTAACTCATTATGAATTATGAGTATAGTTTATTATGCAGTGGTTAACTCATTATGAGTATAGTTTATTATGCAGTGGTTAACTCATTATGAATTATGAGTATAGTTTATTATGCAGTGGTTAACTCATTATGAATTATGAGTATAGTTTATTATGCAGTGGTTAACTCATTATGAATTATGAGTATAGTTTATTATGCAGTGGTTAACTCATTATGAATTATGAGTATAGTTTATTATGCAGTGGTTAACTCATTATGAATTATGAGTATAGTTTATTATGCAGTGGTTAACTCATTATGAATTATGAGTATAGTTTATTATGCAGTGGTTAACTCATCTGATTAGTCAACTGATGATTAAAAGAAACCACACTCGCAATTCATACTACGGGGTATTTAACTTGCATACAAAAGATCACGTGAAGGAACAGAACTTATGTTGGTAACTGTACATCCACACACCTTCACACTCTTTCGCTCACATACTCACTGTCTTGTCTTTTGGAAATAATAGTAATAATTGTATAACAATAATTACTGTGTTAGCATTGTTGGGTATGGGTTATTTTAACACCATCAACAAATTAACTATGGTACAGCCTTGCTAAGCTAAATAAAATCGTCTTGCTTTACCCGTTAATAGATAAGATACCGGCGATAGGTTTTTGGTAGGATATATTCAAGATATTGTACCTATTGCTTAGGTGTTTTTAATATTATTTTCATAATTTAATATCAGCTCTAAGACAAAAATTATAGATTTAGCGTCATAAAATCACAATAACACTGATTTGTCCTATACAATATTAATTATTTTTGTCAGACATACAGACACAAACGGACAGCCTTACACATTGTACAGACACAAACCCATAAACACAAATTCAGACAGCCACCTAGACAGACTAATTCACGAACATACAAACACAGACACATACTTCACAAATTCAGACAGCCACCTAGACAGACTAACTCACTAACATACAAATACTTCACAAATCCAGACAGCCACCTAGACAGACAAACTCACTAACATACAAACACAGACACATACTTCACAAATTCAGACAGCCACCTAGACAGACTACCGTAACTCACCAACATACAGACACAAACACAGACACATGCAATCTAGCAAACACTGTGCTGGTGGTGATATTGGTATTAATGTGAACCCGGGAACCGTGTCTAGGAATATACCCACCTCTCCTCCACCTTCCTTCACTTACCTTCTATCTCTACCTATGTTACTTCTTCCTTTTTCCGTATCTCTTCCTCATATACCTTTTATTACGGTAAGGTAAAGGTAAGGTAAGGTAAGGTAAGGTACCTGTTTCTCCCTCTATCACGTTTTTCGTTTTCCTTATGTCTTCTTTCCGCTATCACTCCATGTCTTCTCTAATTATTCATAGCCCTACCTTAGATAGACAAAAGAACCAGGCACAATAATTATAACCTTTGCAAACCTAGATATACATACATAACTTTATACATATCAAGATACATACAAATAGACGGTAATGGTGGTGATGGGAGTGTTGTAGTAGGTAAGTGTGGGTGCTATTGGTATTTGTGTGACCTGGGATCCGTGTTACCTTTTACTAACTCTCCCTCTCTCCCTTTGTATCCCCTTCGTCTTATGTATCTTCTTCCTCTTCCATTTCTTTTATCTCTGCCCATTTTTATCACTCCATCTGCTCTAGCTCTCTCATACCCAGACAGAGAGAAACACAACCTAGCAAACATAGACGTAAATACAGACAAACACAGACATGCAGACACATAATTGTAGCTCTGGTGGTGGTGGATATAACCGCCATAGTACCGTACCAAATACTCCCTCTCTTTTTGCAACGAATGACTCGCACGTGATAATTTTTTTTTTTTAAGGATAGAGGTTAACGTGGTGTGTGTCTATCCCTTCGAGAGCAATTGCTAGTAACCCTGACTACCATACTTGAATATAGGTGTACCGTGTATGTCAGTACCATACTTGAATATAGGTGTACCGTGTATGTCAGTACCATATTAGACAACGAAAACATAGAGGAAGAGTAACTTCGATGAAAAAAAAAAATAAATAAAAATAGTACTATTTTTTAAGTGTATGGATATTAGTGTGACCCGGGGCCCGTGTCCAAGAATATAACCACCCAGTTGTTACACCTTTCTCCTTATACCTCCTATAGCTTCTTCATTTATTATTATTTTATTATTTTGATTCCCCATCGAGAATATAGAGCCTCGACAACACGGTGATTAGTTCGATCCTCCTGTATGAATTGTATATTTATCTATATTCTGTTGACCAGCCCATCACAATGTGTATATTATATTAGGGTATATATATAGTGTGTGTGTGTGTGTGTGTGTGTGTGTGTGTGTGTGCGCGTGCGCGCGTGCGTGTGTGTGTGTGTGTGTGTGTGTGCACTGCCTTTTTTTTACTTATAAATGTTTCCACTGTGATCCGAATTCTTCATAACTTTTGGCAGAGACCAGGCTCTGATAATAAAATGACTTGTTCATGGGTATCTTTGTAGCATCCTATCGAAGTGTTGGGGATGATTGTGTGTACTGTAATTATACCCTGTGTGTGTGTGTGTGTGTGTCCGTGTGTGTGTGTGTGTGTGTGTGTGTGTGTGTGTGTGTGTGTGTGTGTGTGTGTGTGTGTGTGTGTGTGTGTGTGTGTGTGTGTGTGTGTGTGTGTGTAGTGTAATACACCGTGGACAATAACAGCGGTAATGGTGTAGTGTTTTTGTACGACTTCCTCGGCCCCAGAACCATCCTCCCTGCCCGCCACCATAACCAGGTATAGGCCACACAGTCTTAAAGGGGATAGTGGTCGGTTTTTTGGTTTATTAATTCATGTATTCATTTATTTTTTAGTTTCCTCGCTAGACCCCCCCTTCAAGATAAATTTGTACATTTTTAGGTTGAAAAATTTCCCGGCCAAAGGCCGATTCCTCCTAAAATTACAGGCTCGCTATCGCTCACCAGGAAAAAAAATCGACATCTGAATGGCACATAGGGTCCTAATATTGACAAGTAAATGGGGTGAAAGGTCTGAGAATAGCCAAACTAATAGGGCGACCGTCTTTATAATCTCAAAACATAAGGGAGAAAGGGATGTAGAAAAGCGACTATCTCCCCCTTAACGATGGCTGGTGAATTTGTGTTACTCCCTGGGCCAACACAAATAGCATATATATACTGTATGGTGCAGTATACCCCGGTTACTGGTATATGATGTGATATACCCGGGTTACACTTAGTATATAAGCCTCACTATACTCCAGTTGTACATTTATGCCACACTACTGTACACTTTAGCCTGTTTACAATGATTATATTATATACACATACACATACACATACACATACATATACACATACACATACACATACATATACATATACACATACACATACATATACACATACACATACATATACACATACACATACATATACACATACACATACATATACACATACATATACACATACACATACATATACACATACACATACACATACACATACATATACACATACACATACACATACATGCCATAATATATCCTGGTTACACTTACTGTATATGCCTCTCACATACATGCTATACTATACCCTGGATATACATACTTGCCTTACTTAACCGCAGTTACATTTACAGTATATGATGCCGTATACCTTGAGATAAACATATGTAGACGAATGAACTATACCACTGTTAAATATAGTGTAAATACCCCCAGTGTGCCCTAATTATTTCCACATATGCCTCACTATACACTTGTTACTCTTAGTATTATGTTTCACTATATCCCAATAATGCTTCCTGTATATGCCTCTCGAGCTTAATACAATCGTGTAGTGTTAAGGCGGTGTCACACGAGCGATTTTTCCGTCAAATTTTACGAGCAATTGTAGCCTGGCAGCTTTAAAAATTAAGTTATATGAGAATTCAGTGACCTTATATAATATATATTCAGTCTAGATGCTGATTCCAATGCAAAAAAGCCTCAAAATATTACGAGAAAAACTTGCTCATCGAAAATTGACGTTAAAAGCGCTCGTGTGACAGCGCCTTTAGCCATAATACAGACAAGTAAAGATAATCGTGTTGAGAGACATTTAAGTACGATAGTTTTACACCTTGACTATGAGACGTTTTTCTGAATCTGAAGAAAATTATCGAATTGTTAGAAACAAGAAAATTAAAAGACGCGTACTTAAAGGGTTAGCACTAGCCCATCCGACGTTTGTGTGTTTATTGTAGGGTATTTGTTTTATTATGGATGTATCATGATGGATGTTTTATTATGGATGTATCATGATGGATGTTTTATTATGGATGTATCATGATGGATGTTTTATTATGGATGTATCATGATGGTTTTATTATGGATGTATCATGATGGATGTTTATTATGGATGTATCATGATGGATGTTTTATTATGGATGTATCATGATGGATGTTTTATTATGGATGTATCATGATGGATGTTTTATTATGGATGTATCATGATGGATGTTTTATTATGGATGTATCATGATGGATGTTTTATTATGGATGTTTTATTATGGATGTATCATGATGGATGTTTTATTATGGATGTATCATGATGGATGTTTTATTATGGATGTATCATGATGGATGTTTTATTATGGATGTATCATGATGGATGTTTTATTATGGATGTATCATGATGGATGTTTTATTATGGATGTATCATGATGGATGTTTTATTATGGATGTATCATGATGGATGTTTTATTATGGATGTATCATGATGGATGTTTTATTATGGATGTATCATGATGGATGTTTTATTATGGATGTATCATGATGGATGTTTTATTATGGATGTATCATGATGGATGTTTTATTATGGATGTATCATGATGGATGTTTTATTATGGATGTATCATGATGGATGTTTTATTATGGATGTATCATGATGGATGTTTTATTATGGATGTATCATGATGGATGTTTTATTATGGATGTATCATGATGGATGTTTTATTATGGATGTATCATGATGGATGTTTTATTATGGATGTATCATGATGGATGTTTTATTATGGATGTATCATGATGGATGTTTTATTATGGATGTATCATGATGGATGTTTTATTATGGATGTATCATGATGGATGTTTTTTATGGATGTATCATGATGGATGTTTTATTATGGATGTATCATGATGGATGTTTTATTATGGATGTATCATGATGGATGTTTTATTGTGGATGTATCATGATGGATGTTTTATTGTGGATGTATCATGATGGATGTTTTATTGTGGATGTATCATGATGGATGTTTTATTGTGGATGTATCATGATGGATGTTTTATTGTGGATGTATCATGATGGATGTTTTATTGTGGATGTATCATGATGGATGTTTTATTGTGGATGTATCATGATGGATGTTTTATTGTGGATGTATCATGATGGATGTTTTATTGTGGATGTATCATGATGGATGTTTTATTGTGGATGTATCATGATGGATGTTTTATTGTGGATGTATCATGATGGATGTTTTATTATGGATGTTTTATTATGGATGTATCATGATGGATGTTTTATTATGGATGTATCATGATGGATGTTTTATTATGGATGTATCATGATGGATGTTTTATTATGGATGTATCATGATGGATGTTTTATTATGGATGTATCATGATGGATGTTTTATTATGGATGTATCATGATGGATGTTTTATTATGGATGTATCATGATGGATGTTTTATTATGGATGTATCATGATGGATGTTTTATTATGGATGTATCATGATGGATGTTTTATTATGGATGTATCATGACGGATGTTTTATTATGGATGTATCATGACGGATGTTTTATTATGGATGTATCATGACGGATGTTTTATTATGGATGTATCATGACGGATGTTTTATTATGGATGTATCATGACGGATGTTTTATTATGGATGTATCATGACGGATGTTTTATTATGGATGTATCATGACGGATGTTTTATTATGGATGTATCATGACGGATGTTTTATTATGGATGTATCATGACGGATGTTTTATTATGGATGTATCATGACGGATGTTTTATTATGGATGTATCATGACGGATGTTTTATTATGGATGTATCATGACGGATGTTTTATTATGGATGTATCATGACGGATGTTTTATTATGGATGTATCATGACGGATGTTTTATTATGGATGTATCATGACGGATGTTTTATTATGGATGTATCATGACGGATGTTTTATTATGGATGTATCATGACGGATGTTTTATTATGGATGTATCATGACGGATGTTTTATTATGGATGTATCATGATGGATGTTTTATTATGGATGTATCATGATGGATGTTTTATTATGGATGTATCATGATGGATGTTTTATTATGGATGTATCATGATGGATGTTTTATTATGGATGTATCATGATGGATGTTTTATTATGGATGTATCATGATGGATGTTTTATTATGGATGTATCATGATGGATGTTTATTATGGATGTATCATGATGGATGTTTTATTATGGATGTATCATGATGGATGTTTTATTATGGATGTATCATGATGGATGTTTTATTATGGATGTATCATGATGGATGTTTTATTATGTATGTATCATGATGGATGTTTTATTATGGATGTATCATGATGGATGTTTTATTATGGATGTATCATGATGGATGTTTTATTATGGATGTATCATGATGGATGTTTTATTATGGATGTATCATGATGGATGTTTTATTATGGATGTATCATGATGGATGTTTTATTGTGGATGTATCATGATGGATGTTTTATTGTGGATGTATCATGATGGATGTTTTATTGTGGATGTATCATGATGGATGTTTTTTTGTGGATGTATCATGATGGATGTTTTATTGTGGATGTATCATGATGGATGTTTTATTATGGATGTATCATGATGGATGTTTTATTATGGATGTATCATGATGGATGTTTTATTATGGATGTTTTATTATGGATGTATCATGATGTATCATGATGGTGTTTATTATGGATGTATCATGATGGATGTTTTATTATGGATGTATCATGATGGATGTTTTATTATGGATGTATCATGATGGATGTTTTTATTATGGATGTATCATGATGGATGTTTTATTATGGATGTATCATGATGGATGTTTTATTATGGATGTATCATGATGGATGTTTTATTATGGATGTATCATGATGGATGTTTTATTATGGATATATCATGATGGATGTTTTTTTTTCTCTATCTTCGAGCCATTTACTTTTAGGTTGACCCTTAACCTAACCCCCACCGCCCACTCCACCGCCGCTGCAGACCCTTTCCAGCTTTAAAATAAACAGAGAGAGAGAGAGAGAGAGAGAGAGAGAGAGAGAGAGAGAGAGAGAGAGAGAGAGCAGAGGAAATCAAGCAACAACAGACTAGTGACCCTTCTAGGCTTCTAGAGAGAGAGAGAGAGCGAGAGAGAGAGAGAGAGAGAGAGAGAGAGAGAACAAAGGAAATCAAGCAACAACAGACTAGTGACCCTTCTAGGCTGCTTGTCCTCCAAAACACTGAGGATCAAGTGTCCAAACAGTGGTTTAGAGTGGGTAAGGGAACATTGGAAAGGGAACTACTGCCCTAGAACTAATGTCCGTGGCAGGATTAGGAAGTTAGTAGGGGACAGATGGGTTAGTAACTGAGGGGGGGGGGATAAAATAAAGTTATTCATTTACAAACGCAGTCAGTCACGGGTTTGATGCGAGATATTTGTCTAAGCGGAGTTTAAATGAATCACCGGTGCTGCAGTCTATAACGTCTCGGGGAAGCCCATTCCATAAGATGACAACTCGATTGAAGAAGAAATTCTTAGATTCGTGTGAGTTAAAAGATTTACCAATAATTTTGCAACCGTTTCCCCGCGTGTAATTAGATTGGTCGATAGTGAAGTACTTACTACAGTTCATGTAGAGAGAGAGAGAGAGAGCGCGCGCGCCAGCCTATCCCCCTTTCCCTTTCAAACTTAACTAATACATTTCTCGATATCCTGCCCAATGACCGATTAAGCCCAGGCTTGCTATCACTCGCCCAGATTTTTTTTTAACTTTGAAACATCTAATAATCGCCAAGCAAATGGGGTGAATCATCTTACAATTTAAAAGCCAATAACGAGGGGCGTCGCGCTCCTTGGTGCCGCTAGAAGAGTGGCGAACACATCAAAAGGTATCAAAAGGTAAGGTTTTAAAAATAATAATAATAATAGTAATTACCGGTATATATATATATATATATATATATATATATATATATATATATATATATACCGGTATATATATATATATATATATATATAATTTATTTATTTATTTATTTATGTGTTTATTTGTTTGTTTGTTTGTTTGTACCCGGCGCCAACGAATTTGATAGAAATCGTGACCCCCTAACTTCTTATTGCATAAATCGTGACCCCCTAACTTCTTATTGCATAAATCGTGACCCCCTAACTTCTTATTGCATAAATCGTGACCCCCTAACTTCTTATTGCATAAATCGTGACCCCCTAACTTCTTATTGCATAAATCGTGACCCCCTAACTTCTTATTGCATAAATCGTGACCCCCTAACTTATTATTGCATAAATCGTGACCCCCTAACTTCTTATTGCATAAATCGTGACCCCCTAACTTCTTATTGCATAAATCGAAATAAATATTTAAACCAGTCTAGCTGACATCCCTATATTATGGGAAGGGTCGACCAGAAATATAATTATATGTGGAAATGTCCAGCCTGTTTGCTCTAGCCCCGTTTGAGTTACATATAGGTTATGTTTCAAGATTACTGTAAAGTTCGCTGGCAATGGGTGCTTACACTTATGTTTTCATTCCAATATTAATACTGTATTTCTTGTCTGTTCCAGGTATGTGCGAATATGGATGAGCAAATATTGGTGATAGCGATTATAGCCCCGGCTTTGACACCTCCATAGGCAGTAAGTTGGACCTTGATATTATAATGAAGATGGGGTACGTAACATTATTCAAAAATATGGGTTTAAAGAAGGTACCATATGTGAATGGTCTCTAAGTTTCCCATCGTAATATATCCTTATAAGGGTATTTTGGTTGTAATAAGCCCATCTAATAATTAGGAAAGTTCAGTAAATCCCTATTGATTTACGGTACTCAATGATAGTATATATAATTTGTTATGCCCCTGATATTCCCTTTCTTTTTTGTGTGGGGTCTCAATATTCCAAAAGGTTAGTGAAGCAAAAACCTTGAGCGATAATATCCCAAAAGGTTAGAGAAGTAAAAACCTAGAACGATGGGCATACACTACCGATATACATTGAAAGTGTAAAATGTTATGACCACTTTGAATACTCTTTTCATGTGGTAGATCAAGACTCCATCATCCACATTCTGTGATCAATGTCTTGCTCAGAAAAAGCATGTAGTTAGTGACCAGTTACACTTACCTGCATCACATCAAGGTGTGGTTGACACTATAGCCCAGGGCGTCAATATGTTGGAAACAGTGTGATGCTACCAGCAATCTAATATGGTCCCTGAATGTGGTAATGGGTTACTGAAATCAGGTAGTCCCTCATACCTGCTGTATTGCAGTAGAGTGTCACCTCTTTTTCCACTAGCACCTTTGAGTAACCAAGGTTCAAACGTGGATGCAGCTCTATCTTACATGCATGGATCTAAGCATTGGAAGATAAATGATTGATTTGTCTTATAGATTTTGACATCCTCTGCTAATGTGTGTTCCTTGCCTAGTTAACATCAGAGGCAGTCTCTCACCTTTGAAATTGTCTTCGTGAGGTTTACATTTTTGACTGAGGTTGCATTACTGAGGTCGATGGTATATTGTACAGTAAGCATGTATGCATTCTATAAATACATATTTGTTCAGTACGGTATATGTTGGTAGTGGTGTTTTAGGGTGAGGAGGGACATATTCGTGACGTGTCGGGGTAACTACAATATTAATGTTGCCAATTGTCCTATAAACCCCAACTAGGCCCTCATAAGCTGCGTTACTCCGGCTATTTTTTACTCTGGTCCATGCCTCTCGTGATAACCTGGGTTTCTTTAAAGGCGGCGTCACACGACCTGTTTTCCGTTGTTGCGTGCAACCGATTTTGGCTAACATTTTCCGTCACATATTTGCTTTTAACCCCTTCAGTACGATGCCGCCTTTTTACCTTTGATTCAAGCTAAACTTAGACGATTTTATGCAGCTTAAGAAGTACCTATGCTTTCAGAGAGTTTATTGAGATCTTATGTGCCCCTTTGAGTCCTAGAGGTAGATTATACATTAAAGAAAATCGTCTACTGGTAACCACAACATGATGAAAATTACCGTACGTTATCGTGCTGAACGGGTTAAGGGGGGCTATTTAATTTGCTCCCTAGACATCCCTCAAGCTTAACAAATACCCCCAAGATAGACCTTCGAAATCAATTTGTACATTTTTTGGTCGAACAATTTCCTGTTTCCTCCTAAACTGCAGACTCACTATCGCTTGCCAGGAAAAAATCTACACCTAAATGGCAAAGAAATGGGGCGAAAGATCTTAAAATAGCCAAAATAATGGGGCACACATTTTAAAATGTATTAACTAATGTGGTTATACATGATGGAGAAAGGGGTCCAGAAAATAACCCTTAATTACCATAGATTAATGAACGACCGTTAATAAGACCATATACGGTACTAACTTAAAACTAGAGCCACCCAATCCAACTGTGTGACTGATTTCGTTTTGTTTTTGCTTGCCAATACTGGAGTTTGTCTTGTGATTCTTGAGTATAAACATTCCCAGCTCCTTATAAGGCGTTTCGCTCCTTGCATGTATCCTGGTGAGCGATAGCCCACAATAATAACACAAAAAAATACAATAACCCTGCAAAACGTCGGATCAGCTATTGTTAAAAAAAAAAAAAAAAAAAAAAAATATATATAGCTTATACACTAGAAAGCATTTACTAGAAATACTAACCTCCATGTGGTGACCTTGAGGAGGTGCCGCACATTTCTATCTCTTTATATATCTGTCTGTCTTTCTGTTTGTCTGTCTGTCTATCTATCCATCGTTAATATCTGAAGTCATACCATAACATAATCAAGTAAATACAAATTATGGTTGGTTACATTGTTAATATTACGCAAGATCAATATTCAGGAAGCCTTGCACTAGCTTATATTATTACCATGTCCCACAAATGGAGAGTTTTCGTAGGTTTCTGTGATATAGGAAATGGAAATTGCTTTTGCTTGTCATGCAGTTCATTTGAAGATTGGCAATACGGATTTTATGGGGGAAGTTTGTTTTATGATCTGGGATACAGTTAGTGTGTGTGTGTGTAATAATAATAATAATTAATAATAACTATGATAATTGTTGGTTTATTGTTCATTGCAGCCCTGAGGCTGAATATCTACAGTTTTTCTTAGACCTAGGTACAGTAACAATACTTATTCTACCTTAACTACAAGGTCACATGCGACAATTGGCGACCATGAGGTGCCTGGCTTACCACCAAGTACATACGCAGATGCACTTTGTATTGGTGAGATGATGTGTAGGCTAACACAGGCTGATAGCAGCTTGGTTAGGGAGGAACCACGATACAATTATATCTGTGTGTGTGTGTGTGTGACTATCTGTGTGCGTCTTTTTCTTGTGTTTGTCTATAGATGTGTGTGTGTGCGCGCGTGTGTGTATGTGTGTAAGCATGTGTAATTCATGGTTATCAAACACCGAAGTAAGTCACACATGTTGATTAATGAAAGAGTAGGGGAGGAGATTGTAGCCAGAGGGAGGAAGAAGGGAAAGAAAGGGATGGGCGGACGGGAGAGAGAAGAAGGCATTGAGGGAGACGGAAGACACTGAAGGTAGGTAGGTAGGTAGATAACTTTAGTATTATAATGTGATAGGTATTTAACACCTTCACAACCATTACGTAACTTCTTAACACCTTCACAACCATTACGTAACTTCTTAACACCTTCACAACCATTACGTAACTTCTTAACACCTTCACAACCATTACGTAACTTCTTAACACCTTCACAACCATTACGTAACTTCTTAACACCTTCACAACCATTACGTAACTTCTTAACACCTTCACAACCATTACGTAACTTTTTAACACCTTCACAACCATTACGTAACTTCTTAACACCTTCACAACCATTACGTAACTTCTTAACACCTTCACAACCATTACGTAACTTCTTAACACCTTCACAACCATTACGTAACTTCTTAACACCTTCACAACCATTACGTAACTTCTTAACACCTTCACAACCATTACGTAACTTTTTAACACCTTCACAACCATTACGTAACTTCTTAACACCTTCACAACCATTACGTAACTTTCATAATTCTGGTTACCATTAGACGATTTTCTTTAGTTTATAATCTACCTATACGACTCAAATGGGTAAATATGATCTAAATAAAACCCTTTTGGTCACAAAAGTCCTTCTTAAATTGCATAAAATAATGTAATTTGAGCCAGAATCATAGGAATAAAGGCGTCATGGTGCTGAAAGGGTTAAAGGCAAAAATCGAAGAAAACGTGGGGGAAAGTGGCAGCCAGAATCGGTAACATGCTAGAAAAAATGCCGAAACAAAAAAATCCCATGTGCCGCCGACTGTTTTCAGTGTGTAATATTAAATAAGCATATCGCCCCTCTTTTCCCTTTGTGTAAATATATTCGTCTCCATCACCATAATGCGCCCTACTCTACTGCCCTTCCTTATTACCCCCCCCCCCTCCCCTTTTTTTTTTTTTTTTTAATTTTTGCTTGTTATTTATCCTTCTTCCTTCGTCTTAGTTTTCTTGATTGTTTTTTGTTTTTTCTTCTTCATACCTGCTACCTCCACCCCTTCTGCTCTTCCTCCATCTCCCTTCCTTCCTCCTACCCTACTTTTCCTCCTTCTCCCTTCTCTCCATGCCTTCCTCCCTCCCTTCCGTCCTGTATATATTCCTTCCTCTAATCTCTTTGTCTCCCTCCATTTATTCATATCTTCCTCACTGTACCCTTATTAAATTTTCTCTCCCTCTCTCTGTTCCCCCACTCATCCTCCCTCCCTCTGTTCCCCCACTCATCCTCCCTCCCTCTGTTCCCCCCCCCCTCCCTCTGTTCCCCCCCCCCCCCCCCCTCCCTCTGTTCCCCCACTCATCCTCCCTCCCTCTGTTCCCCCACTCATCCTCCCTCCCTCTGTTCCCCCACTCATCCTCCCTCCCTCTGTTCCCCCACTCATCCTCCCTCCCTCTGTTCCCCCACTCATCCTCCCTCCCTCTGTTCCCCCAGTCATCATCCCTTCCTCTGCCCTCCCCCCCCCCCCTTATCCTCTCCCCCCTCCACTCCCCCTCCCTCTGCTCCTCACTCATCCTCCCTTCCTCTTTCCCCCCCACCCCTCCCTCCCTCTCCTCCCCCTCATTATCCTCTTCCCTCCAGTCTTCTTCTTACCTTCCTAGTCCTACTCTTCCACTCTTCTCAACCTCGCTATTTGTTTCTTTCTCATTCCCTCCCTAAGTACCCTCTTTTCCTTCCTCCTCCCTCCTTCCCGTCTCTTCCTCCCACCTTCCCCCCCTCTCTGTCCTTCTCCCCTCTATCTCTTCTTCGCCCCTCTTTTCCTCCCTCTACACACACACACACACACACACACACACACACACACACACACACGAGCCCCGGTGGACCAATGAGGGCGTCGCAAGGTTTAGCACCATGTGTGCGGCGGACCAATCAGGCGCGAGCTTTTACAGCTCCGCCTGCAAGCCTGGCCAATCACGGACGCCCGCTTTGCATATCGAGCACTGGGGGAGGAGGGGGGGGGGGGGGCGGGGAGGAAGGAAGGAAGGAAGGAAGGAAGGAAAGAAAGAAGGAAGGCAGGAAGAAAGGTAGGAGAGGGAAACGAGGGAGTAATGTAGGATGGAACGAAATGAATGAAGTAATGTGGAAGGGAGGGGGTAGATAGGAAGGTAGGGGGGGGAGATAGGAAGGAAGGAGGGGGTAGATAGGAAGGAAGAAGAGGGAGATAGGAAGGAAGGAAGGAGAGGTAGGAAGGAAGGAGGGAGAGGTAGGAAGGAAGGAGAGGTAGGAAGGAAGGAGAGGTAGGAAGGAAGGAGGGAGAGGTAGGAAGGAAGGAGGGGGAGATAGGAGGGGAGGATGGTGGGGCGAAGGAGACGAGGATGGATGGACAATTTGAGGGAGGGGGATACAGAGAGGAAGGGATGTAGGAAGGAAGAAGAGTGGGAGGAAGGGATGGTGATAGCGAGAAGAAAACGAAGGAAAGGGGTGGACATAAAGAGGAAGTTATGAAGGAAGGAAGGTAGGTGGAAGGGAGGGAAGAAAGTGAGATATAGGAGAGAAGGATGAGCAGGTGGGTGGAAGGAGTGGGAAGGAAAGAAGATTAATGGGAATAATATATGAAGTTTGAAGGAAAAAGAAATGAAGGTAAGACAAATATTATGGCAAGGGAAATAGGGGGTTGGGAAGGGGGGTAGATGATCTTTTAAATTGGTAAAATAAGAATAAAAGAGTAAGGAGGAAGATGAAAAATGAAGGGCAAGAAGAATAAGAAAAAATAAAAAAGAAGAATTGTGAAGGGGGATAGAGGGTATTTAAAGTTAGTAAAATATGAATAAAAGAATAATGAAGAAGAAAACGAAGAGGAAGAAGAAGACATTCTGATAACTTTTCACCACTACGAGTATGTTTGTGAATAAGATACATAGGTTGAGAGTTGATACACGTTTAATTAATATCCCCTACTGTTACGAACGTCGGTTAATTGAATATTTTACCTTGGGACTAATTTAGTGTTAATTAACCCTTTCAGTGTGTGTGGGGGGGGGGGGGGGTTATATCGTATGTTGTCAATGGCTTTCATTAGATGTTTTTAATCGTCTTAGGAAGGATATGTGATAGAAAGCTAATGGAGATATATTATACCTCCTTGATTAGCTGAAAGTCATGTAAGGCTAGCAAGAATAAAGGGAATAAAGGAGGTGTAACAAGGGACGAGATTGAGAGATGGAGATTGAATAATTTATGGATGGATACTATATTTAAAAGAAAAACAAATAGAAAAAAGGCATGGATAACAAAACAAGACAACAAAATATAATATTTAGACTAGTTATGGTGTACGTAAAGTTAATAGTAAAGAAAAACCAGACGACCTACGATGAGAAAGAAGAGATAAATGTGGAAGTAATAATCTACCTATATACTCAGGCCCAGGGGGGGGGGGGGGGGGCAGACTCAAGACAGAGTCAGAACAGGGACAACACAAAATAAAACAATGAACACAAAAACAAAATACAAATTCACACAAATCTAGGTAATAATAATAATAATAATAATAATAATAATAATAATAATATTGGGAAGGGAAACTTGAAGAGGTAAGATGATAATAAAAGAGAAATGGGTTGTGTCAGTGACAGGTAAATCGATGATGAAGTATGGGGCACTTCAAATTTAAGTAGAGGGAGAATGATAATATATATAAACCAAAATATTATATAAATGAGTTATGGGTTATAGTAGAATGGAAGGGCGAGTGAACATATAAGGGAGAGAGAGAGAGAGAGAGAGAGAGAGATTGAGAGATTTTGTAGATAGTAGGGAAATGCAAAAATATAAATAGAATACAAATTAGGACAGAAAATGGGAAGATCGGAAGAATAAGACAGAAAAAAGACAAAGAAGACTCAAACTAAAGAGTGAAAACAGTTAAGAGGAGAGAGAAATGGGTTGTGTGAGTGATAGGTAAATCGATGATGAAGAATGGGGCACTTCAGAGTTAAGAAGAGGGAGAATGATAATATATAAACCAAGATATCATACAAATGGGTTATGGTAGGATGGAAGGGCGAGTGTACATAGAGGAGGCTATAAAGGAAAAGAGAGAGAGAGAGAGAGAGAGAGAGAGAGAGAGAGAGAGAGAGAGAGAGAGAGAGAATATTTTGTGGATTGTAGGAAAATAGATATTTTCATTTGTTTTCACAAACTCACCAATTAATTTACATATAAACCTAACTAGTGAAATCAATGAAAGTAATGAATACATGTGGTACTCCAAGGACTTGAACCTAGGATGCTCACACCGAAATTCCGCACACTATGCACTAAGCTATCAAGACAGTTAAAGGTTTACGCACAAGCCTACGATATTTTATACATTCTCGAATACTGCATATTAATCTAAGCAAGTACAGAATATACCCAATTATATTATAATTATACGGTACCCTTTTCACACTCTTTAACGCCTCCAAGACCCAATTCCTCCCTCTATCTCTTCATTACAATATTCCACAAGACTATCAATTTTTCTTTAACAATACACAAATCAACCCTTTTTCATCCGACCTTTCTTGGAAAGATCATATTACCAATCTTGCTAAAAAACAGCTTCCCAAAAGTTAGGTGTGCTCAACCGACTCCGTGGGTTCCTCACCCCTGCACAGCTTCTTGCTCTGTATTGGGGCACAGTGCACCCCTGTATTGCGTACGGTATTGTTCGCATGTGTGGGGAGGCTCCACCCATACCGTACTTCTCGTACGGGTAGAATCAAAAGCATTTTGTCTCATCAACTCACCTCCTCTTACTAGTTCACTATAATCTCTACTCATCGCAATGTTGCATATCTTTCACTCTTCTATCGCTATTACAACAATCGGTGTTCTTCAGAGCTCTCTCAGTGCATACCCCCTCCCTTGCGGCGTGCGAGGCACACGCCTTGCAACACAGTCCCACTCCTATTTTGTCCAGCTCTCCAATGGGTTTCAAAGTACATAACCAGGTCAAAGTGGCGGCTGCGAAACGTCTAACGGGTTGGATTCTGCGTACTTTTAAAACACGCGGTGAATTGCGTATGATAACGCTCTTCAAATCTCTAGTGCTACCGCGGCTTGAATACTGTAGCGTATTAACATCCCCATACAAAGCAGGTGAAATAAATGACGTAGAGAGTGTACAAAGAAATTTCACTTCGCATATAAGTTCGATAAAACATCTACACTATTGGGAGCGTTTAAGAGCACTGAATCTGTACTCACTGGAACGTAGAAGAGAACGTTACCTAATAATATACACGTAGAAAATCGCAGAGGGTTTAGTACCAAACCTACATACTCCGATAGTCATGAAATTCAGTGATAGGAGAGGCTGGGAATGCGAAATCCCCCGGATGAATAACAGGGGTGCTATGGGCTCTCTGCGAGAGGGCTGGTTATCACACAGAGGCCCACGTCTCTTCAACAAACTCCCACGGCGAGTAAGAGACATGAGGGACATCTCGTTAGACAACTTCAAGAGAGCCCTAGATGTCGAACTGCAAAAAGTGCCAGACGAGCCCATCCTCGCAAGGGAGCGAGCTGTCGCTTCAAACAGTTTACTGCACCAAATCACCACCCATAACGAGGGGCGTCGCGCTCCTTGGTGCCGCTAGAAGAGCGGCAAACACATCTAAAGGTATCTAAAGGTAACCCAAGAATTGGCAAATTTTCTGTCTTTCTTCTACTCAACAAGTGAACTCTGGAACTCTCTCCCTCAATCAATCTTTCCTTCCCCCTATGACTTAAACTGCTTTAAACTTCGTGTGTCCAGGCATTTTGACCCCAACGTCCCTTGAATTTTGCTCTCTGTCACTCTTTTGGCTCTGGGGGATACACTCGTTACAGGCAACCTGTCTTTTGTCTACGCTACAGTATGCACATATTTGGTTCCATATATTATTTTTGTTTGTCTTTAGTCTCCAACTTTTGCCACTCTAGCCTTTTTGCTCCCTCTCGCCACCGCACACAATCCTTTTTTGGTCATTCTTTGTTAGGTCAGAACCCTCCTAACCCTAGCTTAATATTCTCTCCCCACCCCCCCTCCCCCCCGACTTTAGTATTTCTCCCCCAACCACACACACTTAATGACCAAATTCGACCTCTTCCACTCTCTCACTCACCACCAATCCTAGCCTAACACACCCCCCCCCCACACACACAAAACACACGGTCTTATAATAGCTATTCTTTCTCCATCCACCGTGGAACTTTTTAATGCCCCGGCTGAGGGTAACTGTCTTAAAATTAAAACATCTATTAGGTTCGAGTCTTAGTAAGAATCTTATGTGTCACAAAATTCTCAAGGATATTAGTAAGTTAAAATGGTGAAGATTTTATATGTTATAGTAGATATGTTATGTGGGAAAAAACACGAAAGGGGGGCAAAAAAACAAAGTTATCAAAAAGTTTTTTTTCTTCCACCCCCAGACTGAAGCACAACTAAATCCATAACTGGAGCTACATCTAATTCTCGCTCTGTAAAAATAAATCTCATTTGATAACATATACATTTTATATTCAACTTTATTTAGAATATTTTTTGCATTTCATGGCTTTGTCACTTACAAGCACATCTCCCAATAATATCTACGCACTAAACCTTGATATCTAGGAAATTTTTATTTTTTACAAATGCCGCGGATTTAAGGTGTTTTCTGGCAAAGTTTGAAAATCTATATCTATCGTTCCCCATTAACTCGATTGAGAAAATTCTACTCGTGATAAGATTTACCAATAATTTTGCAATCATTTCCCCGCGTGCAATTTGATTGGTCGAAAGTTAATTGTTCCAGTTCGTATTGTCGATGCTTTTGATGATATTTAACACTTGAATTAAGTCGCCTCTTAATCTACGCCGAGTTAAAGGTAATAGATTTAATTTTCTAAGACGCTCCTCGTAAGGTTTGTTCTTTAGGCTGGGTATCATATGGATAACTCTACGTTGAACTCGTTTTAGAATATCTATATATATATATAATTTAGAGATGGAACGAATATAAATGTTCACTATTTGCGAATAAGAATACGAATACGAATTTTTGTTGGTAAAATTCGCGAATACGAATAGCGAATAGCGAATATTTCAATCTTTCTTGAAGGATGAAATTGTCATCCTTCAAGAACTGGTAATTCTGTTTATATCACCAACAAACGTTAATTAAATTACTATGAAATTAATTACCTGAAGCCAATGACGATGTGAATGTGTAAAGCTGCGTGTTTCGTTACCACCACTGATTAGCCATTGGGATTTTGGCAGAAAATGCCAAAAATTATCAGTGATATCCGAGACATGTTTACATACAGTATGCTCATCGTCCAGCATATTACTGTTTCATAATCATCAGCCAACTTAAAATAACTCTGTATAATATTTAATTATCACTAGAACAATACACTATGCCATGTAGGAAGTCTTCTGGAGAAATAGGGCAAATTTATTAAACAATGCATGATAAACTAAAGCACAAATGTATGCTAGAATAGCATTGACAAATCGCTAGATAGTCACCAGACACTAAACACTTGTATGTCACTAGAAAACATATGTTGAAGTATCTAGAATAATCTTTAACAATCGAAAAATCTCTACAATTCCTTAAAATAGGGAACATAACTTGAATATGGCTAGAATTCATCACATCTTGATGTCGCTAGATGGAAGTGATGGAAGTGATTCGCTGGATCTAGCGGTAGCCGGTACATTGGCAACATTGTACCAAGATCATTTATTCCGTTATAATGAACAAGGTCAGATTTCGGAACTATTACAATTATTTTAAAGTTCAGAGATCATCAGATTGGTTTGGAAGTCGATGTACTCAATTTCAGTTCCATTAGTTTAAAAAACATTCACATACTATGGTACTTAGAGGGTTTAATAAAGAAACATGCCTTTCCCCGACATCATACAAGCGAACGCACGCTTTAAAATGTAATATTTTACATTTTTGTATATCTTCTATTGGTTTCGTGAACATATTCGCATGTTTGCAAATAGCTAGGAATGGAAATGCGAATACGAATACGAATACGAATATTGAAAAACATAGCGAATATTCGCACATACGAATACGAAACGAATATTCGGTCCATCTCTAATATTTATGGTAGTAAGGGCACCAGGATTGAACGCAATATTCCAAAAGAGGGCGGACTAAGGAATTGTAAAGAGTTAGGATTACATCTTGGGATGTATGTTCAAATGACCTGCATATAAAGCCAATTATTTTGTTTGCCTTCTTAACAACTTCTTTACATTGTTGACTGGGTTTTAGGTTACTCGAAAATAAGTTTCTCTGTCTACACTCTTAAGTTGGGTGCCGTCCATTGAATAGTTTGCTTTCTTATTTCGGTTTCCGATATCCGCATTGAAACACATTTACCAAGTTTGAGCCCAACATGACAACTTATCTAGATTATGTTGCATATCTTCAAAATGTTCATTTGAGATTACGCTATTTGCAATGTTCGTGTCTTCAGAAAACTTTGAGATTGTACAGGTGGGACCCTCATCTATGTCGTTTATGTAAACTAGGAAGAGAACTGGCCCCAGTATCGAACCCTGGGGTACGGTACCCCGCTACTTACATTGATCCATTTGGATGCTTTACCGTTTATGACTACTCTTTGCTTTCTGTCGCTGAGCCAATTTTCTATCCATTTCAACACACCGTCTTGTATTCCATGTGGTTTTAGTTTTATCGGTAAACGTTTGTGGGGAACTTTGTCAAAGGCCTTTTGAAAATCAAGGTATATAATATCTACAGCTTTACTCTCATCATATAGGTTGAGGGTATCGTGGAAGAAGGTTAAGAGGTTTGTTAAGCAAGAGCGTTTATTACGAAAGCAGAGCGAAAGAGAGAGATAGTGAGAGTGAGAGAGAGTGATGTTAAGGAAAAGTGGCAGTCTATTGGCGGAAACGTGATGGAGGAGGAAGGAGTGGTGGAGAGAGAGGGTAGTGGTGGAGAAAGAGAGGGGGGTGGGTGGACAATGGTGGAGAAACGAGGGTAGTGGAGAGGAAATTGTTGGAGAGAGTAAGGTAGTGATGGACAGGATAGATGGAATTTGATAAGAGAGAGAGAGAGTGAGAGTGAGGAATTGGATGGAAAGAGAAGGGTGGTGATGGATAGGATAGAGATTGATGTAGTGGTGTGGAGGAAGTAGTAGTAATAGGAGGGAGGGTAACAGGTTGAAATATATGGATGGAGTAGTATTGATGGAGATGTGGGTGGTGCAGTAGAAGTAGTAGTAATAGGAAGGAGGTTAGATGGACGAAGTAGTATTGATGGATAGGATAGGTGGAGATTGATGGAGATATGGTAGTGGAGTAGAAGTAGTAGTAATAGGAGGGAGGGTAGATGGTTAGAGTGGTATTGGTGGAGAGGGAAGTACTAATTGATGGAGAGAAGATAATTATGTGGTTATGAGGGGGGAATGGAGTCTCATGGAAATAATGGTTGAGTTAAGGTTTTTGTTTTAGTTTGCTCCCTAGACTTCTATCAAGCTTTTAAAGAACATCCCCCAAGACCCCCTTTCGAAATAAGTTTGTAACTTTTTCGGTAGAAAATTTTCCTGGCCGAAGGCTGGTTTTCCTAAATTACAGGCTCGCTATCGCTCGCCAGAATTTTTTTACACCTACTTTAAATGACATAAAAGGTCTAAATATTGGCAAAGAAATAGGGCAAAAGGTTTAATAAATTACCAAATGAATGGGCCGAACGTCTTAAAATCTCAAAACTATTGGGGCTAAACACGAGGGATAAGGTGGTTCAGAGAAACATAAAAGCCTCCCCATAAGTTAGGTAAGGTTAGGTTTGAATAAGTTACCTTGTCTATGGTTAAGTTTAGGTTGAATTTAAATCAAATTAAATTAAGTAAATTGGGTGTGGACGAAATTACTTCTGGGCAATGTGAACGTAGACTAGTTAAATCATACGGAAAAGGTATATATATATATATATATATATATATATATATATATATATATATATATATATATATATATATATGGGGAGATTGTAGGCACCAATCGATCAGGGCTAGACCCAGGTGAGGTTATAGGCATGTGATAAAGAGTCGCTGGAACTCCTGTTTCATTTGCTTGGCCTCTCTTACTGATTTTCTTTGTGCCTCATTTACACTGAGAGCAATCCAGCTAGCTCTCACAAACACCTCCTCCTCCTATCCACTTCACAACACTATACATGCACTCCACACTTCATTCCTCCACACCAAAATTTAAAAAGACAAAATGATGAATTCTAGCCAAGCCTCGGAGTCCCCAGGGGGGGGACCATAAATGACCCCACACCCGACCGACCATCCCCTCACGACCCCACAAAATTACCTGGACCTCGGCCTGTTACTCTCTCTATTAATTTCTGCAACATTCGCGGACTTTCCTCTAACTTTCACTCTGTTGAACACCATCTCTCCTCCTACAAACCTGATCTTCTCTTCCTCACCGAAGGTGTCTGTAGCAACATCCAGCAGCCCCTTCTCTGTATCCTCCTACTTTCTCTATCCTAGTTTCAAAGCCAAAGGCGGATGTTGTGCATATGTGCACAACAAACTCACTTGCTCTCGTGTTCCCGATTTCGACTCGTCTGAATTCTCAACTTTATGGCTCAAACTTTCCTGTCATTCTCTTACTAAATATTTCTGTGCTGTCTATCTTTCCCCTAACTCTACCAACTTTCCCAAATTCTTTGACTATCTAAACTCTACAGTGAAACCCATTCTATCCATTTCTCCTTTCTCAGAAATCTCCATCTTAGGAGATTTCAACATTCACCACCGCCAATGGCTCTCCTCTCAGACTACTGATCCACCTGGTGAACAAGCCTACGTCTTTTCTGTCCTAAATGACCTAGAGCAGTTAGTTCAGCAACCCACCTGTATCCCGGATCGCATCGGAGATCGGCCCAACATTCTTGACTTGTTTCTAACTTCTAACCCTTCTTCTTATACTGTCGATCTTTTCTCTCCTTTGGGCTCCTCCGACCATAAACTTATCTCTGTCACCTGTCCTATCTCTCCAGTACGGCCACCCGATCCTCCTAGCCGGCGGCGCTTGTGGCACTTTGGCGCTGCCGACTGGGAGGCTCTCCGGCATTACTTCTTTGATTTCCCATGGAATGATTTCTGCTTCTGTGGCCGGGGACCCTCGGAGAGTGCTGAACGCATTACCGAGGTAATCCTATCGGGCATGGAAGCATACATTCCATTCTCTTTCTCTCAAACTAATGCTAAAAAATCTTGGTTTACTCACGCCTGTTCTACTGCTGTCCGCAATAAGGAGGAAGCATTCAAACGGTACCGACGCCTTAAAACTTAAGACTCTCATTGTTCCTATGTTTCTGCCCGGAATCAAGCCAAATCTGTTCTTCAACTTGCCAAACACTCTTTCATCAATAATAAATGCACTGAACTATCCAACTCTAGCTCTTCCCAAGCTTTCTGGCATCTAGCCAAAAACCTCTCCAACAATTTCTCTTCCTCGTCTTTCCCTCCCCTTTCCCACTCTGATGGCACAACCATCACTTCTTCCTCTGACAAAGCTAAACTCTTCGCTCAAACTTTTGCTAGAAACTCCACCTTGGATGATTCCGGTGCTATTCCTGCCTCTCCACCCTCCTCTCTCTTACTTATGCCTAATATCCTAATCTCTTCTAAAGATGTACTTTCTACCCTCTCTGGGCTTAACACTAATAAGGCGTATGGTCCGGACGGTGTTCCTCCTGTTGTTCTCAAAAACTGTGCTAACGTGCCGACTCCCTGCCTAGGCAAACTCTTTCGTCTCTGTCTATCCTCTAACGTCTTCCCTTCATGCTGGAAGTTTGCTCACATTCAACCTGTCCCAAAGAAGGGTGACCGCTCTCAACCCTCCAACTATCGTCCAATTGCTCTCATCTCTTGTCTTTCTAAAATTTTTGAAACTATTCTTGCTTCCAAATTTCTTAAGCATTTCTCTTCTCATAATCTGCTCTCAGATCGCCAGTATGGCTTCCTTAAGGGTCGCTCTACTGGTGATCTTCTTTCATATCTTACTAACTCTTGGTCATCCTCCTTTCGGGACTTCGGTGAGACTTTTTTTTTCTATTGCACTAGACATATCGAAGGCCTTCGATAGAGTCTGGCACAAATCTTTAATTTCTAAACTACCTTCCTTCGGTTTCTATCCCTCCATCTGTGCCTTTGTCTCTAATTTCCTTTCCGGCCGTTCCATAGCCGCGGTTGTGGACGGCCATTGTTCACTTCCTCACCCTATAAACTCCGGTGTTCCTCAGGGCTCTTTTCTATCTCCTATTCTCTTTCTAATTTTTATAAATTATCTCCTTAACTGTACCTTAATTCCCATCCATTCATATGCAGACGACTCGACCTTACACTACTCCATTGGTTTTTCAGAACGCCCCAGCCAGCAATCCCTCAACGACAAACGTAATGAAGCCATAGAATTCTTAAATTCTGATCTAAATACTATCTCCAATTGGGGCAG
Source organism: Paralithodes platypus (assembly GCA_032716605.1). Taxonomy (NCBI): domain Eukaryota; kingdom Metazoa; phylum Arthropoda; class Malacostraca; order Decapoda; family Lithodidae; genus Paralithodes; species Paralithodes platypus. The sequence goes on along the minus strand of CM064501.1, from coordinate 15,280,774 downwards.
AGAAAACCTTGTTACCTTTAATGCTTCCAAGACCCAATTTCTCCATCTATCTACCCGTCAGGATCTCCCAGCGGACTATCCCTTATTCTTCAACAATACAAAAATCAACCCTTCATCTTCTCTCAATATTCTTGGTGTCTCTTTTTCTTCTGCTCTCATTTGGAAGGACCATATTACCAGTCTTGCTAAGGCAGCCTCCCAGAAGCTGGGTGTGCTCAACCGCCTTAGGGGGTTCTTTTCCCCTGCACAGCTGCTTGCTCTGTACAGGGGCATAGTGCGTCCTTGTATTGATTATTGTTCACATGTGTGGGGAGGTTCCTCTCACACCGCTCTCCTAGACAAAGTTGAAAGGAAGGCCTTTCGTATCATTAACTCCCGTCCACTCACCAACTCTCTGCAATCTCTCTCTCCGCCGCAATGTTGCATCTCTCTCGCTATTCTATCGCTACTATAATAATCAGTGTTCCTCAGAGCTTTCCCAGTGCATACCACCTTCTTTACGTAGGGCACGTGGTACCCGTCAAAAAACTCAAACTCAATCCCACCCCTACTCTGTGCAACTCTCCAACCCAAGAGTGAAACGTTACTCTCAAACTTTCTTCTACTCAACAGCTGAGCTCTGGAACTCTCTCCCAGAATCAGTCTTTCCCTCTTCCTATGACTTAAATTGCTTCAAACTCCGTGTGTCCAGGCATTTTGGCTCGAACTTCCCTTGATTTTGGCCCTGTCACTCTTTCAACTATGGGGGAGGCACTCGCTATAGGCAGTTCTGCCTTTTGCCTCCCTCAATCTCATAGAAAGAAAAAAAAAATATATACGGTATATATATATATATATATACTGTATATATACAGTATATATATTTAATTTATTTAATCATTTTGTTTTTACCTGACAGAGATTTTAATCCCTTTGTAGCTGACTTTACGATACTATCTATCTATCTACTCAGGCACATTCCCCATTTTGTTTTATATTTGTTTTTGTTTTTTAATATATTTTAAGCTGGGGATGGCCGATTCGAGACAGAGCACAATTAAATAATGAAACCTCTCTTTGTGTCTGCATCTTATATATATTTGTTCCCATTTTATATTATATTTCGCCAGAATCAGATGATTATGCTAAATATTTCCGTATGATACCTTATGATGTGTTCGCCACTCTTCTAGCGGCACCAAGGAGCGCGACGCCCCTCATTATGGGTGGTGATTTGGTGCAGTAGACTGTTTGAAGCGACAGCTCGCTCCCTTGCGAGGATGGGCTCGTCTGGCACCTTTTGCAGTTCGACATCCAGGGCTCTCTTGAAGCTGTCTAACGAGACGTCCCTCATGTCTCTTACTCGCCGTGGGAGTTTGTTGAAGAGACGTGGGCCTCTGTGTGATAACCAGCCCTCTCGCAGAGAGCCCATAGCACCCCTGTTATTCATCCGGGGGATTTCGCATTCCCAGCCTCTCCTACCACTGAATTTCATGACTATCGGAGTAAGTAGGTTTGGTACTAAACCCTCTGCGATTTTCCAAGTGTATATTATTAGGTAACGTTCTCTTCTACGTTCCAGTGAGTACAGATTCAGTGCTCTTAAACGCTGCCAATAGTGTAGCTGTTTTATCGAACTTATATGCGAAGTGAAATTTCTTTGTACACTCTCTACGTCATTTAGTTCACCTGCTTTGTATGGGGATGTTAATACGCTACAGTATTCAAGCCGCGGTAGCACTAGAGATTTGAAGAGCGTTATCATTGGTAATTCACCGCGTGTTTTAAAAGTACACAGAATCCAAGCCGTTAGACGTTTCGCAGCCGCCACTTTGACCTGGTTATGTACTTTGAAACCCATATTTTCAGACATTAATACCCCAAGGTCTTTCACACTGTCTTTCCGTTCTATTATGTGGTTAGATTCTGTTATGTAATTTGTAATTTCTTTAACACCATTATTATCTCCGTACCGTATTAATTGGAATTTTTCTTCATTGAATTGCATGTTGTTTTCCCTGGTCCACTGGAACACTACATTCATGTCTTCCTGCAGTCGGCCCGTGTCTTCTTGTGTGTTTACTATCTTGCTTAATTTTGTGTCATCAGCAAAAGACGACACAAAATTAAGCAAGATAGTAAACACACAAGAAGACACGGGCCGACTGCAGGAAGATGTGAATGTAGTGTTCCAGTGGACCATATTGACGTCGACAGCTCCATCTTCCTTATAGCGGGAAACTCAAGTTGTCAATTGCATTCTCGCTATCGTTGGCCAGGAAAAATCGTCAGCTGAATAGGGCGAAAAGTATAAAAAAAACATATATAAACGACTGTGGCAAAGCGTCTTAAATTCGCCAAACTAATGGGGCAAGACGTTATAAAATCACCAGAGTAACTGGTCCAAATATGTGAGCCCGTAGAAAAGGGTGAGTTATAAAATCACCAGAGTAACTGGTCCAAATATGTGAGCCCGTAGAAAAGGGTGAGTTATAAAATCACCAGAGTAACTGGTCCAAATATGTGAGCCCGTAGAAAAGGGTGAGTTATAAAATCACCAGAGTAACTGGTCCAAAATGAGCCTGTAGAAATGGGTGAGTGACGGAAGAGTATAACCATAGGTGATGGTATGGCAGTGGGAGAGATATGCAGAGATAAACCAAGCGGGTTATCGGAAGGCCGGAAGTCAAAGAGGAAGGGGAATTACGGGGAACTCGGCACGGGGGGGGGGGGGGGGTTATTAAAATGAGCAGTGATTGAGGGTATTAAGTTTGTGGCCCCCTTCAAACATATATTTTCTGTTTTCTGACTATTATTAGACGATTTTACTCAGATTAGGAAGGGTATGTGGAAATCAGAGGGTTAATTGAGATTGTCCTTACCCTTATAATGCCCACAGATCCTTCCTAAGCTGTATAACATCGTGTGATGATAGCCAGAATATTCTGTCAAAATGTGTCATAATCTTCTAAGGGTTGAAATTCACAGAAATCGGTCGGGAAATATTGAAATGTGAAGTGATTTAGGAAGGTGTCCAGGAGGAGGGTATTAAGAGAGAAATGACTCGTATATTTGGTGAGTGGAGTGGAAATGACTCGTGGTGGTAGAGAGAGAGAGAGAGAGAGAGAGAGAGAGAAGAAGAAGAAGAGAGGAGAGAGAGAAGAGGAGAGAGAGAGAGAGAGAGAGGAGAGAAGAGAGAGAAGAGAGAGAAGAGAGAGAAGAGGAGAGAGAGAGAGGAGAGAGAGAGAGAGAGAGAGAGAGAGAGAGAGAGAGAGAGAGAGAGAGAGAGAGAGAGAGAGAGAGAGAGAGAGAGAGAGAGAGAGAGAGAGAGAGAGAGAGAGAGAGAGAGAGAGAGAGAGAGAGAGAGAGCACGCACGCGCGAGCAGAAACGAGTATATTAAAGATGAGTGAGTAAGAGTAAAAGAGAGGAAGGAAAGTAGGCAAAGTGGATGGATAAAAAGTAAACTGAAAAGAAGGAAGGATGGTCAAATTGAAGGAAGGAAAGAAAATATGTAAATAAAAGAGAAGGAAGATAGGGAGGAAAGAAAGCAAGAAGGAAGGAAGGAAGGATAGCAGGTTGGATGTGAGTGAAAAAGAGGAGGAAGGCAGGTAGGGATAAATTAATGAATGAATGAATAAAGGACAATAATAGGGTCAGGGACAGAGGGTTGAACAGCAGTCGTGAGTTTACGGGTGATGGAGGAACTTCCGGTCGGGTCTATGTGGGAATCCCGGTGAAACAGGAATTACTTGGAAGGGGGGGGGGGGGGGGGTGGCAGACGGAAGAGGAGTTATTTATTTATGTATTATTATTAGTTACTTATACAGTATATACCGGTATATATTTTATTTATCTATATATATTTGTTTTTATATATTTTATTATATACTGTATATATATATTATATATATATACTGTATATATATATATATATATTGTTACGTATCTTGATCCTCAAGTGGTTAACTTGATGAATCTAGATAGCACAGAGATATATATTAAGGTATCAGTCAGCTGAAGGCAAAACAAAAGTAAAATCTAATAACATTATTTCCTGTTGTTGCTTCCTTTCCTTTTGGACTTTGGTATCCTTTATTGACTGATACTCTTTAATTATGAAAAATACTGAAACTAATTAAAGTCATGTAGTATTCATAAAGAATTATTATTTAACCGAAGCTTAGTAGGCTATGGTTATGAACCGAATAAGTTATATCTAAAGAAGGACTATTAATTCTATAAAAGTCTTGGAAGATAAATATTAAAGTAAGAATATTTCTGTCTCTTACCCTCTTTGAAATGAATAAATAGTTTTCTTATATGTCCTTTTATTTATATTTAATGTAGTTATTATTCTTGGTTCTTGTCTTACGTTAATAGTATTATATTATTATTATCATCAGGATTAATATCAAAGTCACATAAAAAGTTAGATATATATTTAGTAATTAGTTAAATGTATTTTTTAACCACGTAACATTGAGGTTTGATTATGAGTAAATTAAGTTACAGGATCGCTTCATAGATTCGATTCAGGTCTCACTCAAATAATATGAAAAGCAAAAATAATATTTTGAAGCTAAAATAATTTTCTTCTGCTTAGGAAATCACTAGAAGTAACATTCAAACAGCCATGTTAGTCTAAGGCGATATTACTAATATGAAACAATAGTATCACCGTACTAAGTACCGTTAAGCAATGTAAGCTTAATTAAAAGAAAATGAAAGAACTCGTAAGTATTAATATAAAACAATAGTATTACTTTTATCATAACCCAATTACTTGAAGAGTTGCTTTAGTCCACAAGTTAGTCAACTAAAATAGTCAAGTACATAATAGTAGCGTTAACGTTAATTCCCAATCAAATAGTTAAGTACATAATAGTAGCGTTAACGTTAATGCCCAATCAAATAGTTAAGTACATAATAGTAGCGTTAACGTTAATTCTCAATCAAATAGTTAAGTACATAATAGTAGCGTTAACGTTAATTCCCAATCACATATCTCACTAACCAACATAACGTAAGTGTTTACACGGAACACACTTAACACACACTTATATAATCTGACTGACAGTCACAATCCCATTATAATACTTCACCCCGTCTTCCTCCAGCTGCAAGTTCACCTTCCCCAACTCCAAATGAGACTGATTTGAATGCCCACTACTCGGGTCTTATATACTAAACAATGATGGTGTAGGAACGAATCAGGAGGCGGCGGGTAGTGCGTGCCCCAATCACAGCTCCTCTAGTTGCGTAAGAGGTGCGTGGTCCAATGGAGTCTCCTGGCGTCGATCATACGTCATAGCGTCGGGTCATCGGAGTAGTTTGCAGGGTCCCCTATGACGCACGCAGGTGTGAAGGCTTGTTTGCTGGTATGCGGACGAGCTGGTTTCCCCCTCGCTGGTTCGCTCGCTGGTCTGCTTCGCCGCCTGGGTAGTTTGGCACTCTTTCAACTCTTAATTCTAACTCTTAAATAAACATACAGGGCTCCGTATGTCAGACCTCCCCCCTAGAAAAGAGTTGAAGGAGTATAGTACATAATATTAAACATAATACATAAATAGATTCACCACCAGATTGGCAACAGCAAGATTATAATGAGGATATAATAAGGATATCACCCAAAGTAGGCAACGTCTCCAGGTACCACATCAGAACATAGCCGGAACGTAGTTGGAGCGTTATTCGAACTGCAAGGCATCTCACAGCTGAAGGCTTGACAGCGCACTACTAAAGCATGATATTTACCTCGCTACAAGGGAGAGCTAATTGCCAAAATCCTCTCATTAAGTTTATCTTACTGCTGTATGAGGCCAACCTGGTAAATGTAATCTTTGATCCGTGGCAGTGGGTAGGTATCGTTCTTTGTGACAGCATTAACTTGCCTATAGTCCATACATAACCTATGGCTCCCGTCTGGCTTTGGCACAAGTATGACCGGACTACTCCACTGGCTTAAGGCCCTTGTGATCAGCTGGTGTGAAAACATGAAGTCAAGCTCGACCTGCAGTATACTCCTGCGTTGTGGTGAGACACGGTAGGGGGATAGTTTAATGGGAGTTGCATCCCCTACGTCGATGTCGTGCACGGCCAAAGAAGTGAGCCCTGGAGTATCACGGAACACACTGGGAGACTGAGATATAACAGAGATTAGTTGGTTTGCTTGATCAGAGGGAAGATGACATAGTTTAGATGGTAATTCCCCCCAAGCTACTGAATTATACTGAAAGTTGGATAGGCTACATGACAAGTCAAAGTCTGCATGGATACCTTCAGGCTCTGGAACAGTCTGTTGCGGGTCAGTAAGAGAACTGAAGACTTCTTCCGCACCAGGCTGTCCACAGGTCCTGACATTCACTGCCACAGCGGGAGAATCTGGAGGAGAGGAATCAGGGGACCTATGGTAGGGTTTCAACATACTTATATGGAATACTTGCGTGGGCTTTCTCCTGTCTGGGGTAGTTACTAGATAATCGGTAATGCTCACCCTCTGAATGATCTTATATGGGCCCCTGAACTTGGCAGATAAAGGTTGGCCAAAAAGGGGGAGCAGGACCAAAACCTCATCACCGGGCTGAAACTCCCTCTCACGGGCTTTTCTGTCATACCAGTTCTTCATGGAGCTTTTAGCCACTGTCAAGTTTTCAGCTGCAAACTCACATGAGGATCTCAGCCGGGTTTTGAAATCTGAAACATACTTGAGGAGGTTTTGGTTCCCCTCCTGGCCAACTAGGCTATCCTGCAATAGTTGCAAAGGACCTCTTACCTGGTGACCGAAAACTAGCTCATTAGGGGAAATACCCAGGGACTCAGTTGGAACCTCACGAGTTGCAAATAAAAGAAAAGGTACCCCCTTATCCCACTCAACTCCGGTCTCTGTACAATATTTACGCAACATTCCTTTTAATGTCTGATGATACCGTTCGAGAACCCCTTGACTCTCTGGGTGGTAGGTGCTAGACTTAACATGCTCGATACCCAACTCCTTCAGGGACTGCTGGAAAATGTTAGAGGTAAAATTAGTTCCTTGATCACTTTGCACCTCATGGGGGAAACCCATTCTGGTGAAGAATTTGAGCAGTTCCTTGATGACAGTTGGAGCAGAGGTAGTCCTTAAGGGTATAGCCTCTGGGTAGCGAGTTGCCATGTCCATAATAGTTAATAAATAATTGTTACCTTGGGAAGTCTTAGGCAATGGGCCTACAATGTCCACTACCACCCGAGTAAAAGGATTCTCGAAGACGGGCAAGGGCACCAGAGGATGTACAGGCACCTTCTGATTGGGTTTTCCTGTCATCTGGCAAGTGTGACACACTCTACAAAACTCCACTACATCTGCACGCATTCCTGGCCAGTAAAAGTGGGCTCTGATTCTGTCTAGAGTTTTTCTCACAACTAGGTGTCCTGCCAATGGTATACAATGTGCCATTTCCAAGATATCTCTACGACAAGGTTTGGGGACTACTACTTGATGGACGTCCCAGGCCCCGTCATCGATTGGTCTGTGTGGCGGTCTCCATCTACGCCACAATACTCCTCCTTTGAGGTAGAAACATTCACCACCCTCCTTCTCACATTCCTCTTCACTCACGGACCTGGCAGCTAACTCCTTGCATTCACTATCATCTCTCTGTAGCTCTACCAGGCCACTAGGACAATTTGGAGGGTTTCATGGTCATCGTTAGGGTCAAGATGAGCCATAAAGGTGTCAGATAAATCCACCTCAGTCACATCATCAGGCACAGTTGGGGCATCATTCACACTCTCATCATCCCTTTCATCAACTCTTACATTCGGTACATTTCTGTCTGAGGGAACTGCTACTTGAGACATTGAACGTGTGACAGCACACACAGGGAAAACTGTTGGCATCTCCTTTTCGAGCTCACCGGTTAGTGGCTCGTTAACAGGGGAAAGTGACAAAATGGGGTCTGGTCGGACCTTCTCACCTGCTACATCATTCCCCAAAAGGAGTGTTACCCCATGTACAGGGATATCTTGGGACCTACACAAAGCTATGGTGGCCTCACCCTGTAGTAACTCACATTCAATTTCGCCTTTTACCAAGTATGCATAAAATTGGCCTCCAGCACCTCTCATTACAACTGGTTCGCCAGGTGGGCACTCAGTGTAAGGATTCACCATGAGGGTGCTAGTAGAACCTGTGTCTCTCAGAATTTTTACCTCATGCATACAACCATTTAATCTCACGTTGCCAGATGAAATAAAGGGACGGTAACTGTCCTGCACTGATGGTGAAATTATTATTGGCTTAACCCTAGTGGGTTGCACCACGCATGCTACTACACCCCTGTCTAGATGATTTACGTTAGCTGCTAGGTACTCCTTCTGTCGGGAGTGCTGCATTAAAGGAACTTTTGGTGCTAGGTACTCCTTCTGTCGGGAGTCCTGCATTAAAGGCACATATGGAGTTTGAGATACGGCGGCAACTGTCTGCCCCGATCTCTCGGTTTTCTCCTTGGCCCAGCACTGATGAGCAAGGTGGCCTCTCTTGCCACAAAAAGTACATACTTTAGGGGATACGGGAACGTTCTCTCTTTGAGCATTACTATTACTTTGGGCCCCACCTCTGTTACCATTGCCCTGAGTCGCATTTTTAGTTGGGGGAACAATTCTATTTTGGCTAGCTGGGGAAGACGTTACAGGCTTGTGACTGGGTCTGTCAGATTTGTGATTGGGATACTTAAAATTAGAACTAGAATTATCGTAGGGCTTCTTTCCACGAAATTGAAATTTGTTGTTGAGCATGTATGTGTCAGCCATGTCAGCGGCGTCGGCAAGACAATCTACCTTTTTCCCCCTTAAATGATAGGCTACAGAAAAATCAATTTTCCATAGGAAATTTTCTAAGAGGACCAACTCCTTCAGATCGTTGTAGCTTGTGACTTTCTTACTCTTGACCCAATGATTGAAAGTTTTAGTCATGGTCCTGGCAAATACCTTATGGGTTTCTTCTACTTTCTTCTGGTTTTTACGGAAAGATTGCCTGTAAGCCTCAGGCTGCAATTGATAGGTTTTTAGGATAGCTTCTTTGAGATTGTCATAATCCTGCCTAACCTCTGCTACTTCTGACAAATACGTGGCTCGAGCCTGCCCTGTCAAAACGGTTTGTAACATAAAAGGCCATTGATCTCTTGTCCACTTCATACCTCCAGCAACTTCCTCAAACAAAACAAAGAAATCCTGCACATTATCCTCAGTGAAAGGTGGAATGACACTAGTCATAGTCAATCCCAGAGGGGGAGCAATTAAGGGAGCATTTGTATTGACATTTAGTTGAGCTATACGATATTGATATTCATAATGTTCGGTCTTTATTCTGGCTTCGATATTTGCTTTTACTCTGGCTTCTTCGGTATTTGCTTTGGCTTTTATGCTGGCTTCTTCGGTATTTATTCTGGCTAGTTCTATTTTTAGTTTGGCTTGTTCTAGTTCGAATATTTGATCACCGGTCAAACCAGGTGGCAATTGTTCATCAAGTTGGCTAGGTTTACTCGGGATCCCACCAACTGCTCCGTCACCCTCCTCGCCTTCTACAGGGAACAGGTGGGTTTTTATGGTGTGAGCCACCTCTACTTTGGACATGTTTGAGACAGTTAATTGGAGATGTGAGGCAAGCACTTTCAGTTCGGATTTTGACAGACGGTCAATATCAGGGGCTGTGGGTTCTGATTCTATGAAAACTCTAGCATCTTCGTCACTAATTAGATCAGGCATGATTAATATTTGATTTTTAAGTAGTGAAACTAATGAAACCGAGTGAAACTGTATGAAACGAATCCTGGCAAGGTCGCCACTCTTCTGTTACGTATCTTGATCCTCAAGTGGTTAACTTGATGAATCTAGATAGCACAGAGATATATATTAAGTATCAGTCAGCTGAAGGCAAAACAAAAGTAAAATCTAATAAAATTATTTTCTGTTATTGCTTCCTTTCCTTTTGGATCTTAGGACTTGGTATCCTTTATTGACTGATACTCTTTAATTATGAAAAATACTGAAACTAATTAAAGTCATGTAGTATTTATAAAGAATTATTATTTAACCAAGCTTAGTAGGCTATGGTTATGAACCGAATAAGTTATATCTAAAGAAGGACTATTAATTCTATAAAAGTCTTGAAAGATAAATATTAAAGTAAGAATATTTCTGTCTCTTACCCTCTTTGAAATTAATAAATAGTTTTCTTATATGTCCTTTTATTTATATTTAATGTAGTTATTATTCTTGGTTCTTGTCTTACGTTAATAGTATTATATTATTATTATCATCAGGATTAATATCAAAGTCACATAAAAAGTTAGATATATATTTAATAATTTTGTTAAATGTATTTTTTAACCACGTAACATTGAGGTTTGATTATGAGTAAATTAAGTTACAGGATCGCTTCATAGATTCAATTCAGGTCTCACTCAAATAATATGAAAAGCAAAAATAATATTTTGAAGCTAAAAGAATTTTCTTCAGCTTAGGAAATCACTAGAAGTAACATTAAAACAGCCATGTTAGTCTAAGGCGATATTACTAATATGAAACAATAGTATCACCGTACTAAGTACCGTTAAGCAATGTAAGCTTAATTAAAAGAAAATGAAAGAACTCGTAAGTATTAATATAAAACAATAGTATTACTTTTATCATAACCCAATTACTTGAAGAGTTGCTTTAGTCCACAAGTTAGTCAACTAAAATAGTCAAGTACATAATAGTAGCGTTAACGTTAATTCCCAATCAAATAGTTAAGTACATAATAGTAACGTTAATTCCCAATCAAATAGTTAAGTACATAATAGTAGCGTTAACGTTAATTCTCAATCAAATAGTTAAGTACATAATAGTAGCGTTAACGTTAATTCCCAATCACATATCTCACTAACCAACATAACGTAAGTGTTTACATGGAACACACTTAACATACACTTATATAATCTGACTGACAGTCACAATCCCGTTATAATACTTCACCCCGTCTTCTTCCAGCTGCAAGTTCACCTTCCCCAACTCCAAATGAGACTGATTTGAATGCCCAGTACTCGGGTCTTGTATACTAAACAATGATGGTGTAGGAACGAATCAGGAGGCGGCGGGTAGTGCGCGCCCCAATCACAGCTCCTCTAGTTGCGTAAGAGGTGCGTGGTCCAATGGAGTCTCCTGGCGTCGATCATACGTCATAGCGTCGGGTCATCGAAGTAGTTTGCAGGGTCCCCTATGACGCACGCAGGTGTGAAGGCTTGTTTGCTGGCATGAGGACGAGCTGGTTTCCCCCTCGCTGGTTCGCTCGCTGGTCTGCTTCGCCGCCTGGGTAGTTTGGCACTCTTTCAACTCTTAATTCTAACTCTTAAATAAACATACAGGGCTCCGTATGTCAGAATATATATATACCAATTAAGGAGGGAAAGACTATATAATAAAGGTGGAAAAAGAGAAAGTACAAATAATAACGAGACTAGGGAAGGGGCCGAGAACAGCAGTAAGAGAGAGAGAGAGAGAGAGAGAGAGAGAGAGAGAGTGAGAGTGAGAGCAGCAGCAGCAGCAGCAGCAGTGTAGTTTTATAGCTGATGGAAGAACTTCCGGTCGGCTCTCTGTGGGATTCCCGATGAAACAGGGATTACGGGGGGGGGGGGGGGGGGGGGTTATGAGGGGGAGGAAATGGAGGAGTTTTTGGGGGGTAGATGGGGAGTAAGGGGACGCTTAGATGGGTTTATGAAAGAGAGGGGGGAGTAAGGGGTGATGTTGGGGGGAAGAGAAGAGGGGACCCGAGAGAGTAAATTATTCAAACTTGAGGGAGAAGAGGTAGTAAATAAGGAAGAGGAGAAAATATAATAGAAAGAACGCGAGGACGAGAAATAAATTAAAGTGAATGAGCCATGTATAGTGAAACACAGAAACAAGCAGGTGAATGAAGTAAGAACGTTTACATGAGGAGAAATGTTGATAGTTTTATTAACAATGGCAAAAAGGAAAATTTAAGATAAGACGTCAATTATCATTACCGGTACACTCGGATGCTATAGTCTCATGAATATTTATGATAAGATGTCAATTATCATTACCGGTACACTCGGATGCTATAGTCTCATGAATATTTAAGATAAGACGTCAATTATCATTACCGGTACACTCGGATGCTATAGTCTCATGAATATTTAAGATAAGACGTCAATTATCATTACCGGTACACTCGGATGCTATAGTCTCATGAATATTTATGATAAGACGTCAATTATCATTACCGGTACACTCGGATGCTATAGTCTCATGAATATTTATGATAAGACGTCAATTATCATTACCGGTACACTCGGATGCTATAGTCTCATGAATATTTATGATAAGACGTCAATTATCATTACCGGTACACTCGGATGCTATAGTCTCATGAATATTTATGATAAGACGTCAATTATCATTACCGGTACACTCGGATGCTATAGTCTCATGAATATTTAAGATAAGACGTCAATTATCATTACCGGTACACTCGGATGCTATAGTCTCATGAATATTTATGATAAGACGTCAATTATCATTACTGGTACACTCGGATGCTATAGTCTCATGAATATTTATGATAAGACGTCAATTATCATTACCGGTACACTCGGATGCTATAGTCTCATGAATATTTATGATAAGACGTCAATTATCATTACCGGTACACTCGGATGCTATAGTCTCATGAATATTTAAGATAAGACGTCAATTATCATTACTGGTACACTCGGATGCTATAGTCTCATGAATATTTATGATAAGACGTCAATTATCATTACCGGTACACTCGGATGCTATAGTCTCATGAATATTTAAGATAAGACGTCAATTATCATTACTGGTACACTCGGATGCTATAGTCTCATGAATATTTATGACAAGACGTCAATTATCATTACCGGTACACTCGGATGCTATAGTCTCATGAATATTTAAGATAAGACGTCAATTATCATTACTGGTACACTCGGATGCTATAGTCTCATGAATATTTAAGATAAGACGTCAATTATCATTACCGGTACACTCGGATGCTATAGTCTCATGAATATTTAAGATAAGACGTCAATTATCATTACTGGTACACTCGGATGCTATAGTCTCATGAATATTTAAGATAAGACGTCAATTATCATTACCGGTACACTCGGATGCTATAGTCTCATGAAATATTTAAGATAAGACGTCAATTATCATTACCGGTACACTCGGATGCTATAGTCTCATGAATATTTATGATAAGACGTCAATTATCATTACCGGTACACTCGGATGCTATAGTCTCATGAATATTTAAGATAAGACGTCAATTATCATTACCGGTACACTCGGATGCTATAGTCTCATGAATATTTATGATAAGACGTCAATTATCATTACCGGTACACTCGGATGCTATAGTCTCATGAATATTTATGATAAGACGTCAATTATCATTACCGGTACACTCGGATGCTATAGTCTCATGAATATTTAAGATAAGACGTCAATTATCATTACTGGTACACTCGGATGCTATAGTCTCATGAATATTTAAGATAAGACGTCAATTATCATTACTGGTACACTCGGATGCTATAGTCTCATGAAATTTATGATAAGACGTCAATTATCATTACCGGTACACTCGGATGCTATAGTCTCATGAATATTTAAGATAAGACGTCAATTATCATTACTGGTACACTCGGATGCTATAGTCTCATGAATATTTAAGATAAGACGTCAATTATCATTACTGGTACACTCGGATGCTATAGTCTCATGAATATTTAAGATAAGACGTCAATTATCATTACTGGTACACTCGGATGCTATAGTCTCATGAATATTTATGATAAGACGTCAATTATCATTACCGGTACACTCGGATGCTATAGTCTCATGAATATTTATGATAAGACGTCAATTATCATTACCGGTACACTCGGATGCTATAGTCTCATGAATATTTATGCACTTCACCGTATTTCTAATTATGGAAGCATATCCCTGGAAACAAATTTATGCTTATAGTTTTCTATACATCAGCTACAAAACTATATGTACCATTTATTGCAAAGCAGTTTCTATCCAATAATCAATCCAGATAGTTATAATTGCATAAATAAAAACATATAGGGTCCACACATTCTTGTGAGTGGGATAGAGACTATTGCATCTGAGCATACATTAATTATTTGTGTGAGGGGAAGCAAAGGGCAGAATGACTGGGGGGAGGGGGTTTGAAGGGTGAATGACTGATGGAGAATGAGTAAGGAGAGTCAATGCGGGGGGGGGGGGGGGGGTTGAAGGAGGGAATGACTGATGGAAAATAAGTAAGGGGAGACAATGCAGGGAGAGAGGGCATGTGAAGGAAGTACTGGGGAAGGTGGGGGGGTTTAAGGGAGAATGACTGGTGGTGAATGGGTAAGAGGAGACAATGTTGGGATAGAGGACATGTGAAGGAACTACTGGGGGGGGGGGGGGAGGGTTTGAAGGGGAAATGTCTTGTGGAGAATGAGGTCGCGCCACACCAAGCCCCCAATTTGTTCGAACGGTTACATCAGAAAAAACAAAGGACATGGAATAACCCTTTGCATTACTTCACATTTTGGGTTAGCCGTTCAAACTGCCACACCAGATTATGTCAACTGATCGAACAATTTGCGTTGGAATGTGTCTGGTTCCGAGGTTGGTGTGACTAAGGTCATAAATACTGGTGGCAAGGGCATGTGGAGGAAATACTGAGATGGGGTGGGGTGTGGTAGGGTGGATTACATTCGACCTCCGTCATATTGGTGTCACTGGTGTTATTAGTCTCTCCTGACACTCAAATAAACCCATACCCGTGATAAACTTTCGGTAATACTCTTCCAGGATATGCAGTATATAGTTGACTTCTGGATTTGAATTTTGTATGCTCAAAATTCAATATCACCTCGTTATTTGATAAGAAAGGCATGGCAAATAAATACAAATATATATAAATAAATAAGTACATTTATAAATAAATAATGAAATAAAATAGTATAAATAGATAAATAAATATATTAATAAAAAGGTGATATATCTTACTACAGTATATTTTAGCACAGGATCCCTAGGTCGGGAGAATACTGGGAAAAGGAGGAGGAAGGAGTTAGATTCCTTGGGGAGTTGGGGGAGAGGAAAGATAGGGACTAGGGTACTGAGGGGAATTGAGGAGAGAGGGAGTGAAGAGAGGGATTAGTCTACTGGGGGGATGGGAAGAGTGGGGGAAAGTAAAGTGGGAATGTATAGAGAATAGTGGGAGAGAGAGGGGAGTGGGGGTGAGAAGGGGGAGTAAAGAGAGGGATTAGTCTATTGAGGGGATGGGAGGATTGGGGTGAGAACGGGATTAAGAGGGGATTATGTTATTAAGGGGATGGAAAGAGTGAGGGTGAGAGAGGGAGTAAAGAGGGATTAGTCTATTGAGGGGATGGGAGGAGTGGGGGTGAGAGGGATTATGGTATTGAGGTGATGGAAGGAGTGGGGGTGAGAACGAGAGTAAAGAGGGATTATGCTATTGAGGGGATGGAAGGAGTGAGGGTGAGAACGAGAGTAAAGAGAGGGATTATGCTATTGAGGGGATGGAAGGAGTGAGGGTGAGAACGGGAGTAAAGAGAGGGATTATGCTATCGAGGGGATGGAAGGAGTGGGGGTGAGAACGAGAGTAAAGAGAGGGATTATGCTATTGAGGGGATGGAAGGAGTGGGGGTGAGAAAGGGAGGAAATAGAGGGATTAGTCTATTGAGGGAGATGAAAGGAGTGGGGGTGAGAACGGGAGTAAAGCGAGGGATTAGTCTATTGAGGGGATGGGAGGAGTGGGGGTGAGAACGGGAGTAAAGCGAGGGATTAGTCTATTGAGGGGATGGAAGGAGTGGGGGAGAGAACGGGAGTAAAGCGAGGGATTAGTCTATTGAGGGGATGGAAGGAGTGAGGGTGAGAACGGGAGTAAAGCGAGGGATTAGTCTATTGAGGGGATGGAAGGAGTGGGGGTGAGAACGGGAGTAAAGCGAGGGATTAGTCTATTGAGGGGATGGGAGGAGTGGGGGTGAGAACGGGAGTAAAGCGAGGGATTAGTCTATTGAGGGGATGGGAGGAGTGGGGGTGAGAACGGGAGTAAAGCGAGGGATTAGTCTATTGAGGGGATGGAAGGAGTTGGGGTGAGAACGGGAGTAACGCGAGGGATTAGTCTATTGAGGGGATGAGAGGAGTGGGGATGAGAACGGGAGTAAAGCGAGGGATTAGTCTATTGAGGGGATGGGAGGAGTTGGGGTGAGAACGGGAGTAAAGCGAGAGATTAGTCTTTTGAGGGGATGGAAGGAGTTGGGGTGAGAACGGGAGTAAAGCGAGAGATTAGTCTATTGAGGGGATGGGAGGAGTTGGGGTGAGAACGGGAGTAAAGCGAGGGATTAGTCTATTGAGGGGATGGAAGGAGTGAGGGTGAGAACGGGAGTAAAGCAGGGATTAGTCTATTGAGGGGATGGAAGGAGTGGGGGTGAGAACGGGAGTAAAGCGAGGGATTAGTCTATTGAGGGGATGGAAGGAGTGAGGGTGAGAACGGGAGTAAAGCGAGGGATTAGTCTATTGAGGGGATGGGAGGAGTTGGGGTGAGAACGGGAGTAACGCGAGGGACTAGTTTATTGAGGGGATGGAAGGAGTGGGGGTGAGAACGGGAGTAAAGCGAGGGATTAGTCTATTGAGGGGATGGGAGGAGTGGGGGTGAGAACGGGAGTAAAGCGAGGGATTAGTCTATTGAGGGGATGGGAGGAGTTGGGGTGAGAACGGGAGTAAAGCGAGGGATTAGTCTATTGAGGGGATGGAAGGAGTTGGGGTGAGAACGGGAGTAACGCGAGGGATTAGTCTATTGAGGGGATGGGAGGAGTGGGGGTGAGAACGGGAGTAAAGCGAGGGATTAGTCTATTGAGGGGATGGGAGGAGTTGGGGTGAGAACGGGAGTAAAGCGAGAGATTAGTCTATTGAGGGGATGGAAGGAGTTGGGGTGAGAACGGGAGTAACGCGAGGGATTAGTCTATTGAGGGGATGGGAGGAGTTGGGGTGGGAGGCAGTATAAGGGAATGGGAGGAGTGGGGGTGAGAGGCAAAACAAGGAGAGTCATTGAGCTACTGGGGGGATTGGAAGAGTAGAGGAGATTGGGAAAGTAAGGAGAGGAATTACTTGCGACTTGGTTAAGCCAGTGTCACACGAGCGCTTTTTCCGTCAATTTTAGTCTGGAAGCTTCAAAATTCAAGCGGTAACAAAACTCAGCCTCTTAACATAATCTAACTGAGTCTAGTTTCTGAATTCAATACGAAAAAGACTCAAAATATTAAGAAAAACTAACTTTCTCATCGAAAATTGCCGGAAAAAGCGCTCTTGTGGCATTGCCTTAAAGGACGGAGCTCCGTATAACCAGCATATAAACTCTTCTACCTTCAGTCTAGTTCCAATACCAGTGCAAAAACTCCCAGATACATTACAGGAATAATGATGACTGGGAAAAAAAAAAAAAAACGCGAACAAAAAACAATGAAAGCTCTCGGTTGATGCGGACTTTAATGTTGTTACTTAAGATAATCTATCTTCAGTCTAGTCGCCGAAACTCATCTAAAAGAGTTTCAAAATATTGTTATTGGAATAAAATGCCGAAAATGGAACCCGTGTGAATTTGAGATTGCTTATTGTGTTGATAATTAGTGGACTACCTCTGGTAGAAATATAAAATAAAACTCGAATTACGAAAGTCTAGCATATGTGGGTGCCCATATAATATATACCTACGCTTTTGCTCTCTCTCTCTCTCTCTCTCTCTCTCTCTCTCTCTCTCTCTCTCTCTCTCTCTCTCTCTCTCTCTCTCTCTCTCTCTCTCTCTCTCTCTCTCTCTCAGCTAAGCCATATTACTTGTTTGTACCGAGTTATGATGTCTTATTTCACCCCCTCTCCCCCCCCCCCCCCCTTCTCCCCTTCCGGTATGATCATAATTTTCGTGTTCCTTGCTTCCTTTATATTGTTTGGGACGTATTTTCCTTGCTTTATTATTTGCACACTTCCATTTATTTATCTCTATTTTCAGCTCATTTGGGTCTGCACTTCTTTATTATTACATATAACATTGTCTTTCGTTGCCCAATTAATTATATATGCTGATTTTGTGATATACCATTTTTCTTTACCGTACTATTTTATTGAATATTGTGTATATTATTTCATATATATACTGTTATAATTTTTTGTTTAATCTTATATCTTTGTTCTCTTAAATGTCATGATCATTTTTTATTCATTTCTTTGTATTCCCACATCACCAGTTTTCTTTGTTTCTGAACCTGAGCTCTACATTTATGTATATATTTATTTATTTATATATATTTATTTATTGTGTATAATTAATTCATTTATTTATTTTGTACCGTACTTATTATTCTTATATTTAAAAAAATATCGTATCCCAAATAATTATAACCATATTTTGCTATGTATGTTTTCATCGCTTTGACTATTTTAATAATTAATCATTAACTAGCCGTCCGGCTGGCTCAGTTGATAGCGTGCCTGATTCCCATCTTGAAGGTCTCGCGTTCAATCCCCGCTCAGATTGAAAAGTTTTTCTGGGATACAGCCGGCGGTTACCATCTCCCCATGAGCAAGGGAGATGGGTAATGGTCTCTGGTAGACTAAAGAAAGCCAAGCGCTTGTGAATCCTCGACGGAGGAGATACGGGCGCTATATAAGTAACCAGAAGATTATTATTATTATTATTACTGCGCATATTCCTGCATTTCATGTTCCTGTTGCCCTCTCCAATTCTGCGATATATAGATTTCTTTCCTTAGTATTCCCACGTCTGCAGTTTTCTCTTTGTTTTAGGTCCTGAAGGGTCTGTTTTCTTATCTATTATTTATATATATATATATATATATATATATATATATATATATATATATATATATATATATATATTTATTTGATATGTTTATTATTATTTATATATATATATATATATATATTTGCTTACTTTATGTATATATTATTTCATGTATATATCTTTTATTTATGTATGTATTTATATATGTTGTATATGTTTATTAATGTTTATTATGTTTGAGCATCCTAGGTTCGAATCCCTGGACTGCCACATGTATTTGTTGATTTCATTAATTGAGTTTAGGAGTAAGTCGGTTGGTGGAGGTGACATTATAATATTATATATAGGCCTATATACAAATTATACAGTATATATATATATATATATATATATATATATATATATATATATATATATATATATATATATACACAGTATATATATATATATGTATTTTTGTTTTCTTTACGGCGTATTTGCTTATGTGTAGGTGATGTCCTCTCGAATTTTGCGATATATATTTGTCTTGTATTTGTATTCCCACGTCTGCTCTTTGTTTCAGATCTTGGGTTGTCTGTCTTCATATTTGTCTTTATTTCTCTTTGTTTTTATCTTGTCTCGTCTTTCTTTATCCTATTCTTTCATTTATCTTTGGTTTAGATCTTGAGTTGTATCCTGTGTTTATTTTTCATTTCATGTTTATATTTAGCTCTTTCTGTATTTGCTCTTTGTTTCAGATCTTGGGTGTCTCCTGTCTTTCTTAATATTTGTCTTTCTTTTCTTTGGTTCAGATCGTGGGTTGTCTCCTGTATTTCTTTATCGTGTTCTTTAATTTATCTTTGTTTTAGATCTTGGGGTTGTTTCCTGTCTTTCTTTATCGTGTTATTTAATGTATCTTTCTTTCATATCTTGAGTTTGCTCCTTTTCTCTTTGTTTCAGATTGTGGGTTGTCTCCTGTATCTCTTTATCATGTTCTTTAATTTATCTTAGTTTGAAATCTTGGGTTGTCTCTTGTCTTTTTTGAGCTCTTTCTTTCTTTTGATCTTTCTTTCTCTTCTCTTTCTTTTGTATTTGTTTTCTATGTATTGTGTATTATGCTATTTATATTCTGGTATGTCGTATACCCATTTGTCCTATCTGATTGTGATATATTTGTAAATCTTTAAGCTCTTATTCTATTTTTATTATATTTGTTATGTATAATATTTGTGCGTATTTTTATATATATCTTGTCTTGTATGTCCTCTCGAATTTTAGGATATCTATTTGTTTCTCGTCTGTATTCCGCTGTCTTTTCTTTGTTTTATATCTTGGGTTGACTGCTTTATGGGTGGATGGGACTCGTTAGCCTTGGTCGGCAACCCATCTAGGGGAGACAACCTTATACAAATCCGGGTGGATGGGACTCGTCAGCCTTGGTTGGCAACCTGTCTAGGGGAGTAAACCTGATACAAATCCGTACTGCTTACCTAAGGGTAAGGCAGGTTAGTGGATGGATTAGCCGAACACCACTGTAGAAAAATAGTGCTAACAAGATACACAGAGGGCCTCGGAGTCGGACGGATCCTAAATTGAGTGGTCAATCCTGTAAGTCCTTCACTAAAATGGCTCGGGTTGTCCCTCTCACAGGGAATAGGTCCGCTTGGGGGCATTCTGTGTATGGCCACCCTCGTAAGGGGAGTAAGGCGTCCGGCAATAGATAGATAGATAGATGTATCCTCGTTCTCCCATCTGATATTGTGATAAATGTGTAACTCTTTCTGCTCCTAATTTATTTACTTATTTATATTATTTTGATGGCGTATTTTGTTATGCTTCTGGAATTCTACTGTATATATATATATATATATATATATATATATATATATATATATATATATATTAACATGCCTTTGTATTAACATGTCTGCAGTTATGTGGTTTCGTATCTTGTGTTGTCTTCTGCCTTTCTTTGTGTTCGATCAGCCTCTGCCTCAGCGTTCTCTATATTATCAACCTTCCCCCTTCCTCTCCTTCTCTTCTCATCATTGTAACCCTTTATTATCATGTCTTCCTTATCATCATCATCGTCTTCCTTCTTTATTTTTTCTTCCACTTCATCATCATCATCATCTTCTCTTCTTCCACTCCATCATCATTATCTTCATCATCATATTCTCTTCTCCCACTTCATCATCTTTCTTCATTTTCTCCTTCCACTTCATCATCATCTTTCTTTGTGTTCGATCAGCCTCTGCCTCAGCTTTGTCTTTATTGTCAGATCTCCTGTCTTCTCCTCCTCCCCATCTTCTCTTCTTTTTCTCCTGTCTTTCGTTTTTCTCCTTTACAAACCTTCTCTTTTCTCCCTCTCATCTTCTTCTTTTTCCCCTTTTCAATTGTATCTGTCTCAGCATTCTCCTTTGTCGAAACCACTTACCGGTACCTAAAAGCAGTGCAAGACTGCATACCATCGAAAATACGGCGTCCAGGCCATAATAATAAGCCCAAATGGTGGAATAAAGATATTTCAAACTGCCTGCTTGCTAAATTTTTTGCTAATGATAGATTAAAATCCTCACAAAATGACGAAGAACGGGTGAAATTTGTAGAGCTACGACGCAAAGCCAAAAAGTTAATTAAGCAAAGTAAAAAGACCCTAGAGTTACATATTGCGAATCAAAGTAAAACAAACCCGAAAGAATTCTATAGTTATATCAGAAAGAAAAAAGTAGTTACTTCAACTGTTGGACCGTTAGTCGATGAAAATGGAGAATACACCAAAGACGAAGTACAAATGAGTAATGCCCTCATATACCTTCTTTGCATCAGTTTTTACAACAGAAGACCTCAGTGATATCCCTACACCATCGCCGATTCAGATTGATAATTCAGATGTTCTAAGCAATATCACCGTTACAGAGAGAGAAGTATTGAATTGTTTAGATAAACTCAAGGTAAGTAAAACGCCTGGACCTGATACAATCTCGCCTAGAGTTCTAAAGGAAGCTAAGGATGAGCTCTGCAAACCACTGACATTACTATTCAATAAATCCTTGCAGTCTGGAACTATGCCTGATCAGTGGAAGATAGCCAACGTAACACCGATATTCAAAAAAGGCAGCAAATCCCTACCCAGTAACTATCGTCCAATTAACTTAACCTCAGTTGTATGTAAAATGCTAGAAACGGTCATAAGAGACAGACTCGTAAATCACTTAGAGGAAAATAACATATTTAAAGATACTCAACACGGCTTTCGTAAAAAACGTTCCTGTTTAACAAACCTCTTAGACTTCTTCCACGATATCCTCAACCTCTACGATGAGAGTAAAGCTGTAGATATTATATACCTTGATTTTCAAAAGGCCTTTGACAAAGTTCCCCACAAACGTTTACTGCTAAAACTAAAAGCGCATGGAATACAAGACGGTGTGTTGAAATGGATAGAAAATTGGCTCAGCGACAGAAAGCAAAGAGTAGTCATAAACGGTAAGGCATCTAAATGGACCAATGTAAGTAGCGGGGTACCCCAGGGATCGGTACTAGGACCAATTATCTTTATAATTTACATCAACGACATAGATGAGGGTCTCACCTGTACAATCTCAAAATTTGCTGACGATACAAAAATTGCAAATAGCGTACTCTCAAAAGATCAAGTTGACGATATGCAACACAATCTAGATAAATTGTCACATTGGGCCCAAATTTGGCAAATGAGTTTCAATGCGGATAAATGTAAAGTACTACATATCGGATACCTAAATGAGAAAGCAAACTATTCGATGAATGGCACTCAGCTTAAGAATGTAAACAGAGAAACCGATCTGGAGTAACAATATCGAGTAACCTAAAACCGAGTCAACAATGTTCAGAAGTTGTTAAGAAGGCAAACAAAATAATTGGCTTTATAGGCAGATCATTTGAGCATAAATCCAAAGACGTAATCCTAACCCTTTACAATTCCTTAGTCCGCCCTCTTCTGGAATACTGCGTTCAATCCTGGTGCCCTTATTACCAAAAAGATATAAAGAAGCTAGAACGAGTTCAACGTAGAGTTACCAAAATGATACCTAGCCTAAAGAACAAACCATACGAAGAGCGTCTTAGAGAATTAAATCTATTTCCTTTAACCCAGCGCAAATTAAGAGGCGACTTAATTCAAGTGTTCAAAATCATCAAAGGCATCGACAATATGAACTGTAGTAAGTACTTCACTATCGACCAATCTAATTACACGCGGGGAAACGGTTGCAAAATTTTTGGTAAATCTTTTAACTCACACGAATCTAAGAATTTCTTCTTCAATCGAGTTGTCAACTTGTGGAATGGGCTTCCCCGATACGTTATAGACTGCAGCACCGTTGATTCATTTAAATTCCGCCTAGACAAATATCTCTCATCAAACCCGCGACTGACTGCGTTTGTAAATGAATAACTTTATTTTATCCTCCCCTCAGTTACTAACCCATATGTCCCCTACTAACTTCCTAGTCCTGCCACGTTAGTGGCAGGGCAGTAGTTCCCTTTCCAATGTTCCCTTACCCACTCTAAACCACTGTTTGGACACTTGATCCTCAGTGTTTTGGAGGACAAGCAGCCTAGAAGGGTCACTAGACCTGTTGTTGCTTGATTTCCTTTGTACTCCTTTGTACTTTGTACTCTTCTCTTCTCCTCCTCATCTTCTTCTTCTCTTCACTATCTCCCATAGCTTCTTCCTACGCTGAATAAAATAATACACTCATAGCCAAAATTAAATGAATAACTTCCGATTTTGATGAACCCATCTGTCTCCCATAGCTTCTTCCTACGCTGAACAAAATCATATACCCATAGCCAGAATGAACTGAAAAAGCGCGTGATCGTATCCTGAAGAGGTTAATAATGTGGCCTTGAGAACTATTGTAAATACTGCGTAGGGGATATATTGGTGGTGTGTAGCGGTAGGCCTACTAGGAGCTTAGGCTTACACGCGTAGCCTACCCAATTTATTGCAATGATATTCCTACTCCTTCCTTTTAACACTACCCCATCCAATGTTTGCCTGGTTATTGTTGTTGTTTTCATTATTATTATTGAGTTGAATTTTATAGTTGCAAGTTTTGATCAAGCTCATTTTAGTTTGCCCCTAGACAACCTTTAAGATAGAAAAAAAAGCGTCCCCACAGTCCCTTGAAGGTATGTATATATATATATATATATATATATAGGCTATAACATAATTTTGTTTAAACGCACCCCAGACCCCTCTTCAAGCTGCGATTCCTTTAACCCCGTCTGTACCGGTGAAGTCTAACTTTATGCTGGCTACTGTTCGACGATTTTATTAAGTTTTAAAAGGGCCTCGTGCAAATAAACACACTTCAAACTATCTCACTTAACCCTTTTTACTACCACAGATCTTTCTTAAACTACGCAAAATCGTCTAAATATAGCTAGAATAAAATTAAAGAGACTTCTCCGGTACAGAAGGGGTTAAATTACAGGTTCGGTATCGATCGCCAGAAAAAAACACGACACCTGAATGGGGCGAAGCTTATTATGATCGCTCCACTAATGAGGTGAGGGGATGGAAGACCACCCTCTAGTTAGTTAGTGATGACCTAACTTAACCCTCCGAGGATCGGCGACGCACCTCTTTTCTGTTTTCCGACTATTATTAAGCGATTGTATTGATATTAGAAAGGGTATATGGAAGTCAGAGGGTTGATTGAGATACTATTTTCCCTTTTAATTCCCACAGATCCTTCCTAAGCTGTATAAAATCGTCTAATGATAGCCAGAATAAGCTGTTAAAACTCGTCATGATCGTCAGGGGGTTAATAGAATAATTTGTTATAAATCCGTTAATTGATCATAAGAATTTACTACTGCATAACTAACTACACTGCTAATTCAATCGTGTTACCTTTCCTTCCATGGCCTACATGAAATTACGGAGTGGACACTAATTTGTGGGCAACTGTACATTAGAAAATATGCATGATCTACCGCCACCCAAGGAAATGTGTGGACCTCATTTATCGTATTGCAAAAACATGGGATTGATCTAGGGCCGTAATATGTTTGCATTTAATTATATATGTTTATTAATTAATGTATACAAATATATTATATATGTTTATTGATTAATGTATACAAATATATTATATATGTTTATTAATTAATGTATACAAATATATTATATATGTTTATTGATTAATGTATACAAATATATTATATATGTTTATTAATTAATGTATACAATATATTATATATGTTTATTGATTAATGTATACAAATATATTATATGTTTATTGATTAATGTATACAAATATATTATATATGTTTATTGATTAATGTATACAAATATATTATATATGTTTATTGATTAATGTATACAAATATATTATGTTTATTGATTAATGTATACAAGTATATTATATATGTTTATTGTTATATTATCCCGGTACAAGTATATTATATATGTTTATTGATTAATGTATACAAATATATTATATATGTTTATTGATTAATGTATACAAATATATTATATGTTTATTGATTAATGTATACAAATTACATTCATAAATCAGTCTCGACCTTTCATTCACGCTATGCAAAACATGGGAAATATATATATATATATATTATATATATATATTGTTACGTATCTTGATCCTCAAGTGGTTAACTTGATGAATCTAGATAGCACAGAGATATATATTAAGGTATCAGTCAGCTGAAGGCAAAACAAAAGTAAAATCTAATAAAATTATTTCCTGTTGTTGCTTCCTTTCCTTTTGGATCTTAGGACTTGGTATCCTTTATTGACCGATACTCTTTAATTATGAAAAAAATACTGAAACTAATTAAAGTCATGTAGTATTTATAAAGAATTATTATTTAACCGAAGCTTAGTAGGCTATGGTTATGAACCGAATAAGTTTTATCTAAAGAAGGACTATTAATTCTATAAAAAGTCTTGAAAGATAAATATTAAAGTAAGAATATTTCTGTCTCTTACCCTTTTTGAAATGAATAGATAGTTTTCTTATATGTCCTTTTATTTATATTTAATGTAATTATTCTTGGTTCTTGTCTTACGTTAACAGTATTATATTATTATTATCATCAGGATTTATATCAAAGTAACATAAAAAGTTAGATATATATATTTAATAATTAGTTAAATGTATTTCTTAACCACGTAACATTGAGGTTTGATTATGACTAAATTAAGTTACAGGATCGCTTCATAGATTCGATTCAGGTCTCACTCAAATAATATGAAAATCAAAAATAATATTTTGAAGCTAAAAGAATTTTCTTCAGCCTAGGAAATCACTAGAAGTAACATTAAAACAGCCATGTTAGTCTAAGGCGATATTACTAATATGAGACAATAGCATCACCGTACTAAGCACCGTTAAGCAATGTAAGCTTAATTAAAAGAAAATGAAAGAACTCGTAAGTATTAATATAAAACAATAGTATTACTTTCATCATAACCCAATTACTTAAAGAGTTGCTTTAGTCCACAAGTTAGTCAACTAAAATAGTTAAGTACATAATAATAGCGTTAACGTTAATTCCCAATCACATATATCACTAACCAACATAACGTAAGTGTTTACACCGAACACACTTAACACACACTTATATAATCTGACTGACAGTCACAATCCCATTATAATACTTCACCCCGTCTTCCTCCAGCTGCAAGTTCACCTTCCCCAACTCCAAATGAGACTGATTTGAATGCCCACTACTCGGGTCTTATATACTAAACAATGATGGTGTAGGAACGAATCAGGAGGCGAGTGATGGTGCGTGCCCCTATCATAGCTCCTCGAGTTGCATAGCAGGTGCGTCGTCCAATGGGGGCTCCTGGCGTCGATCATATGTCATAGCGTCGGGTCATCGAAGTAGTTTGCAGGGTCCCCTATGACGCACGCAGGTGTGAAGGCTTGTTTGCTGGTATGCGGACGAGCTGGTTTCCCACTCGCTGGTTCGCTCGCTAGTCTGCTTCGCCGCTTGGGTACTTTGACACTCCTTCAACTCTAATTCTAACTCTTAAATTAACATACAGGGCTCCGTATGTCAGACCTCCCCCCTAGAAAAGAGTTTAAGGAGTATAGTACATAATAGTAAACATAATACATAAATAGATTCACCACCAGATTGGCAACAGCAAGATTATAATGAGGATATAATAAGGATATCACCCAAAGTAGGCAACGTCTCCAGGTACCACATCAGAACATAGCCGGAACGTAGCTGGAGCATTATTCGAACTGCAAGGCATCTCACAGCTGAAGGCTTGACAGCGCACTACTAAAGCATGATATTTACCTCGCTACAAGGGAGAGCTAAATTGCCAAAATCCTCTCATTAAGTTTAACTTACTGCTGTATGAGGCCAACCTGGTAAATGTAATCTTTGATCCGTGGCAGTGGGTAGGTATCGTTCTTTGTGACAGCATTAACTTGCCTATAGTCCATACATAACCTATGGCTCCCATCTGGCTTTGGCACAAGTATGACCGGACTACTCCACTGGCTTAAGGCCCTTGTGATCAGCTGGTTTGAAAACATGAAGTCAAGCTCGACCTGCAGTACCGGTATACTCCTGCGTTGTGGTGAGACACGGTAGGGGGATAGTTTAATGGGAGTTGCATCCCCTACGTCGATGTCGTGCAAGGCCAAAGAAGTGAGCCCTGGAGTATCACGGAACACACTGAGAGACTGAGATAAAACAGAGATTAGTTGGTTCGCTTGATCAGAGGGAAGATGACATAGTTTAGATGGTAATTCCCCCCAAGCTACTGAATTATACTGAAAGTTGGATAGGCTACATGACAAGTCAAAGTCTGCATGGATACCTTCAGGCTCTGGAACAGTCTGTTGCGGGTCAGTAAGAGAACTGAAGACTTTGTCCGCACCAGGCTGCCCACAGGTCCTGACATTCACTGCCACAGTGGGAGAATCTGGAGGAGAGGAATCAGGGGACCTATGGTAGGGTTTCAACATATTTATATGGAATACTTGCGTGGGCTTTCTCCTGTCTGGGGTAGTTACTAGATAATCGGTAATGCTCACCCTCTGAATGATCTTATATGGGCCCCTGAACTTGGCAGATAAAGGTTGGCCAAAAAGGGGGAGCAGGACCAAAACCTCATCACCGGGCTGAAACTCCCTCTCACAGGCTTTTCGGTCATACCATTTCTTCATGGAGCTTTTAGCCACTGTCAAGTTTTGAGCGGCAAACTCGCATGAGGATCTCAGCCGGGTTTTGAAATCTGAAACATACTTGAGGAGGTTTTGGTTCCCCTCCTGGCCAACTAGGCTATCCTGCAAAAGTTGCAAAGGACCCCTTACCTGGTGACCGAAAACTAGCTCATTAGGGGAAAAACCCAGGGATTCAGTTGGAACCTCACGAGTAGCAAATAAAAGAAAAGGTACCCCCTTATCCCACTCAACTCCGGTCTCTGTACAATACTTACGTAATATTCCCTTTAATGTCTGATGATATCGTTCGACAACCCCTAGACTCTCTGGATGGTAGGTGCTAGACTTAACATGCTCGATACCCAACTCCTTCAGGGACTGCTGGAAAATATTAGAGGTAAAATTAGTTCCTTGATCACTTTGCACCTCATGGGCGAAACCCATTCTGGTGAAGAATTTGAGCTGTTCCTTGATGACAGTTGGAGCAGAGGTAGTCCTTAAGGGTATAGCCTCTGGGTAGCGAGTTGCCATGTCCATAATAGTTAATAAATAAATGTTACCTTGGGAAGTCTTAGGCAATGGGCCTACAATGTCCACTACCACCACCCGAGTAAAAGGATTCTCGAAAACGGGCAAGGGCACCAGAGGATGTACAGGCACCTTCTGATTGGGTTTTCCTGTCATCTGGCAAGTGTGACACACTCTACAAAACTCCACTACATCTGCACGCATTCCTGGCCAGTAAAAGTGGGCTCTGATTCTGTCTAGAGTTTTTCTCACACCTAGGTGTCCTGCCAATGGTACCGGTATACAATGTGCCATTTCCAAGATATCTCTACGACAAGGTTTGGGGACTACTACTTGATGGACGTCCCAGGCCCCGTCATCGATTGGTATGTGTGGAGGTCTCCATCTACGCCACAATACTCCTCCTTTGAGGTAGAAACATTCACCACCCTCCTTCTCACATTCCTCTTCACTCACAGACCTGGCAGCTAACTCCTTGCATTCACTATCATCTCTCTGTAGCTCTACCAGGCCACTAGGACAATTTGGAGGGGTTTCATGGTCATCGTTAGGGTCAAGATGAGCCATAAAGGTGTCAGATAAATCCACCTCAGTCACATCATCAGGCACAGTTGGAGCGTCATTCACACACTCATCATCCCTTTCATCAACTCTTACATTCGGTACATTTCTGTCTGAGGGAACTTCTACTTGAGACATTGAACGTGTGACAGCACACACAGGGAAAACAGTTAGCATCTCCTTTTCGAGCTCACCGGTTAGTGGCTCGTTAACAGGGGAAAGTGACAAAATGGGGTCTGGTCGGACCTTCTCACCTGCTACATCATTCCCCAAAATGAGTGTTACCCCAGGCACAGGGATATCTTGGGACATACACAAAGCTATGGTGGCCTCACCCTGTAGTAACTCACATTCAGTTTCGCCTTTTACCAAGTGTGCATAAAATTGGCCTCCAGCACCTCTCATTACAACTGATTCGCCAGGTGGGCACTCAGTGTAAGGATTCACCATGAGGGTGCTAGTAGAACCTGTGTCTCTCAGAATTTTTACCTCATGCATACAACCATTTAATCTCACGTTGCCAGATGAAATAAAGGGACGGTAACTGTCCTGCACTGATGGTGAAATTATTATTGGCTTAACCCTAGTGGGTTGCACCACACATGTTACTACACCCCTGTCTAGATGATTTACGTTAGCTGCTAGGTACTCCTTCTGTCGGGAGTCCTGTATTAAAGGAACTTTTGGTGCTAGGTACTCCTTCTGTCGGGAGTCCTGCATTAAAGGAACATTTGGTGCTAGGTACTCCTGTCGGGAGTCCTGCATTAAAGGCACATATGGAGTTTGAGATATGGCGGCAACTGTCTGCCCCGATCTCTCGGTTTTCTCCTTGGCCCAGCACTGATAAGCTAAGTGGCCTCTCTTGCCACAAAAAGTACTTACTTTAGGGGATACGGGAACATTCCCTCTTTGAGCATTACTATTACTTTGGGGCCCACCTCTGTTACCATTGCCCTGAGTCGCATTTTTAGTTGGGGGAACAATTCTATTTTGGCTAGCTGGGGAAGACGTTATAGGCTTGTGACTGGGTCTGTCAGATTTGTGATTGGGATACTTAAAATTAGAACTAGAATTATCGTAGGGCTTCTTTCCACGAAATTTGTTGTTGAGCACGTATGTGTCAGCCATGTCAGCGGCGTCGGCAAGACAATCTACCTTTTTCCCCTTTAAATGATAGGATACAGAAGAATCAATTTTCCATAGGAAATTTTCTAAGAGGACCAACTCCTTCAGATCGTTGTAGCTTGTGACTTTCTTACTCTTGACCCAATGATTAAAAGTTTTAGTCATGGTCCTGGCAAATACCTTATGGGTTTCTTCTACTTTCTTCTGGTTTTTACGGAAAGATTGCCTGTAAGCCTCAGGCTGCAATTGATAGGTTTTTAGGATAGCTTCTTTGAGATTGTCATAATCCTGCCTAACCTCTGCTACTTCTGACAAATACGTGGCTCGAGCCTGCCCTGTCAAAACGGTTTGTAACATAAAAGGCCATTGATCTCTTGTCCACTTCATACCTCCAGCAACTTCCTCAAACAAAACAAAGAAGTCCTGCACATTATCCTCAGTGAAAGGTGGAATGACACTAGTCATAGTTAATCCCAGAGGGGGAGCAATTACGGGAGCATTTGTATTGACATTTAGTTAAGCCGTACGATATTAATATTCACATTGTTCGGTCGTTGCACTGGCATTTATTCTGGCTAGTTCTATACTTGCGTTGGCCTGTTCGGTATTTGCTCTGGCTTTTATGCTGGCTTCTTCAGTATTTGCTCTGGCTTGTTCGGCACTTATTCTGGCTAGTTCTAAGTCGGTGTTTGCTTTTATTCTGGCTAGTTCTAATATTTGATCACCGGTCAAACCAGGTGGCAATTGTTCATCAAGTTGGCTAGGTTTACTCGAGATCCCACCAACTGCTCCGTCACCCTCCTTGCCTTCTACGGGGAACAGGTGGGTTTTTATGGTCTGAGCCACCTCTACTTTAGACATGTTTGAGACAGTTAACTGGAGATGTGAGGCAAGCACTTTCAGTTCGGATTTTGACAGACAGTCAATATCAGGGGCTGTGGGTTCTGATTCTATGAAAACTCTAGCATCTTCGTCATTAATTAGATGAGGCATGATTAATATTTGATTTTTAAGTAGTGAAACAGTAATGAAACTGAGTGAAACTGTATGAAACTAATCCTGGCAAGGTCGCCACTCTTCTGTTACGTATCTTGATCCTCAAGTGGTTAACTTGATGAATCTAGATAGCACAGATATATATATTAAGGTATCAGTCAGCTGAAGGCAAAACAAAAGTAAAATCAAATAAAATAATTTCCTGTTGTTGCTTCCTTTCCTTTTGGATCTTAGGACTTGGTATCCTTTATTGACCGATACTCTTTAATTATGAAAAAATACTGAAACTAATTAAAGTCATGTAGTATTTATAAAGAATTATTATTTAACCAAGCTTAGTAGGCTATGGTTATGAACCGAATAAGTTTTATCTAAAGAAGGACTATTAATTCTATAAAAAGTCTTGAAAGATAAATATTAAAGTAAGAATATTTCTGTCTCTTACCCTTTTTGAAATTAATAGATAGTTTTCTTATATGTCCTTTTATTTATATTTAATCTAATTATTCTTGGTTCTTGTCTTACGTTAACAGTATTATATTATTATTATCATCAGGATTTATATCAAAGTCACATAAAAAGTTAGATATATATTTAATAATTAGTTAAATGTATTTCTTAACCACGTAACATTGAGGTTTGATTATGAGTAAATTAAGTTACAGGATCGCTTCATAGATTCGATTCAGGTCTCACTCAAATAATATGAAAAGCAAAAATAATATTTTGAAGCTAAAAGAATTTTCTTCAGCCTAGGAAATCACTAGAAGTAACATTAAAACAGCCATGTTAGTCTAAGGCGATATTACTAATACGAGACAATAGCATCACCGTACTAAGCACCGTTAAGCAATGTAAGCTTAATTAAAAGAAAATGAAAGAACTCTTAAGTATTAATATAAAACAATAGTATTACTTTCATCATAACCCAATTACTTAAAGAGTTGCTTTAGTCCACAAGTTAGTCAACTAAAATAGTTAAGTACATAATAATAGCGTTAACGTTAATTCCCAATCACATATCTCACTAACCAACATAACGTGAGTGTTTACACCGAACACACTTAACACACACTTATATAATCTGACTGACAGTCACAATCCCATTATAATACTTCACCCCGTCTTCCTCCAGCTGCAAGTTCACCTTCCCCAACTCCAAATGAGACTGATTTGAATGCCCACTACTCAGGTCTTATATACTAAACAATGATGGTGTAGGAACTAATCAGGAGGCGAGTGATGGTGCGTGCCCCTATCATAGCTCCTCGAGTTGCATAGCAGGTGCGTCGTCCAATGGGGGCTCCTGGCGTCGATCATACGTCATAGCGTCGGGTCATCGAAGTAGTTTGCAGGGTCCCCTATGACACACGCAGGTGTGAAGGCTTGTTTGCTGGTATGCGGACAAGCTGGTTTCCCACTCGCTGGTTCGCTCGCTAGTCTGCTTCGCCGCTTGGGTAGTTTGACACTCTTTCAACTCTAATTCTAACTCTTAAATTAACATACAGGGCTCCGTATGTCAGAATATATATATATATATATATATATATATATATATATATATATATATATATTATATTCGTATACGTATATTTGTTCCTTCTACTTTCTATTTTGGCTACTGACCGATTGACTAACTAATTGTATGTATTGTTATGTTCTCACGAAGCAATAGAAGTGCCAATACTTGGATATTTTAACATTGACTGAGGATATATATTAGTGGTAGTGCCCGCTAAATATTTGATTACCGGTACTTAGGATTGTAAAAGGATCTCAGTAGTGCACATTATCATTGTAACACGTACCTTATAATGTTTGGGGTGACAACGTATCAATTGGAGAATAAAAATACACTAATAAAGAGAGCAAAGAGAAAAATGCAAGGAAAATTACTTATATATAGTTGAAGTATGTTAAAGGCACGGTTAATATAAATTTGTATCGTAATATACGTTCATGTAGGAATATAATTATAGATTATCATCATTAGAAGAGGGATTAAGTGGGTGTGCGTGCTTGAGTGCGTGTGGTTGTGTGTGTATGCGTGAGTGTATGTGTGGTGTGTTTAAAGCTGTGTTCTCTCTCGCTCTCTCCCCGTCCTCCCGCCTCTCACTTTCATCCATGTGTGTGTGTGTGTGTGTGTGCGTGTGTGTCATTGTCTGGTTTGTGTGCGTATCTCTATATGTGTGTGTGTGTGGGTTTTTTTTACTGCCTGCCGTTTGCATGTCATCGCCCACAGTACCGGTATGTATATATATATACGGTATATATATATAATGTGTGTGTGTGTGTGTGTTGGTGTACGCGCCTATCTGTATATGTGTATGTGTGTTTAACACTGCCTTCTCTGTATGGATGTCATCGCCTACAGTATGTGTGTTTATATAGCTTGTGTGTGTGTGTGTGTGTGTGTGTGCGCGCAAGGTGTCAAACCGGGACAATTTAGTTTTTGAAATTAGTATGAGAAAGAATATAGGAAAACTGACGAAAATACGATGATTTATTTCTCCTGGTTTCTGCCTTTTATTGGACGATTTTATTGAAATAATGAAAAGGGTGTTGTGGGATCGCGTGCGTTGATGTATGTGTAAATGCTTGATGGTGCGCGCATGGCTGTGTACTGTATGTAGCCCATGCGTGGTACGTAATGACTTGATAGATCATGATGACCTTAACTGGCTAAGGGTAATATTGATCCTCTGTGTGTGTGTGTGTGTGTGTGTGTCAGGGAGGGAGAGAGAGAGTGTGTGTGTGTGTGTGTGTGTGTGTGTGTGTGGACATTAACGAGAAAGAGAAACAATACAGAGAAATATGAAATATGTTTATTTTGAGCGCATATCAAACTAGGCCTATGTATTTTACTGTTGTGGCTCAAAATTGTACAAAGTGTGTGCATGTTAACAAGAAAGATGATATAAAATACATAATTTGAATCATCGAAATTATTTGTATTGCAAGTAGGCTATTACCTATTGTTAGGCTATTATTATTATTATTATTTTTGTTATTGTTTTTGTATTATTAGTGTTAGTATTGTTATTGTTGTTATTGTTATCATTATTCGTAAAGTCAATCAATCAATCGATAATTAATAATAATTATTATTATTTATTATTATTATTATTATTTTTTGTTTTTTCCTAACTTGAATTAAGTCTTTAGGAGGTGGCAAATTATGCGAAGTTCTGCATCTTCTGATTTGAAGAATCATGTACTGTACCTCATCATGTTCGCCTTACAACTTCCTTGTGATATTTCCTCTCATGTTAATTCTTAAATTACATTATTTTGCTGTGTCGAATAAGTACTGTATTGTATTAGCCCATGTGTGGGTATAAATAAACAATCAATCAATTATTCGTAGTAAACATATAATTAAATGTGTTTCTTTCATTATCAATTTAGTAATGTATTTGTTGTTTGTTTCAGGTATGTGTGACACTGAGAGAGCCATGTATGTGGTTGTTACTGACTCTCCACACGCTCCTCTACATCTCCGTGGGCCGTAAGTGTAGCCCGCATTCAACGAAAACAAACAAACTTTACCCGAAACCCCTTCTATCTATTTAAAAAAAAAAAAAAAAAATAAAAAAAAAAAAAATAAAAAAAAAAAAATAATAATAATAATAATAATAATAGCCTAAATAAAAAATACAATACTCAATAAAATGGATACCCGACCACGTTTCAAAATATAATTGTTTGCATTTTTCGCTAACAAATGTTCCGACCGAACGTTTCCTAATTTGCACGTTCGCTATCGCTCGCCCGGAAATACTAGACACCTGGTTTTGGCAAAGCTTCTTATAATCGGCAAGATATTAGGGCGAAAATAGGAGGGGGTAAAAAGAGCATTAGTTAGAAAGGGTATGGGGAGAGGAATTTAAGTTAGCTTTTACGGGTAGTTTGGTGGACTGATCTGAGGCTTTGTTCTGTGACCCTTCCTATGTCCAGAGGAATACACCATTGTTCAATCGGATGTTAGTTAGGTGGTAAGGCTCCTTCCATTCCTACACGTTCACGCTTCTTCTTATAATTAGTCATGTGCTCAACAACACTCTATTTTGCATCATTCCAGGTATTAAGATTTGTTATATATATTTGTGTATGTCTTTAGTCTCGTCCCTAGGTCTCCATCAAGCTTAAACCAAATCCCCCCCCCCCCCCCGTCGAGACGAATTTATAGAAAAATGCACCAGCCGAAGGCCGGTTCCTCCTAAACTACTCTTGGTAGGATTGAGAATGATAGGGAGCTTTAAGATCAAATTAGATAGGCATATGGAAGAAATTGGTAGGGTGTGAGGGGGATCTGCCGGGTATGGGCCAATCGGATCTCTGCAGACCCCAGTTTTCCCGTGTTGACCTCTGACCGTTTTGGTGAGGTCGGTCCTCATGGTATTAGTGAGTTGGGCCTATAATTGGGCATTGTAATTGGGGTTGGGTGTGAGAGGGATCTGCCTTTGTGTGAGCCGATCGGCTTTCTGAAGACTCCCATTTTCTTTTGTTTTTATGTAAACTGTAGGCTCGTTATTGCTCACCAGGAAAAACATAAACATAAATGGCACGAATGGTCTTAAAATTTCCAAACTAATAGGGCAAGTGTCTTATAATGCCAAACTAATGGGGCCAACAATTATGGAGAAGGCTATCCAGACCCCCCCCCCCCCCTTAACTTGACAATCGCCTGCGCCAGTATCTCTACTATGTGATATTACTGCAACATGGTGACCCTGAGCATTGGTTGAGGGAAAACACTCACGGGGGCATATGGATATACAGAATGTTTCAAAATATTGCATCCGAGTATCATAACTATCCAAGAAAATGTGTACAACTTACCATTACAGGCGATTGTACTGTTACCCACATAACTTCTGGTCCTCGTCGTGATCTTATGTATGAAAGTAACATTTGATATGAACAAATTGCGAGTGGTTTCTTTTTATCAGTTGACTAGTCAGAGGAGTTAACCATAGCGTAAGTAACATTGCATACAAGCACTCACTAACATATCAAACTACAGCTACTCACACAACACAATACCAGACATCTGGAAGCATGGTATCATCATCACATTCCCCAAACCTAACAAAGACCCCACACTACCCTCCTCACACCGCCCTATCACACTCCTTTGCACCCCCTCCAAAGTCATAGAGCGCCTTGTACTACAACTGATGACACCTGACTTACCCCTTTCTCCAACACAACACGGCTTCAGGCCATTGCACTCCACAAACACTCTTCTTACAGACCTTACACAAAGAGCTTTTGACGGCATCAACTCAGCTAGACCACCACACAGATCAGTACTTGCCACACTTGACATTAGTAAAGCCTCCGATGCCATCCCCCGCCACAACCTAACAAACAAAATCTACAACACAAACATGCACACATTGCACAACAACACAAAAAGATGGCTGGCCAACTTCTTAGCAGGCAGATGTGCACACGTATCCTTTGCCGGTCAGTCATCTAGCATTAGAAATTTCCCAAACGGAGTCCCGCAAGGATCCGCCCTGTCGCCCGCACTCTTCAATCTGTACATGCATGATATAAATACACCAAATTCACCCCAAATAACCATTGCCTCCTACGCAGACGACATAACACTCACAAGCACGCACCAAAACCCAGACACAGCAACAAGACTCCTTCAAGACTATCTCGACACATTACATGAATGGTGCACTACAAACAGACTCAATTTAGCCCCAGCTAAATCCACTGCAACCCTCCTCACAAGCTGGACAGGAGAGCACGATTACGTCCCGGGACTCAACATAAACAACACACCCCTAACACACACACAAAATCCTAGGAGTAACATACGACACCCAAATAACATTCAAACAGCACACCACAAACACGAAAAAGAAACTGACACCCAGACTTAATGCCCTCAGATCACTTGCCCACACGAAATTTGGACACAACAAAGAAACCATCACCACAGTCTACAAACAATACATAAGATCAGTTATGGAATACGCAAGCCCGGCCTGGGCTTCTAACCTAGCTGAAACACATCATAAGACCTTACAGACCATTCAAAATAAAGCCCTTAAAATCATCACAGGATGCACAGCTACTACACCCACAGATCACCTACATCAAGAAACCAAAGTTCTAAAAGTCAAAGATCATCTAGACATGAGAGGCACTCAATTCCTGGCAGCAGCCTCCACGAATCAACACCACACACTACACTACATGGCAACACACCCACAGACACCAAGAAATATCAAAACAACACCCAGCACACACTATCACACACAAATACTGTCTTCTCTCCCTCCCTGCCCACCCCAAACCAACTTCCGGAAGCACATCCATACTCATATCACTCGCCGTTCCATCCACTCACTCATAGACAACACGCAGCTGCAAGCACGACCACCCGAAATCCATCCTTCTGAATCCTCCCTTCCTCGCGAGGACAGAGTCCACCTGGCCAGGCTGAGATGCGGACACCATCCAGCTCTTCTGAGCTATCAGAAGAGGCTGGATGATTCCGTCGTCGACACCTGCCCGGGTTGTAACACAGCACCCCATACCATAAAACACATCATAGAAGACTGCATTTCACACAATCACTTACGCCAACAACACAATTTACACTATTTGAGAGCTCTGTGGGAAAGGCCGACTGTGGCCATGGCCTTCCTTAAGGACTCGGGGCTGTTCGGCCAGGCAGCTTAGGGAACAACAACAACAACAACAACAACCATAGCGTAAGAAACTATACTCGTTAAGGGGGGTCACCTGCTTTTTTCTCTTTCTCTCCTTTTCTCTCTTTCTCTGGCTTGTATCCATTCGGCCCCATTCAGCCAACTGTTTTAAGACGTTTATCCCCATCCAGGTGTCGATTTCTTCCTGGCGAGCGATAGCGAGCCAGCAATGTATGGAGAAATCCGGCTTCGCCGGAAATATTTCTGTCGAAAAATTTACAAATTTAGATTGCTGTCAAAACAAAAATACATATATGCTGGCTTGCTACCGCTCGCCAGGAAAATATTGACACCTGGATGGGGGTAAAAGTCTTTAAACAGTAGGCTGAATGGGGCCGAATGGATACAAACCAAAGAGAGAGGGAGAGAAAGAAAAACAAAACGAGGTGGACCCCCTTAATTCAATTATGCACATTATATTTCCATGCATAAGATCACGTAGAGGAACAGAACTTATGTGAGGCAGCTGTACATTCGATCTTTTCCCGGTGTCCCTTGAGTCTCTTTGGGATTGTTCCGATAACAATAGGGACTACCGGTACTTCTACAGTATATCCGTTTGTCATAGTCTCGTCAATTCAAGTTAGAGGTCTTGACACTAATATTTATTCCCCTCTATTATTATTATTATTATTATTATTATTATTATTATTATAACTTTTCCGTGTATTATTATTATTATTATTACTATTATTAGTATTTGTTTATTTATATATTGGCATATATTTATTTATTTAATCCACTTACTTGTGGTACCGGTATAGTTTGTCTATATATTATAAAAGAAATAGGTGGTTTCTCCTGAGTAGTTGTATAGTATAAGGTGGGTCAGTGATGGTGGTTGAGATGGTTGTATTGTGTGGGGGGCGATAAGTCACATACAACCCCCCCCCCCCATTCTCTCTCGCCTTCCCTTCCAAAATCTCTCTCTCTCTCTCTCTCTCACTCAGACTCTCTCTCACTCACTCTTTCCCACACTCTCTCTCCCTCACTCTCAGACTCTCCCTCACTCTCAGACTCTCTCCCTCTCTCTCACTCACTCACTCACTCACTCTCTTCCACACTCACACTCTTTCTCTCTCTCGCTCTCTCTCTCTCTCTCTCTCTCTCTCAGTATTAGGTGGTATTAGGTTTAGGGAGAGAGTGATGGTGGTGGTGTTGTGTGGGGTGAGATAGGTCACATATACGATCATCCCTTGGTGGTCCTTCTCTCTACCTTCACTTGTTCTCTCACTCTATATTTTGTGTTTTCTCCCTCTCTCCTTCATTCCTCATTTATCTCCCTTCCCCTAGCCTGAGGCCCCCCCCCCCCTCTTTCTTTTGTGTTATCTCCCTCTCTCCTACATCCCCCCCCCTTTATCTCCCTTCCCCTAGCCTGAGTCTCCCCTCCCCCTCCTCCCCTGCTCCCTCTGTTCTCCCTCCTTCTCTACTCACCCCCTCCTCCCCCATTTATCATTGCTTGTCTCCCTCGTTCTTTAATACCTCTCTACTTACCTTCCTTTCCCTCTCTCTATCTCTCCATCTCCCTCTATTGTCTCTCCCCTTTCTCTCCCTCCCTCTATCTATATCAAGCTTTCCTCGCCTCTTTCTTCTCTCCCTCTCCCTCCCTTCCCTCTGTCTCTTCCTGCCTCTTTAGTTTTCACTCTATCATTCTCTCTCTCCCTTCCTCTTTCTCAGTCTTCCGATTTTTCTTTTGTGTCAGACTTTATAGCCTTTCCCAAGTCACATGATGATGAATGATCCCTTCCCCCCTCCCTCTTCCTACCTCTACCTCTCTCTCTCACTCACTCACTCACTCTCTCTCACTCTCTCTCTCTCTCTCTCTCTCTGTTACACACATCTCCCTCACTGTCTGTCTAT
>CM064501.1:15163347-15240807 GCA_032716605.1 Paralithodes platypus | reverse complement strand
TAGACAAATAATCTTGCCTCAAACCCGCGACTGACTGCGTTTGTAAATGAATAACTTTATATTTTATTCCCCCCTCAGATTCATCAAGGATTATTGCTTACCGTGTATACTGTATAATTACTAAGACGTTACCGGTACTCTTTTTTTTCCCAGATATATGAAAGATCACTTATAACTGTGTTATGTTACTAACCCACCTGTCCCCTACTAACTTCCTAATCCTGCCACGGACATTAGTTATAGGGCAGTAGTTCCCTTTCCAATTTTCCCTTACCCTCTCTAAACCACTGTTTGAACACTTGATCCTCAGTGTTTTGGAGGACAAGCAGCCTAGAGGGGTCACTAGAACTGTTGTTGCTTGATTTCCTTTGTACTCTCTCTCTCTCTCTGTCTCTGTCCCTTTGCTCTAGCCCGTCTTATATAAATAGTTGGTAGTTGTGTGGGTGGATCATTGTCTTCTGAGCTATTGTTTGATTTATGGCTGGTAAAACTGTTCGGGGAAGTGGTGGGGGAGATTTTTTGTTAATACCTTCAATGTGACGGCGTCATTTTAAGTTAATTCGGACTTATATTAGATATATTTCTCCGCTTATAATTTAAATATGTAAGGATTAATCGGTTTCTTTAAGGGGGGATGGGCGTATTTATATCCTCATTTATTATATTTTTATATATATTTTTTTTAGTTTCCTCCCTAGACCTCCATTTAGCTCAAAAGAAAAATCCCCCAATACCCTCCTTCAAGATAAATTATTTGTCTGTCTATCCTTATACTTGATGGGTTTATATAGCTTTATGATTATAAACCTAGATGATTGTTGAAAGTTGAAGTTGTTAAAGATGAGTGACATGTTTTTCTTGGATGATTATTTAGAAATAGAAGATATTAAAGAAAGGCGATATGATATTTCTATGATATAATTTAAATAAGGGGAGGCTGAACCCTGTTCTGAGCCCAGAGATAAAAATTTCTAATTATTGTGTTTTTGTTCTATAATGCTTCTTTCAACATAGGAGAATAGCATAGGAAGGAACAAAAAAACATATCGCATCCATAACCCCCCCGGGCCGGGGGTTCGACCTCGACCCCCGATTTTTTTTTTTTTTTTTTATTTCAGCCACACAATTTTTTTTTTGTGTCTGTAGTCTAAAGGGCTGCTGTAAGCAATAGAAATGATCATATGAGGGCATAAACACCCATATGATATCCCTAGGGGGGGGGCCCCAAAATCATGTTTTTTTGTAGATATTTGTTTCATAAATTCTGAAAGCAATCCCCCTGACGAAAATTTTGTTTAGTTAGCCATTACTCTATATCTTCTATGTGCGCATTATTAGAGAAAACGGAAGCTAAGGAGTACAAACTGTTTTCTCTGCCCCAAAATTATTTTAGTCATGAAAATCTAAGAATTTGTGTGGTTTGGTACCATTCTTTTGCACTTACGAGTCTATCTATATTTTTATCTATTGCTCAAATGCATTCCCCTTCTACATAGAGTACATAGGAAGGGCTGTCCGTTTAAAAAAATCCCGATTTGCCGAAAATGTCCGATATTTGGCCCTTTTGGAGTCAAATCAGCTGTAACCCAAAGATGATAATGTAATATATTTATTTCAGCACTTTCTATTATTCAATAGGGGTATATTTAAACGGCACGGTGTTGGGGATGCTTGTACTCTATGCCATGCAAAAATTGCGGGAAATTTGAACAATTTTGAGTGACTAGATGGTTTTACAAAAGTGCAATGAAATGTTATGCAATTTTGCGCTCACGCACGCTCACATAGAGATCTGATTTTTTCATCAAGTCTTAGTATTACCATATGTAATAAGATGGTATAATGCCAGAAACTCTATCTCTTATACAGGCTGACTTGGGGGTGTAAGCTTCAGCCTCCCCTGCCTTTGATAACTGTTGGGGGTAAGATATATAATATACCTCAGATGATTGTTAAAAGTTTAAGTAAGGGATATAATAAACCTATTTTGATTGTTGGAAGTTTAAGTAAGGGATAAATTTAACCTTGGATGATTGTTTGGAAGTTGACGATATTAAAGCTAGGTGATATACTGTTATTCTACGATATATTAAACCTTAGATGATTATGGAAAGTTTAAGTAAGGGATATAATACACCTCAGATGATTGTTGGAAGCACCTCAGATGATTGTTGGAAGTATAAGTAAGGAATATAATACACCTCAGATGATTGTTGGAAGTATAAGTAAGAGATATAATACACCTCAGGTGATTGTTGGAAGTATAAGTAAGGAATATAATACACCTCAGATGATTGTTGGAAGTATAAGTAAGGGATATAATACACCTCAGATGATTGTTGGAAGTATATTAAGGAATATAATACACCTCAGATGATTGTTGGAAGTATAAGTAAGGGATATAATACACCTCAGATGATTGTTGGAAGTATAAGTAAGGGATATAATACACCTCAGATGATTGTTGGAAGTATAAGTAAGGGATATAATACACCTCAGATGATTGTTGGAAGTATAAGTAAGGGATAATACCCTTCAGGTGATTGTTGGAAGTATAAGTACGGGATATAATACACCTCAGATGTTGTTGGAGTATAAGTAAGGGAGATAATACACCTCAGGTGATTGTTGGAAGTATAAGTAAGGGATATAATACACCTCAGGTGATTGTTGGAAGTATAAGTAAGGGATATAATACACCTCAGGTGATTGTTGGAAGTATAAGTAAGGGATATAATACACCTCAGATGATTGTTGGAAGTATAAGTAAGGGATATAATACACCTCAGGTGATTGTTGGAAGTATAAGTAAGGGATATAATACACCTCAGGTGATTGTTGGAAGTATAAGTAAGGGATATAATACACCTCAGATGATTGTTGGAAGTTGAATTGAGGTGGTGTTAGTGGCGGTGATGCAAAACGTATAAAGGTGCATGTAAGGCGGCAGTTGAGCGGGGTATTTTAGGTGGCAGAGGTTGCGTGTTGGCGGCAGGGGATCACGTTCAGACCCCCATATCTTTTTCTAGTTTTCTGTTTTTCTGTTTAGCTATATCGGTCTAGCTATTTCATCATCAATCTATCTTTATCAGCAGTCTATCTTATGTGTCGTCATCACTCTATCTTACCTATCATTAATATATCTTTATCAGCAATCTATCTATCTTTATAAGTAATATATCTATCTTTATCAGCAATCTATCTTAACTGTCATCAATCTATGTATCATCAGCAATCTTAATTTATCATCGGCATTCTATCTTATCATACATGTATATATCATTAATCTATCTTTATCATAAGCAATCTATCTACTGCATATCATCATTATTCTACATTTATATAATTTATCTAACCATCTTTGTTTACTTATCCACCTAATCTAACTATACCTACATAACCTCTCTCTCTCTCTCTCTCTGTTTCCGCCGTTATAATGTGT
Source organism: Paralithodes platypus (assembly GCA_032716605.1). Taxonomy (NCBI): domain Eukaryota; kingdom Metazoa; phylum Arthropoda; class Malacostraca; order Decapoda; family Lithodidae; genus Paralithodes; species Paralithodes platypus. The sequence continues at coordinate 15,237,365 of CM064501.1, read as the reverse complement.
CTAGTTTACAGGCTTCTCTCTACGTAATATGAGAATGAGAAGCCGCAGCTCACCGCAACCCCACAATGATTTTTCTAATCCGTGCAGATTTGTATTGGGGAAAGTTTATATTTAGATTCTATTTTATATTATTTATTTATATTATATTTTATTTTGTTTTATATTTGTATTATTTTGTATTTATTTATAATATAGCCTACACACACACACACACACATATATATATATATATATATATATATATATATATATATATATATATATATATATATATATATAGTTTTGGTGGGGCCACGTTTTGGCCACGTTGGGTTTTCCTTTTTTCCTTTTTTTTTTTTTGGGGGGGGGGACATTGCTTTTTTTTATCGTATAATATAAATGAACATATTGCAGGGTATCACTGTCGTATATTTTATTTTGAACTTTATATTATAATTATAGTACAGTATAGGATTGTGTTTGTGTAGTTATTTAATGATTTGTTGACATTAATTATGTCTTTGGGGCTTGGTCCCGTGTTACCCTGGCGTGTTTGTTTATGGTATGCCTAGCCCAATACTCGATATACTTTTATGTATTATTTGTTTTACCTGGCGGATATTGACACCTTCAGCACGATGACGTGATTGTAGATATATTCCGGGTACCATTAAGCGATTTTCGCTTGCTTATAATCTACTTCTACGACAAAAAGGGGTAAATACGATCACGATGAACCCTCTGAATAATATAGATCCTCCTTAAACTGCATACAATCTTCACATGTTAGCCCGGATCAAAGGTAAGACAGTGTCATCGTGCTGAAGGGGTTAAGCTCTTCATAGAAACTACTACATCCTTGCACATAATATTAACAAGTTTTCATACTCAACTTAATCTGCTACAATATCCTCCTAAGGCGGAGTAGTCAAATTGGGGATATGACAATTTACCGTTTACTAAGGAAAAAAACAAAACTATTGTAGGCTACTATGAGCTAAGGTCATGTCTTCAATCATATTTTATTTAGTTACACACAGACGAATTTCATTAAGTATTTATTTGGTCAGCTATTAAACATGTCTAATTGAAATAAAGAAATTTAAGTAAGCAATTTAGGAAGAACTGGGGCATTTTCCTACCGACACATTCACAAATTTATCTCGAAGTGGGGGGGGGGGTCTTGTCTGTATGTGTGTGTATATTTATTTGTTAAGCTTATTGGAGGTCTAGGGAGGAAACTAATAATACAAATAATATGATAATAACAATAATAATAAATATATACCGGGTAATTATAATAATAATAATAATAATAATAATAAAACATGATTAAACAAGTAAATAATAATTTCCCCCTTAGTGAGCTCCAGTCCAGAGTAACTGACTGAAAATTGATCCCAACCGGTACTACCGGTTGGCTATGTTTCTTTCTTACTGTTAATTGTATTCATTAAGCCACTTTCACACATTCACGAAGTTGGTCCCGATGTACCCCGATTTGAATATCGGGACACAACGTGGTGCAATCCCCAACGTGTGTCGGGGTCGTCGGGGAGCGTAGTGTTAAGCCACTTTCACACATTCACGATGTTGGTCCCGATGTACCCCGAGGTACACAAATTGGTACATCGGCAGAGACAGTGACAGGATGTACGCGCGTTTGACGACGAAGCCTCGACGGTGACACGTAGTAGCCACGCCGGGCCAGATGGTACCACGGTTGCAACACGACGGCGCCACGTCAATGCTGTAACGGTCAAAATTCCGGTCAAAACCGTACCCCGACGTGGCACGTGGGGAACACGACGAGGGGCGATGGACTTATGATGGTGATACGTGGCCGACCCGACGAGGACGACGCCACAACGTCAGGCAGCCTGACAGATATCATCAATACATATGGTGTTAAAGGTATTACGTTCAATGGTCAAGTTTAAGGTAAGATAAGGTCGAATTATTTCTTTGTAAGGTATAGGCGTATGATTTTTTTTATATAAAATCAAGTTTTTGTCGTAGAGAGCTGGTTCTTCGTAAATAACAATCTGTATTCATTGCCGGTATACGAAATTAATATCTAAAATCTGTATCGAACGTTAAATTATATGCAAATAGACCATGAAGTGAAGCGAAAATATTTACCAGTGGGTGACAGCGGCGACGGACAAAAAATATTCAGGAAAAATTAAAGTTTTGATCGTACATAGGCCATAATTATATGTACCATTAGAAAGCTAATGAAAAATCCAATATATCACTTGCTTACAGAATATTCATTGTCCCATATTTTATCGGTGAAAATGGGGAGGGAAAGTACGGGCGGACTGAACAGTAACCTTCACCTACGGTGAAATTCCACATATTATTATTTTAATTTATTTTGTTGTTGAAATCTTATATAATAACCTTTCCTCTTGCCGTTCATATTTTTTTTAAAATAACAACAAACAATTATTATGGGTGAAAACCAACTAAGATGGGGAGGGAAAGTACGGGCGGACTGAACAGTAACCTTCACCTACGGTGAAATTCCACATATTATTATTTTTATTTATTGTTTTGTTGAAATCTTATATACTAACCTTTCCTCTTGCCGTTCATAAAAAATGTAATTAAAAAAATAATTATTATGGGTGAAAACCAATTGAGAGCGAATATTTTGGTGCGGCTGGGATTCTATAAAAAAAAAAAAACTATCGTTATAGATTTATTTCTATAAAATCCAATATTGATGATAGCATATTCTAAACATCGCCATCATGTTCAGCGGAAAAAATTGTTGTGATTTATTATGCAAATAAAAATAACGATAAAAAAATGATATACCGGTACCGGTATATCTCATATAGTATATAATATAACAGTGCGTTTAATCTCCACAGGTAGGCTACACTTCGTGATGAATCATATTTTCTCTAATTGTGAAAGTGTAAATGTATTGATATAAACCTATCTTGTGCAAAAGGATCGATATAAACATAACTTGTGTAAGGGTGGAATCGTCGAAAACACAGGAACAATCTCCTCTATCTAAACCCATCCACCCACACAAACTCTTACCTTGTGTTAAATTAATCAATAACACTTAGTATTTCCTTTGGCTTTTACTATTATAAACACTACTGTATTAGGTAAAATGAAATTCAATTCCATAGAGCATAATTATAATACAATTTATTGCATACCGTATATCAGTGGCGGTCGATATAGCCACACAAGAACAATAACACACACACGCACACGCACACACTCACTCGACAATTAATACAAGTGTTTCGGTAATCATACCGGTACACTGATTTTTCATTTGAACTTATTAACTCGTTTAATATAAGTTGATTATGGAATATTATATACGGTATATACGGTATAGGCCTAGACCATATCAGGTCTTTATTTATTCATCATGTGCGTATTTATAGTGTTGTCAGAATACTCCACTAATCCGAAGCACTGTCGGTCCGCTGCCATTCGGAATACATGACTTTTACTGTAATATATTATAACTATTTATACCCCGACGCCGCCACGTCGATGCCGATGAAACCGGATGCAGACACGCGAAACCTACGTCATCGACACGTTGTACCCGACGTTACCCGATGGTACCACGCCAAAAGTACATCGTGCGAAATATTTGAACAAATCCAAACCTTTGGTGGCCAAGCCCGATTTGCCACGTCCCGCACCGCGGGTAACACGACGCTCCCCGACGACCCCGACACACGTTGGGGATTGCACCACGTTGTGTCCCGATATTCAAATCGGGGTACATCGGGACCAACATCGTGAATGTGTGAAAGTGGCTTTACCCGCGGTGCGGGACGTGGCAAATCGGGCTTGGCCACCAAAGTTTTGGATTTGTTCAAAAATTTCGCACGATGGACTTTTGGCGTGGTACCATCGGGTAACGTCGGGTCGGGTACAACGTGTCGATGACGTAGGTCTGGCGTGTCTGCATCCGGTTTAATCGGCATCCGTCGGGGTATAAATAGTTATAATATATTACAGTAAAAGTCATGTAATCCGAATGACAGCGGACCGACAGTGCTTCGGCTTAGTGGAGTATTCTGACAACACTATAAATACGCACATGATGAATAAATAAAGACCTGATATGGTATAGGCCTATACCGTATATAATATTCCATATCAAATTATATCAAACGAGTTAATAAGTTCAAATGAAAAATCAGTGTACCGGTATGATTACCGAAACACTTGTATTAATTGTCGAGTGAGTGTGTGCGTGTGCGTGTGTGTGTTATTGTTCTTGTGTGGCTATATTGACCGCCACTGATATACGGTATGCAATAAATGTTATTATAATTATGCTCTATGGAATTGAATTTCATTTTACCTAATACAGTAGTGTTTATAATAGTAAAAGCCAAAGGAAATACTAAGTGTTATTGATTAATTTAACACAAGGTAGTGTTTGTGTGGGTGGATGGGTTTAGATAGAGGAGATTGTTCCTGTGTTTTCGATGATTCCATCCTTACACAAGCTATGTTTATATCAATCCTTTTGCACAAGATAGGTTTTTATCAATACATTTTACCTTCCACAATTAGAGAAAATATGATTCATCACGAAGTGTAGCCTACCTGTGGAGATTAAACGCACTGTTATATTATATAATTATATACTATATGAGATATACCGGTACCGGTATATCGTTTTTTTATCGTTATTTTTATTTTCATACTAAATCACAGCATTTTTTTCCGCTGAACATGATGGCGGTGTTTAGAATATGCTATCATCAATATTGGATTTTATAGAAATAAATCTCTAACGATAGTTTTTTGTTTTTATAGAATCTCAGCCTCACCAAAATATTCGCTCTCAATTGGATTTCACCCATAATAATTGTTTTTTTTTTTGTATTTTTTTTTTTTTATGAACGGCGAGAGGAAAGCTTATTATATAAGATTTAAAAATAAAAAAATAAAATAATAATACTATGTGGAATTTCACCGTAGGTAAAGGTTACTGTTCAGTCCGCCCGTACTTTCCCTCCCCATTTTCACCGATAAAATGTGGGACAATGAATATTCTGTAAGCAAGTGATATATAGGATTTTTCATTAGCTTTCTAATGGTACATATATGGCCAATGTACGATCAAAACTTTAATTTTTCCTGAATATTTTTTGTCCGTCGCCGCTGTCACCCACTGGTAAATATTTTCGCTTCACTTCATGGTCTATTTTCATATAATTTAACGTTCGATACAGTTTTTAGATATTAATTTTATATATCGGCAATGAATACAGATTGTTATTTACGAAGAACCAGCTCTCTACGACAAAAACTTGATTTTATATAAAAAAAAATCATACGCCTATACCTTACAAAGAAATAATTCGACCTTATCTTACCTTAAACTTGACCGTTGGTTGAACGTAATACCTTTAACACCATATGTATTGACGATATCTGTCAGGCTGCCTTACATTGTGGCGTCGTCCTCCTCGTCGGGTCGGCCACGTGTCACCATCATAAGTCCATCACCCCTCGTCGTGTTCCCCTCCTACCACGTCGGGGTACGGTTTTGACCGGAATTTTGACCGTTACAGCATTGACGTGGCGCCGTCGTGTTGCAACCGTGGTACCATCTGGCCCATCGTAGCACGACGTGTCACCGTCGAGGCTTCGTCGTCAAAACGCATACATCGTGTCACTGTCTCTGCCGATGTACCAATTTGTGTACCTCGGGCTACATCGGGACCAACATCGTGAATGTGTGAAAGTGGCTTTAGTCTCATAGGTATAATTGTAAGTTAATTGGTGAGTTGGTGATATGTAATTATGTTGGCTTCTTTGTATATGCAATACGTCCATAGTAGTACACCTGTTTGTTTTATTGGCTTTGTGTGGCTACTTTGGTGTGTGTGTGTGGAGGTGTGTGTGTGTGTGTGTGTGTGTGTGTGTGTGTGTGTGTGGGTGTGGGTGGATTTTTTTTTTTGTTTTTTTTTTTTTTTCTCGTGTGGAGGTGGGTGTACTGTATGTGTGTTTAAAACAGCCTTCTTTGGGAATTATAAAATTTCAATATATGTAACACTGGTTATTTTTAACATAGTTTATAATATGTAATGATTAAGAAAGTACAGTAATTTATATATAATAATAATAATAATAATAATAATCTTCTGGTTACTTATATAGCGCCCGTATCTCCTCCTTCGAGGATTCACAAGCGCTTGGCTTTCTTTAGTCTACCAGAGACCATTACCCATCCCCCTTGCTCATGGGGAGATGGTAACCGCCGGCTATATCCCAGAAAAACTTTTCAATCTGAGCGGGGATTGAACGCGAGACCTTCAAGATGGGAATCAGGTACGCTATCAACTGAGCCAACCGGACGGCTGGACGACAACTTATAAAGCATAAGTTGAAAAATGTGCTAGTCACTATTTTTGTTAGCGGTATATAATGTCGTCAAGCAATTAAATGTGACCCCAGTAATTTCATTATTACAAAGTCTTAAAAAGATCGTCATATTATTTCGAAATTGTGGTTATTTAGGAAACCCCCCTAATGTAACTGTCACCCCGACCTGATGCCATTCCAACTTTTACGCAACCAACTAATTAATTCACTAAGTTTATTTATTAAGGCGTTAAACATGTTATGCATATTAAATGGACATGTTTGCAATTAAATGAAGCGGAGTATGATAATATAGCCCGTGTTGTGGTGGGGGAAGGAGCGTGCTGTGTTTATTGTGGTATGGTGGCCGTAGTTAAGGGTACAACTTACTAGTATTTATTTATATATTTCATTATATATATTTATTTGTAAATTTTATTGTATTTATTTACTTTATATATTTATGTTTATATATTTATTTTTAGTTTCCTCCATAGACCTCTATCAAGCTTTTACAAATTATCCCCAAGACGCTTAAAGATAATTTTGTGCATTTTTCGGTAGAAAAATGCACCAGCCAAAGGCAGGTTCCTCTAAAATTGTAGGCTCGCTTTCGCTCGCCAGTAAAACATTTACACCTAAATGTCATGAAACTCTTAAAATTGAGAAAGAAATGGGTCGAACAACTTAAATTCTCAAAACCAATGGGGCTAAATATGAAGTGGGTGGTGTAGATGTATGGTGGTGTGGTGGTGTAGATGTATGGTGGTGTGGTGGTGTAGATGTATGGTGGTGTGGTGGTGTAGATGTATGGTGGTGTGGTGGTGTAGATGTATGGTGGTGTGGTGGTGTAGATATATGGTGGTGTGGTGGTGTAGATATATGGTAGTGTGGCAGTGTAAATGTATGGTGGTGAAGGTGTATGGTGGTGTGGTGGTGTAGATGTATGGTGGTGTGGTGGTGTAGATGTATGGTGGTGTAGATGTATGGAGGTGTGGTGGTGTAGATGTATGGTGGTGTGGTGGTGTAGATTTATGGTGGTGTGGTGGTGTAGATGTATGGTGGTGTGGTGGTGTAGATGTATGGAGGTGTGGTGGTGTAGATGTATGGTCGTGTGGTGGTGTAGATGTATGGTGGTGTGGTGGTGTAGATGTATGGTGGTGTGGTGGTGTAGGTGTATGGTGGTGTGGAGGTGTAGATGTAGGTGTGTGGTGGTGTAGATGTATGGTGGTGTGGATGTATGGTGGTGTAGCTGTATGGTGGTGTGGATGTATGGTGGTGTGGCCATGTAGATGTATGGTGGTGTGGTGGTGTAGATGTATGGTGGTGTGGCGGTGTAGATGTATGGTGGTGTCGTGTTGTAGATGTATGGTGGTGTAGATGCATGGTGGTGTGGTGGTGTAGGTGTATAGTGGTGTGGAGGTGTAGATGTAGGTGTGTGGTGGTGTAGATGTATGATGGTCTGGTGGTGTAGATGTATGGTGGTGTAGGTGTATGGTGGTGTGGATGTATGGTGGTGTGGATGTATGGTGGTGTGGATGTATAGTGGTGTGGCCGTGTAGATGTATGGTGGAGTGGCGGTGTAGATGTATGGTGGTGTGGCGATGTAGATGTATGGTGGTGTGGTGGTGTGGTGGTGTAGATGTATGGTGGTGTGGTGGTGTAGATGTATGGTGGTGTGGTGGTGTAGATATATGGTGGTGTGGCGGTGTAGATGTATGGTGGTGTGGATGTATGGTGGTGTGGTGGTGTAGATGTATGGTGGTGTGGCAGTGTAGATGTATGGTGGTGTGGTGGTGTAGATGTATGGTGGTGTGGTGGTGTAGATGTATGGTGGTGTGGCGGTGTAGATATATGGTGGTGTGGCGGTGTAGATGTATGGTGGTGTGGCAGTGTAGATGTATGGTGGTGTGGTAGTATAGATGTATGGTGGTGTGGTGGTGTTGATGTATGGTGGTGTGGTGGTGTAGATGTATGGTGGTGTGGCGGTGTAGATGTACGGTGGTGTGGCGGTGTACTGTAGATGTATGGTGGTGTGGCGGTGTAGATGTATGGTGGTGTGGCGGTGTAGATGTATGGTGGTGTGGTGGTGTATATGTATGGTGGTGTGGCGGTGTATATGTATGGTGGTGTGGCGGTGTAGATGTATGGTGGTGTGGTGGGTGTAGATGTCTGTTGGTGTGGCGGTGTAGATGTATGGTGGTGTGGCGGTGTAGATGTATGGTGGTGTGGTGGTGTAGATGTATGGTGGTGTGGCAGCGTAGATGTATGGTGGTGTGGCGGTGTAGATGTATGGTGGTGTGGTGGTGTAGATGTATGGTGGTGTGGTGGTGTAGATGTATGGTGGTGTGGCGGTGTAGATGTATGGTGGTGTGGTGGTGTATATGTATGGTGGTGTGGCGGTGTATATGTATGGTGGTGTGGCGGTGTAGATGTATGGTGGTGTGGTGGTGTAGATGTATGGTGGTGTGGCAGCGTAGATGTATGGTGGTGTGGCGGTGTAGATGTATGGTGGTGTGGTGGTGTAGATGTATGGTGGTGTGGCAGCGTAGATGTATGGTGGTGTGGCGGTGTAGATGTATGGTGGTGTAGGTGTATGGTGGTGTGGTGGTGTAGATGTATGGTGGTGTGGTGGTAGATGTATGGTGGTGTGGTGGTGTAGGTGTATGGTGGTGTGGCGGTGTAGATGTATGGTGGTGTGGTGGTGTAGATGTATGGTGGTGTGGTGGTGTAGATGTATGGTGGTGTGGTGGTGTAGATGTATGGTGGTGTGGTGGTGTAGATGTATGGTGGTGTAGGTGTATGGTCATGTGGTGGTGTAGGTGTGTGGTGGTATAGATGTATGGTGGTGTGGTGGTGTAGATGTATGGTGGTATGGAGGTGTAGATGTATGGTGGTGTAGGTGTGTGGTGGTGTAGATGTATGGTGGTGTAGGTGTATGGTGGTGTAGGTGTATGGTGGTGTAGATGTATGGTGGTGTGGTGGTGTAGGTGTATGGTGGTGTGGTGGTGTAGGTGTGTGGTTGTGTAGGAGTATGGTGGTGTGGCGGTGTAGATGTATGGTGGTGTGGTGGTGTAGGTGTATGATGGTGTAGATGTATGTGGTATGGTGGTGTAGGTGTATGGTGGTGTAGGTGTATGGTGGTGTGGTGGTGTAGATGTATGGTGGTGTAGGTGTATGGTGGTGTGGTGGTGTAGGTGTGTGGTGGTGTAGATGTATGGTGGTGTTGTGGTGTAGATGTATGGTGGTCTGGTGGTGTAGATGTATGGTGGTGTGGTGGTGTAGCTGTATGGTGGTGTGGCGGTGTAGATGTATGGTGGTGTAGGTGTATGGTGGTGTGGTGGTGTAGGTGTGTGGTGGTGTAGGTGTATGGTGGTTTGGCATTGTAGATGTATGGTGGTGTAGGTGTGGTGGTGTGGTGGTGTAGGTGTGTGGTGGTGTAGATGTATGGTGGTGTGGCGGTGTAGATGTATGGTGGTGTAGGTGTGGTGGTGTGGTGCTGTAGGTGTGTGGTGGTGTGGTGGTGTAGATGTATGGTGGTGTAGATGTATGGTGGTGTGGCGGTGTAGATGTATGGTGGTGTGGTGGTGTAGGTGTGTGGTGGTGTAGGTGTATGGTGGTGTGGCGGTGTAGGTGTGTGGTGGTGTAGGTGTATGGTGGTGTAGGTGTATGGTGGTGTGGTGGTGTAGGTGTGTGGTGGTGTAGGTGTATGGTGGTGTGGTGGTGTAGGTGTGTTGTGGTGTAGGTGTATGGTGGTGTAGGTGTATGGTGGTGTGGTGGTGTAGGTGTATGGTGGTTTGACATTGTAGATGTATGGTGGTGTAGGTGTGGTGGTGTAGGGGTGTGGTGGTGTAGATGTATGGTGGTGTGGCGGTGTAGATGTATGGTGTGTAGTGAAGGTGTGTGGTGGTGTAGGTGTGTGGTGGTGTAGATGTATGGTGGTGTAGATGTATGGTGGTGTGGCGGTGTAGATGTATGGTGGTGTAGGTGTATGGTGGTGTAGGTGTATGGTGGTGTAGATGTATGGTGGTGGTGGTGTGGTGGTGTAGGTGTATGGTGGTGTGGTGGTGTAGGTGTGTGGTGGTGTAGGTGTATGGTGGTGTGGCGGTGTAGATGTATGGTGGTGTAGGTGTGTGGTGGTGTAGGTGTGTGGTGGTGTAGATGTATGGTGGTGTAGATGTATGGTGGTGTGGCGGTGTAGATGTATGGTGGTGTAGGTGTATGGTGGTGTGGCGGTGTAGATGTATGGTGGTGTAGGTGTGTGGTGGTGTGGCGGTGTAGATGTATGGTGGTGTAGGTGTATGGTGGTGTGGTGGTGTAGGTGTACGGTGGTGTAGGTGTATGGTGGTGTGGTGGTGTAGGTGTGTGGTGGTATAGGTGTATGGTGGTGTAGATGTATGGTGGTGTAGGTGTATGGTGGTGTAGGTGTATGGTGGTGTAGATGTATGGTGGTGTGGCGGTGTAGATGTATGGTGGTGTAGGTGTATGGTGGTGTGGTGGTGTAGATGTATGGTGGTGTAGGTGTATGGTGTGTTGTGTGTTAGGTGGTGTTGTGGCGGTGTAGGTGTATGGTGGTGTCGTGTATGGGGGGTGTGTGTTGGTGGTGTGGTGGTGTAGGTGTATGGTGGTGTAGGTGTATGCTGGTGTGGTGGTGTAGGTGTATGGTGGTGTAGGTGTATGGTGGTGTGGTGGTGTAGGTGTATGATGGTGTAGGTGTGTAGTGGTGTGGTGGTGTAGGTGTGTGGTGGTGTAGGTGTATGGTGGTGTGATGGTGTAGGTGTGTGGTGGTGTAGATGTATGGTGGTGTGGTGGTGTAGGTGTATGGTGGTGTGGTGGTGTAGGTGTGTGGTGGTGTAGGTGTATGGTGGTGTAGGTGCATTATGGTGTGAGGTATGCCAGTGCAGTGTATAGAATGTGGCTTTAAGTTTAGTAGGTGATTATTCTTTGGTGATGTGTGGTGTCATGTAGACGTATGAGTGTGTGTGTGTTCCTGTGTGTGTGTGTGTTCCTGTGTGTGTGTGTGTTCCTGTGTGTGTGTGTGTGTGTGTGTGTGTGTGTGTGTGTGTGTGTGTGTTCCTGTGTGTGTGTACTTATGTGTGCGTGTGTGGTCAGTTTAATAGTTCAATACCACCTCCGCCCCCCTCCCCCTTCTCTCCCCCTCCCCTTCCTCTAACACAACCATGGCATTGTATGTACTGACAAATTAAACGCTCCCCTTTGTACTCTTTGCAAGCACGTCAGAACCAAACATAACACACACAAACACACACCCATTTATTAAAAGCTATGTCGTGCCATCCATTTACAAACCCCACTATTTCTGTTGATTTTTAATGCAGACATATAGACAAATTTAAAATATTATGTTTGATACTTTCCATGCACGGTTCATTATAGGATTGTCTGGTACATTATTCTACTTGTATTATAACGTTTTCAATATTACGTTCTTAGTTCATTCTGGCCATCATTAGACGATATTCTATAGTTTAGGAAGAGTCGATGGGAATAGAAGGTTTATGTAATAACGAGTTCTTCGTTTTCATTACCAGACGTCTTTCCTAAGCTGTATTTAATCGTGTATTGATGAGAAGAAGACAAATTAAAAATCACCATGTTACAGAAGGCTTAATAGAATCGTCTGGAGGTAATTGAGGACAAATCTATAATAAAAGGACTATACTATGTTTCTTTTCAACTGATGGTAAATTGCAATGTTCCCATCGATATTTCTCAGTTATTTCGAAGATTATGTAGTGAAATATAGTGCTAATTATATAAACTTGGCTTTGGTATGACGCAGAGACCTGGTACTCTTATATTTTGCCATTAAGTATCGAGAAACTAGCTGCTAAGGGATTCAATTTACCACCAGATAAAATTAAACAGAGTCTAGTTAATGTAATGGAGAGAGTGGAAGCGTGTACTGTATGTGTGTGTTCATCTACAGGCTATACTTTTGGGACATTATAAACGCTAATGAATTAATACCCTGATCGTATTAGTAAGCATGACCAAGCTGCAACAGAGCGTGTGAATCATGGGGTTGCCTGATTGCATATATCTCTTTGTACAGTCAAGAGCATTAAGGGGAGGTTTTTAGTTTATTCCCTGGACCTCCATCAAGCTTAAAATTACAACCCTTACACCCCGTTTCAAGATAAACTTGTACATTTTTCGGTATAAATATGCTCCGGCCAAAGGCCGGTTCCTCTTAAATTACAGGCTCGCTACCGCTCGCCAGGAAAAAATCGACACCAAAATGGCACACAAGGTCTTAAAAATGGACAGAAATGGGACGAAAGTCCTTAAATCGTATTACAGTAGTGAGCATGACCAAGCTGAAACAGAGCGTGTGAATCATTGGGTTGCCTGGCTGCATATACCTCTTTGTACACTTACAATAACTTTTGATTTTATTTGTGACATGTTTTTTTTTTTTTTATTATTATTATTATTATTATTATTATTATTATTATTATTATTATGTTTACCCTCCTCGGAATCTCGTAAGGTCTATCAGCGATCGACTTTTATCTGATCAAACTATAAACGATAAATACATATGTATGTATGTATGTATGTATGTATGTATGTATGTATGTATGTATGTGGGACACCCTGCCCTGGGACCATATGTGCTGGGAAGGAGTGAAATGTACCCAACTACAGGGACGTATATCCATGCTAACACCCGGGGCTGTATTGTCAATCACCCTGACTTGATGCTGGAAAGTGTAACTGGTCACTGAACCGATACAATTTCCACCAAAGAATAATTATCTGAACAACACGGTGGCCACAAAATGTAGATGATGGCCGCAAAGTATATACACTCTATAGAGTATATCAATTATATACTGCTAAAATATCGTGCATCTCTTCAAATGATGCTTATAGTCATTCTGTAAACTTTTCTTTGATTGACTTTGTTGTTGTTTTGGTTTGGATTGTTGATGTTAGGAGGGATGATTGATCAGATGATGGCTGTGGATAATAGCATTTTTATGTGTTACCGTATTCGTTGAGCTGAAATATAAATTGCAGGTGAAATGACAAATTGTTGCTCGCATGTAACTTGAGCCCCCAGTTCTGAGAAACCCACGGTGGGCTGGGAGGAAAACCATATGGAGTTTTCACCTTATTTGTTACGATACCGAGCTAAAACATGGCAGCCATATAGATATGTCCTGTAGAATTGATTTGTAGCATTGGAATCTTTAAGGGGGGATGGTTGGTATTTTTAGCCCCCCTTCTCCCTCATATTTTACCCATTAGTTTTGAGATTTTTAGACGTTCGCCCCATTAGTTGTCGATTTTGAGTCCTTTCGTGCCATTTAGGTGTAATTTTTTCAATGGCGAGTGCCATTTAGGTGTAATTTAAGAGGACTTTTTCTATCGAAAATGTACCAATTTATCTTGAAGGGGGGTCATGGTGATGTGTTTTAAGTTTAATGGAGGTCTAGCGAGGAAACTAAAAAATACATTAATAAATAAATAAATAGACCAAAAAATAAACTCTACCCCTTTAAAGACAAATTGTGAATCATAAGAGATATACCGGTAATACGAATAGTGTATTGTCTGGTTTGGGTTCGACTCAGATATACATGGGTGCTTAACAATTAGTATTCCCGACTGTACATTGGCTTGAACGAACTTCCAACGTGACAGGCTAAGTACAGTCGAATGCCGAAATTCATGAGTTTACAATTTATCCTGCACTTCTGTGACTGACTGTAAGTATATCCCTACTTATGTGGTAATGTGATGACCACGAAACTACATATATATATAGATATTTGTATATACATATATATGTATATCTTGTATATATATATATATACACTGTATAATTATATATTACTGTGTGTGTGTGCGTGTGACTTGGGGTGACTTGATTATTGCATTTAAGCTTGTAATCACACACGAAATTCTACTTTTATGCATGAGAGAGAGAGAGATAGAGAGAAGAGAGAGAGAGAGAGAGAGAGAGAGAGAGAGAGAGAGAGAGAGAGAGATAGAGCGAGAGAGAGAGAGAGAGAGAGAGAGAGAGAGAGAGAGAGAGAGAGAGAGAGAGAGAGAGAGAGAGAGAGAGAGAGAGAGAGAGAGAGAGAGAGAGAGAGAGAGAGAGAGAGAGAGAGAGAGAGAGAGAGAGAGAGAGATCCTGATCAATTATGTTATGTGCTTGATCACGAGCGAAACTAGACGTGTGTTTGAGTGCCTGCTCTGGTCAATGCATGTATGAGTCAGTGGCTGTGTGTGTGTGTGTGTGTGACTAGTATGTGTTTGCCGTGTATGTGTATATATATATATATATTGTGTGCGTGCGTGTGGGGTTGCCTGATCAATAGCAACCCTTCATGCGGGACCTGGCAAATCTGATAGCACCTAGAATTTGGCCTCATGACCCCCCCTCCCCCTTTCTCTCTCTCTCTCTCTCTCTCTCTCTCTCTCTCTCTCTCTCTCTCTCTCTCTCTCTCTCTCTCTCTCTCTTTCCCTTTCCCTTTTCCTTATTCATTCCCTCTCCCATACTCCCTCCTTTACTCCTATACTTTCTGTCTCTTACTCACTCACTCTCCCTTTTTTTTACCTCTCGCCCACTTATTCTGTCTGGCTTACTTACTGATTCTGTCTCTCTCCTTCCCTCTCACTTATTTATTGATTCTGTCTCTCTCCTTCCCTCTCACTTACTTACTGATTCTGTCTCTCCTTCCCTCTCACTTATTTATTGATTCTGTCTCTCTCCTTCCCTCTCACTTACTTACTGATTCTGTCTCTCTCCTTCCCTCTCACTTATTTACTGATTCTGTCTCTCTCCTTCCCTCTCACTTATTTACTGATTCTGTCTCTCTCCTTCCCTCTCACTTATTTACTGATTCTGTCTCTCTCCTTCCCTCTCACTTACTTACTGATTCTGTCTCTCGCCTTCCCTCTCACTTACTTACTGATTCTGTCTCTCTCCTTCCCTCTCACTTACTTACTGATTCTGTCTCTCTCCTTCCCTCTCACTTACTTACTGATTCCGTCTCTCTCCTTCCCTCTCACTTACTCCCCCATTCCGCCTCCCTTACTCCCTCGTTCCCTTACTTTAATTCATTTAAACTCCGCTTAGACAAATATCTCGCATCAAACCCGCGACTGACTGCGTTTGTAAATGAATAACTTTATTTTATCCCCCCCTCAGTTACTAACCCATCTGTCCCCTACTAACTTCCTAATCCTGCCACGGACATTAGTTCTAGGGCAGTAGTTCCCTTTCCAATGTTTCCTTACCCACTCTAAACCACTGTTTGGACACTTGATCCTCAGTGTTTTGGAGGACAAGCAGCCTAGAAAGGTCACTAGATCTGTTGTTGCTTGATTTCCTTTGTACTCCTGCCTTTGTACTTCTTTTCACCCATTCACTCAGTTCTCTTCCTGCATTTGTACTTCATCGACTGCACACTATCATTTGATTGAAGATTCAATCTTTATTCATGATTTGTCAATTTTCATAAAAGTGGAAATTAAGAAGAACTGAGCTTCGCTGCAGCTTTTTTATTTCTTCTCAGATTTAACAACTAGGAAAATTTGCTGCTAAATTTGTACGCATGAGACATCCTTTATTTATCTGTGTGTTAACGTGTTGTGGTGGTGATGTGGTAGTGGAGGTGATGCAGTAGGTCATTATTGGTCTATTATTTATTTTCAATTGTGTGTACTGAAATGCAGATACAATTATCTTATGATTGATTGTCTGTCTGTACATACTGTATATCGTCACTGCTTCTCATCTGGTTGACTGTGAACAGTTCTATGTATACAGTATACATATATGTTCTGTTAAACTGATTTGGCACACACACACACACACACACACACACACATGTGTGTGTCAAATTTGCTGAGCTTCTATGATAGAGTGATTTAAATTATGCAAGAACGAGACGGATGGGCAGATTGTGTATTTTTAGATTTCAAAAAAGCTTTTGATAAAGTACCCCATAAAAGGTTTCTATATAAACTTGAAATGTGTGGAGGTATCACCGGTGGACTCTTAAAATGGATGAAGGAATTCTTAACCGAGAGGAAAATGAGAACCATCATAAGAGGGAAATATTCATCATGGAGTGATGTGATAAGTGGAGTGCCCCAGGGCTCAGTGTTGGCCCCATTGATGTTTTTATTTTTTTATAAATGATCTGCCTCTTGGAATTAGCAGCTATATTAACATGTTCGCCGATGACGCAAAATTAGTAAGGAATGTGGTTGATAACAATTGCTGTAAAATGCTCCAGGAGGACATCAATAAGCTGTATCAATGGAGCCGAATGTGGAAAATGGAGTTCAACATTGATAACTGCCACGTGATGGAGATGGGAGACGGCCAGGGAAGACCCCATGGGGAGTACAGTATGGGCGATGTAAGGTTGGAAAAGTCAGAGAAGGAAGAAGACTTAGGAGTTATAGTGAACAGGAGGTTAGATCCCGGTGACCACATCAATAACTTGGTAAATAAGGCATATTCGTGGTGGGCTAATATTAGGGTAGCGTTTAAATTCCTAAATGAAGACATGGTGAAGATATTAATAACACAGTTTTTAAGGCCTAGCCTGGAGTATGCAGCGGTTGTATGGAATCCACACATGAAAAAACACATAAGTAAGCTCGAGAAAATTCAGCGTGTGATCACAAGATGGGTGCCAGGGTTAAAAAAACTTACAATATGAAGACCGGCTGTGTCACCTGGGGATTCCCTCACTTGAACAGAGAAGGGAGAGGGGAGACATGATAGCTTTATTTAGGTGTGTTCACGGAAAGGAATATATTGATCAAACAAATTTTGTTTGGCCAGCGGTGGGGAGGACGAGAGGACATTAAGTCCTGGAGCCAAGGGGTGTTTGCATGCATGAATGGGCCAGAAAATCACCCGCTTGATTTAGTTAGAGGGTCCACTGGGACACCTTTTTAGCGAGGGTAGACATCCCGAAACCCGGCAGTTATCGTGTTATTCGGGATTTTCGCTGAATTTAATGAAATCAAAATAACTCCTTTGTTTACGTGTGACGGTTACATAAATTGCAATAACTCGGCAATGAAATGGTCTGCAGAGCTCTTTCACCACTCAAAATAAAGCTTAACGAATTATCTATTCAATGGATACAAACACAATAAGATTGGTCAATACCCAAGGTCACAAGAGGTCAAAGTATGACCTTTTCTGATGACGAACTAAAATTTATGACTTCAAAATTAAATATTTGTGAAAAATAGGTAAATGGATTGAACGTTTAATGCTTTTATATTCTGGTTAGGTACACCATAGGCAAGTTTTTGAAATTAGTTGGAAAAGTTGATTACGTATTTTAACCCCTGTGTAGCAATCAATAAAAGGTATATATACCGTATCAACGTACTGAAGCATAACAGATATATGCCGTAATTTGTATTCTTTAGGATTGCAATAGGAATGCAAAAATGAGTTAATCCAGTATATTTTATGTTCTCTGTTCATATATTAAAAAACTTACAGAATATTTTGAGTCAACTAGACCAAACACACTTGCCCGTGGTATGTGATGAGGGGGTGTATCACATTGCCCGTGAAATCACCATGAGCAAACTATTTGAATTTAATAACTTGGTGTTATGTCTGGGCTCTTTTCATATGATTAAGGTAGTAATGGGTGCGATAGGAAAGCTCATTAATGGCAGTGGAGCAGAAACTATATTGGTAGAGTCTAAAGCATTTGGCCAAAATGTGGTAAGATCAGTTCTTGATGGATCACATTATACGAGGTCGTTGAAGGGTTTGTTCATGCTCTCTGAGTGTATAGAAAGGCTGCAGTGGGCGGAGTTCTTCAAAGTGGAAGGAATTGAGAGGTACAGGGATGAGCTTGAGCATCTGAGACTGTTGAAAAAACTCTGTAGCAGAAAAGAAGAGGGAGGAAAGCAAGGTTCATTTGGAGGCATTTATGTCAAACTCAGAAGTCATGGTTGAAGACTGCAATAAATTTAGATGTCAGAGAAGTGCAGCATCAGAGACTTTTACATTCTGGGACCACTTCGTCAGAATGGTGGCTGTTCTAAAGGACTTGGTTAGGGCAGACCGTGAGGGAGACTGGAAACTCCATCTCCAAAGTGTTCAATCTGTGCTGCCGCTATTTTCTGGATGTGATAGGGTCAACTATTTTAGATGGGCTTCATTATACCTAGAAGATATGAGAAAGCTACCAGAAGATGTGTACAAGAGTTTCCTGGCAGGCAAGTTCGTGGTGAAGCGGACAGATGGACCATTCAGTGCTGTAGGGGCAGACATGTGTCTCGAGCAGACGATAAATCGATCCCAGAAGAGTGCTGGGGGTATCATCGGTAGCACCAAAAAGAAGCAATTCGTTGCTCAGTGCGAGATCATTTACCATGAAATGTTAGCTGTTGTCAATTTCCAACGTCAGGTCAGTGGAGTCGTCACACCTAGCACAGAACTTTTAGTAAACCACGAGTTCAACTTATCAGCAACAAGGTCATCTGAGACATTGATTCAGGATATGATTGAGTATGTAAAAGAACATGACAACCCCATGACGTTACCGTGGGAAGGAGACAAAGACAAGCTTCACAACATCCTCACACAGGAAATCATGACAAAGGAAATCCGTGACAATCTGCTCGAATTTGATGAAAGATCTAGTAGGAAGAAGTAGGAAACATTCCGAAATGAAAGAATCGTAATGAAACACATATCCATCTTTGATACCATTCACAGGACGAACCTTAAGACATTCAAATCCATGAAGGGAGACCAAAGTACCTATAAGTCTACAAGCAAAGAGACCAAGAAGCAAATGGCAGAAACCCAGAAGATCTATGACATTGCTCGTGTCCGAGGATATGACATGAAACATTTGCTGGGGTTTGACCTGATTGACAGCAGTTACCTCTTTGACAAGAATGGACTAATGACCAAACCAAACAAAAGTGAACTGTGCACTGAGTTAGAAAAACACCTTGAAAAAGCAGTCTATATACCACCATCTAAATGGAAGCCAGCAAATACAGTGACTATCATTGATGTAATGGCAGGCCTTCGTCGTATGCCGGTATCCCAGATGAACACCTTTGGTGAACTCTGCGATAAGTTCTTGGAGGTGTCATATGGACTTGGCAGCAACTCTAAACGTGTCGACTTCGTCTTTGACACATACATTGAGGGTTCAGTGAAGGACAGCGAAAGAACTAGAAGGTGTGGTTGCAGCCCAATTGATTTATATGGGATAGGTACAGGAACTCAATTGCCAGTCACAATGGATGCATTCTGGGCCTAATCTGCAAACAAATCCAAGCTACAGAAACTCATTTGACAACGTATCTTAACCAAGCCAAAACCGATGACAGATACAGTTGTTAGCTCGATTGGACTTCCACCTGAAATTGAACCATGCCTGGCTATTTTGAATGGAAAAGAGACACCATTACCTGATCTAGACACAACGATTGAAGAGGCCGACGTCAGAATTATTCCACATGCTCGTCATGCAGTTGAGAATGGGACTAGGAGAGTGGTTATTATATCAAATGATACTGATGTAGTAATCTTGGCCCTACACTACTGGTCGCTTCTGAAGGCACATGGCCTACGAGAGATGTGGATTCGTGCTGGTGTTGGTAATACCACAAGATACATACCCCTTCATGTTGGTAATACCACAAGATACATACCCCTTCATGTTGGTAATACCACAAGATACATACCCCTTCATGTTGGTAATACCACAAGATATATACCCCTTCATGTTGGTAATACCACAAGATACATAGCCCTTCATGTTGGTAATACCACAAGATACATACCCCTTCATGTTGGTAATACCACAAGGTACATACCCCTTCATGTTGGTAGTACCACAAGATACATACCCCTTCATGTTGGTAATACCACAAGATACATACCCCTTCATGTTGGTAATACCACAAGATACATACCCCTTCATGTTGGTAATACCACAAGATACATACCCCTTCATGTTGGTAATACCACAAGATACATACCCCTTCATGTTGGTAATACCACAAGATACATACCCCTTCATGTTGGTAATACCACAAGATACATACCCCTTCATGTTGGTAATACCACAAGATACATACCCCTTCATGTTGGTAATACCACAAGATACATACCCCTTCATGTTGGTAATACCACAAGATACATACCCCTTCATGTTGGTAATACCACAAGATACATACCCCTTCATGTTGGTAATACCACAAGATACATACCCCTTCATGTTGGTAATACCACAAGATACATACCCCTTCATGTTGGTAATACCACAAGATACATACCCCTTCATGTTGGTAATACCACAAGATACATACCCCTTCATGTTGGTAATACCACAAGATACATACCCCTTCATGTTGGTAATACCACAAGATACATACCCCTTCATGTTGGTAATACCACAAGATACATACCCCTTCATGTTGGTAATACCACAAGATACATACCCCTTCATGTTGGTAATACCACAAGATACATACCCCTTCATGTTGGTAATACCACAAGATACATACCCCTTCATGTTGGTAATACCACAAGATACATACCCCTTCATGTTGGTAATACCACAAGATACATACCCCTTCATGTTGGTAATACCACAAGATACATACCCCTTCATGTTGGTAATACCACAAGATACATACCCCTTCATGTTGGTAATACCACAAGATACATACCCCTTCATGTTGGTAATACCACAAGATACATACCCCTTCATGTTGGTAATACCACAAGATACATACCCCTTCATGTTGGTAATACCACAAGATACATACCCCTTCATGTTGGTA
This sequence comes from Paralithodes platypus, assembly GCA_032716605.1. Classification (NCBI taxonomy): domain Eukaryota; kingdom Metazoa; phylum Arthropoda; class Malacostraca; order Decapoda; family Lithodidae; genus Paralithodes; species Paralithodes platypus. The sequence goes on along the minus strand of CM064501.1, from coordinate 15,216,173 downwards.
ATACCACAAGATACATACCCCTTCATGTTGGTAATACCACAAGATACATACCCCTTCATGTTGGTAATACCACAAGATACATACCCCTTCATGTTGGTAATACCACAAGATACATACCCCTTCATGTTGGTAATACCACAAGATACATACCCCTTCATGTTGGTAATACCACAAGATACATACCCCTTCATGTTCTAGGCGATAAGTTGGGATCAGATACTTGCAAAATCTTAGTTGCCCTGCACCATCTCACTGGTTGTGATTCCACAAGTAAATTTGGTACAAAGGCTGCTGCACTGAAGGCAGATCCGGTGAATTATCTGATTGATTTTGGAAAGGAATTGAACTGTATTAACTTCATCTTGGTGGAAGAGTTCCTTGTGAATGTGTACAAATCAGGAACCTCATGCAGAACAATGGATGAATTACGGTACTACCTCTACCACCACAGCAAAAAGACCATTTTGGAACTGCCTCCCACCAGCCGATCAGTCAAAGGTCATGTCTTCAGGGCATTCTTTGGGACATATCTACAGCTACACTGCCTAAGCAATCCTCAACTGGATCCCAGAGACTTTGGTTTCATTGAAGAAGATGGCATTCTTCAACCGGACCATCTTCAAGTCTTGCTACCGGATGACTTTGCAATGCCCTGTAAATGTACCTCCTGCTCTACTAAACGCTGTGTCTGCAGACAACTAGATATGAAATGCTGCCCTTACTGCAAATGTCAGGTGAAAGGATGTCAAAACCTAGGCCATTAATGTGACACATCACAGAATACATTTCCAACTGTATCCCCGGCTCACCCCTCTCCCCAAAAGTAGGTCATTCATTAATGTGACAAAAAATAATTGAAATCTGCTTTGAAGATATATATGCAATGTGTGATACTGTGATACCGAGTGTTTTGATAGAACTTTAGCTGACTCAGTAGTACCATAATTATATAACCAATACATAGGTATTATTGGTATATCATTCGCAAACTTAATATTATTGTACTGGACGCCAAGGGGTTAAAATACGTAATCAACTTTTCCAACTCATTTCAAAAACTTGCCTATGGTGTACCTAACCAGAATATAAAATAATTAAACGTTTAATCCATTTACCTATTTTTCACAAATATTTAAATTTGAAAAGTCATAAATTTTAGTTCCTCATCAGAAAAGGTCATACTTTGACCTCTTGTGACCTTGGGTATTGACCAATCTTATTGTGTTTGTATCCATTGAATAGATAATTTTTTAAGCTTTATTTTGAGTGGTGAAAGAGCTCTGTAGACCATTTCATTGCCGAGTTATTGCAATTTATGTAACCGTCACACGTAAAAAAAGGAGTTATTTTGATTTAATTAAATTCAGCGAAAATCCCGAATAACACGATAACTGCCGGGTTTCGGGATGTCTACCCTCGCTAAAAAGGTGTCCCAATGGACCCTCTAACTAAATCAAGGGGGTGATTTTCTGGCCCATTCATGCATGCAAACACCCCTTGGCTCCTGGACTACATGACTATAAACTGTTGAGGAGGAGAGCTAGGAAGGATGTTAGGAAGTTTGGTTTTCCAGATAGAATGGTTGAGAAGTGGAATAAGTTACCAAACGACCTAGTGTGTGCACAAAGTATTCAAGCTTTTAAAGTAAATTATGATAAGTTAAAGGCTAACGGGACACTACGAGAGTAATCTCAATCCTGTAAAATACAATTAGGTAAATACACACACACTTATTATAGAAAATATATTCAGGAGCAAGCAGACCAGACAGTTGGAGAGAACATGAAGTGGGAATAAGCGTTCATGTAAATCCGCTCATCTTGACTAATATCGATGTTGCGTGCACGGATACCGGCCCCAGTGGTTCGGGAGGAAGGTTCCAAATCAAGTCCGCTAGATAGTAAATAGGTGATGAGAATCACTACAATCATGGCACAATCTCTACACTATAAGTCTAAATGGCTCGGATCTACAGAATACCGCTAAAATTCGTGTCGCTAGATGTAAGAATTTGCAAATACCTCTAGCTCTAGCGGGAAAGTTGCTAAACTGGCAACGCTATTCGAGAGAGGCTGGAGAAGCGTACAGGTAAAATCAATAGGCGCCGAAAACCTGGATGATAACTAGAATGATGTTAAGGGGACATACAGTAGGTTGTGTTTTAGATTCCCTTCTCCCTCATGTTTATCCTCATTAGTTTTAAGATTGTATGACGTTCGGCCCATTAGTTTGGCGATTTTAAGACTTCGACCCATTTCTTAAACAATATTAAGACTTTTCGTGTCATTTAGGTGTCGATTTTTTCCTGGCGAGAGATAGCGAGCTTGTAATTGAAGACAAATTGACCTTCGGCCGGGACATTTTTCTATTGAAAAATATAAAAATGTATCTTAAAGGATGGTCTTGGGGGATGTATTTTTAAAGCCTGGTGGAGGTCTAGGGAGAAAACTTAAAAAAATATAATTAGATACATATATGATGAAATAAATACGCCCATCCCCCCTTAAGAGACAAGCCATTAATTCAAACTTTTGACTATATAAGCACTTCGTTTAGATTAACTTGGCAATTGTCCCCATGAGTGTGATTAACAATACATACCGGTACTGTATATTAATTGGTTGATATAGCCTGTTTCTTTTCAACTGACGGTTAATTGCAAAGTTTCCATCAAGATTTCTCAGATATTTTGAATCTTTTGTGGTGAAATATGTTGGTAATTATTATATAAACTTGGTCTTAATATGAGGCAGAGACATAGTAGTTTCATATTTTTCCATTAAGTAACGAGAAATCAGTTGATAAGGGATTCAATTTCCCGTCAGCTGAAAACAAAAACATACTATACTGTAGTAACCCTCTCCGACATATGACGCTATTTTGAGCCTATTAGGGATACTTTAAAGCCTTTGTTACCATCAGGGGTATTTAGAAACCTTTAGTTTATTTACTTCAACCTCTGCAGTTGTCTTTGAGTTAGCTGTGGGCAGAAAATAATTTTGGAGAGGTAATTATAAGAGTGAGAGAACTGTATTTATTATTGCTATTCTGGCAACCTCTGCGTCATATGTGAGTGAAAGGGGTAATATGTTGAATTGTTGTATAGTCTATTTTTTTCCAGCTGAAAAAAAATGATACTGCTATGTCTGTGCGTCTGATATGATACTGCTATGTCTGTGCGTCTGATATGATACTGCTATGTCTGTGCGTCTGATATGATACTGCTATGTCTGTGCGTCTGATATGATACTGCTATGTCTGTGCGTCTGATATGATACTGCTATGTCTGTGCGTCTGATATGATACTGCTATGTCTGTGCGTCTGATATGATACTGCTATGATACTACTATGATACTGCTATGTCTGTGCGTCTGATATGATACTGCTATGATACTACTATGATACTGCTATGTCTGTGCGTCTGATATGATACTGCTATGATACTACTATGATACTGCTATGTCTGTGCATCTGATATGATACTGCTATGTCTGTGCGTCTGATATGATACTGCTATGATACTACTATGATACTGCTATGTCTGTGCGTCTGATATGATACTGCTATGATACTACTATGATACTGCTATGTCTGTGCGTCTGATATGATACTACTATGATACTGCTATGTCTGTGCGTCTGATATGATACTGCTATGATACTACTATGATACTGCTATGTCTGTGCGTCTGATATGATACTGCTATGATACTACTATGATACTGCTATGTCTGTGCGTCTGATATGATACTGCTATGATACTACTATGATACTGCTATGTCTGTGCGTCTGATATGATACTGCTATGATACTACTATGATACTGCTATGTCTGTGCGTCTGATATGATACTGCTATGTCTGTGCGTCTGATATGATACTGCTATGATACTACTATGATACTGCTATGTCTGTGCGTCTGATATGATACTGCTATGATACTACTATGATACTGCTATGTCTGTGCGTCTGATATGATACTGCTATGATACTACTATGATACTGCTATGTCTGTGCGTCTGATATGATACTGCTATGTCTGTGCGTCTGATATGATACTGCTATGATACTACTATGATACTGCTATGTCTGTGCGTCTGATATGATACTGCTATGATACTACTATGATACTGCTATGTCTGTGCGTCTGATATGATACTGCTATGATACTACTATGATACTGCTATGTCTGTGCGTATGATATGATACTGCTATGATACTGCTATGTCTGTGCGTCTGATATGATACTGCTATGATACTACTATGATACTGCTATGTCTGTGCGTCTGATATGATACTGCTATGATACTACTATGATACTGCTATGTCTGTGCGTCTGATATGATACTGCTATGATACTACTATGATACTGCTATGTCTGTGCGTCTGATATGATACTGCTATGATACTACTATGATACTGCTATGTCTGTGCGTATGATATGATACTGCTATGATACTGCTATGTCTGTGCGTCTGATATGATACTGCTATGATACTACTATGATACTGCTATGTCTGTGCGTCTGATATGATACTGCTATGATACTACTACTATGATACTGCTATGTCTGTGCGTCTGATATGATACTGCTATGATACTACTATGATACTGCTATGTCTGTGCGTCTGATATGATACTGCTATGATACTGCTATGATACTGCTATGATACTACTATGATACTGCTATGTCTGTGCGTCTTATTATTGTCAGGTTTTCATAATTAGCCACATACTTCGCTACAAAATCATGGTAATAGCCGAGCAATCAGGATGGAGAGATAGCAATTGACCATCAGCTGGAAAAAAATGGAGTAATTTTATAGTAGGCTACTTGATTCATGAAGAACTTAGGGGAGGATTGTAGTATGCTCCCTAAACCTCCATTAAGCGTACCCCCCCCCCCCCTCCCCCCCAGACCCCTCTTAGAGATTCCTAGATGTCTTTGGTAGGCTGAATAAATGTATCTACTCTTAGCCAGCATAAGGTAAATATGTCTTGCTGAAACTATCACTACCATAACTACCACTATCACAACTACCGCTATCACCTTCACAATTACCTACATATATAGTTGCACCCGCTAATTATAACCTTTTGTGTTTTTCAGGTATGTGTGACTATTGGAGTGCTTTGTTTAGTGGTGACGCATCATACCCAGCCCCCCAGCAGCCTCCGTAAACCGTGAGTGTGTTAGCCAGAGGAACCAGGGGGGATATATGAGAGAGAGAGAGAGAGAGAGAGAGAGAGTGAGAGAGAGAGAGAGTGTGAGAGAGAGAGCGAGAGAGAGAATTAGAGAAAGAGAGAGAGAGAGTTAGAGAGAGCGAGAGTTAGAGAGTGAGTTAGAGTCATTGAAGGCCGCGTCCCATACAGTACGTCAAGACACGACAACGGCCGATGTTAGCCGATTTAACAACTTTTTGCCGAATCGACACGTTTGACACGAAGCTCGCCAGACAAGGACAGCCGCACGTCACTCACACGTCACTCACGACACATTTACGTCTGCCACACGTTAACTCGTGACCCTATTAAGATGTCAGTACGACACACACGTCCGCGCAACACGTTCACAGTACGCTAAGTTGGATGTTGATAGGATGTTAGTCGTCTGCCAGACGAGCAGCATATGTGCTGCGCAAGTGTGTCGCACGATACATACGTGTGTCATCCGACAGGGTCGACTCCTACGACAGAAGCACGACCAAGTACCCAACCCTATATAAAGGTCGGGGGGGGCCGTAGACCCCCACACAGTCTACCCATAGGTGGGCACTAACGCGATAAAGTAACGCGATAATGTAACGCGTTAACGATTTCGGGTTAACGTTTATCGGATAATTTTTTTTCCAGCTTTAACGAATTAACGGTAACGTCATACTTTTTGTTCCAAAATAGCGATAATCGTTAATTAACTAAAAGCCGAACCGAACCCTCGTAATGGCAGTTTTTTTTTGTTCTAATAAAATAATGATAGCATTGCTGCATTTAAGATTTTTTATTTAAAATATGATAAATATCCATATCTTCGATAAATAACGATACAACGAAGTAACGATGTCGTTATCGAAAGGATCGGATTGGTTGTCTGTTTTTAGTCGGGCGTTTGTCATGTCATGGTCGTGTCGAGCTTACTATATTCTGGTTCGAACATTTTGCCCGATTAATTCCCGATTATTGTACGTCAAAAACGATTGCTGCACGTCCGAAAACCGATCGACATACGTCAGCAGCACGTCCAAAATTTAACGGTTTTTTTCCCCGACCATCAAAAACAGTCTGCTGAAAAATAGTGCATACACTAATTATTGGCCGACTTCACGGACCTGTCGGCGGGCACCCCGTCCAGTTCCAGATCAACTCGAGTAGAGCCGATTTATTTACACGATGTTACTCGATCATGCACGATTTTTCAAAAATTCAAATATTTTGAAAAGATCGGCTCTTGTCGGGTCTTGACGTACTGTATGGGACGCGGCCTTTAAGGTGCGGTTACACATGCCCGAGTTGCCCGAATCGGTGACAAAAGTTGCTCTGTGGAGCAACTTTTGCGCCCCAAGCAACTTTTTCGGGACCCATTTGTCACCCGAATAGGGCAACTTTTGCGTCCCGAACGTACGGGACGCATCGCCTGTTGCGGCAACTATAAATATGGGTTGCATGCAATAGTAGTAATGTGATAACTATATGATGTGCAAGCATTAATATACTATAATAATGCTCAATCCTTAAATATATATGTCATCACAGTATAATATTCAATAGATTTGGATGAGAGAAAACGGTTTAATCAAGAAGTAGGCTACGGTATGATTGCGAAATTTCAAGTTTGTACAAATAGCCTACAATATCTTTAGGCAAGAATGGGAAGAATATTCTCTCAAGGGATTAAATGTATCATATATCGGTTATCGTAATCAACTTACAATTATAATTTGCAACAGTAAACGATTTGTTATAACTAAGTATAAATAATAGCTTCGTTACTGCAATGGTTAGCCTAATACTTCCTTCAGTATTACAAATTATGTATTCTGTATGCTTTGTAATCTTGATTAAATACCGTATTTATGCATTATAGGTTCGGTTAATGCGATTTGCTAAATAGTAGGCTACTCTTTACATAACTTAGTAGCCTACATGTACAGTATACCGTAATAGTGTTTGGCGTGAATTAGTAGGCTATGTCGTGGACATATATTCCATATGTAGCCTATAGCCTAAATAGGCCTATATATATATATATATATATATATATATATATATATATATATATATATATATATATATATATATACATATACAGTAGGCTATATTAATATAAATAAGTTTTAATACTTCTAATGATAATGTGACAGGTGATATCCGAACCTTAAGAGCTATAAAATACCACATGGAACACATAAAATCGTACATATAATACAGTAAACACAAGCAAGAAAAGAAATACTGTCACTCCCTATTTTAAATGTGTAATACGTAAAGCAAGGCCTGTGATTGGCTAAACCGGGTGAGCCCGGGCCAGCCAGTCTTCTCTCTTGCTTACTTCTTGGTTTATCATATCTTTATCTTGCTTGTGTTTACTTTATGATATATACGTTATTATTGTGTTTCCTGTGTTCTTTAAGAGCTCTTTAGATTCGGATAGTACTGTAATTTATTAAGTAATCATTAAAATTACTTAAACATATCTAGTTTAATGAATAAATAAGGAACAATACAGATAATAAATAAATGATCAGGGTAATGATAAGATAGCCAATCATGAGCGTGCTGCTGTTTCAACTGACTTGCACTTTTACCGACAGACGTGGATTCATGTCGCTTGTTTTATGTAATGGCAAGCAATATAGTGATACATACCTTGGTTTTTATATACTGTATGCTCAGCTTTATCATAGGGATTGTGATGTATTAATAGCGTGACGGGAAGCTAAAACGGCCGAATTAAGACCAATTAATTTCGAAGTGAAAACGAAAGAGTGTAGGCTACGGGAGATAGTGCTACGAGCAACTCTCTTCCTGCATGTGTAACCACTTGTTTTTGGGTCTCAGAAAAGTTGCCCGTAGCGGTGACAAAAGTTGCTTGGGTGGCAAAATTCGGGCATGTGTAACCGCACCTTTAGTCAGTTAGTTGGTTAGTTAGTTTTGTGAGAGGCATACATCCTACAAACTATCAAGTGATCGTTTCTCCGGTGGGCTGACGCCGGTTCCAAGAGTTTCCGGTGAGGCAGTATCGTCATTGACCTCACAGACTGGCACCAAGAGGCCCCAGCTGCACCCCCGCCTGGCTTAATTGGTCCACTGCCCTACTTTACTCTGCTTCATCACTCATTCATACTTCCTTCTCTCTCTTCTTCCTCCCTCCCCTCCTTCCGTCAGTCTGCTCTTCATCATCATTCATTCTTTATCCTTCTCTTCTTCCTTCCCTCCGTCAGTCAGTCTATTCTTACTTATAATTTCTTATTCCTTCTTTCACTTCTTCCTTTCCCCCTTTCTTTTGTCCCCTCCCTTCCTCCTTCCGTCAGTCTGCTCTTCCTCATCATTTCTTCTTCCTTCTTTCACTTATTCCTTCCCTCAGTCTACTCTTCCTCATTTTGTTATTTATGATTATGGGTGACTTTATAATATAGTAAGCATCAATGCTGTTGTTGTTGTTGATTCCCAGGTTGTCTGACCGAACAGCCCCAAGGTCCCGAGCAAGGCCAAGGCCACAACTGAGTGCCCCCCACAAAACCCTCCCTGCTTAACACTAATATAGCCCGGGTGACCGAAGCCACTCCAAGGCGGGGAGCTGAGGAGGGTGCGGAAACGCCCGGGAAACCAAAGCCCCACCCAAGGCCCTATGCCCCTCAGCAATTATGAAGGGAAAGTTGAGGGGCAAAGGATGTAATGGCTGTAATACGTGTCAGTCACATCAATTTAAACATGTAGCTTATAATAAAGAATAATTCTCCCTACCAATAAATGCCTACAGTGGCCGATAGAGGCGCTGAACGCAAGGTTTAACGCGGTGCATTGTGGGAAATGAGCGACATTGCGGAGCTATCCACCCTCCCTCTCCTTCAACAATTCTATAATATATGCAGTTAGTCGAAATATCTGTAGCTGACACATACTTTGGTCTATGCATACTGTTGTTTAATATATTGTTAAATCACCCATATTAATAAATAACGTACATTTACAATACAAAGTCAGCAGGTATTTTCGCGCCAATTTTATGATAATTTATCAGCTTATAATTATGTTTGTAGTCATTATCAGCTGCATATGGACTTTCCCTTTATTACTATACTATATAAGCACTTAGTGTAGTATACTGTATAATAAAAACGTGTAGAATCACAAAAAAATTGAGATAAACTGTACATATCCTAGGTGTTGGGTATAGTGATGTCTACAGTCGTAGCTCTGGCGCTAGTTCAGAAGCGTCCACCAGAGGTCTCAAGAGAGTTGTTGGTAGGGAGAATTGATGGAGAGGGATGGTGTAGAATTGCGCGATATCGTCTTATAAAAGGCCAGGTCCCTTATAGTACAAAACCACTTGTGGCAGACGGCAACTCTAGGGATCCTATAGTAACTAATTATAGGATCTCTAGGCAATTCCAGGCATACCGTACCTTGGTAGGAAGAATTGCGATAACTTTTAGCCTTCTGGATGCTCGAGAACCTTCCTAAACTGCCGAAGTTCGTCTAGTGTTAGCCAAATTAGACTGTCAAAACACGTCACAATCATGAAGGGTTTGGTGTATTTAAAGGGAGGAATGGGTGTTTTCTGGACCCCCTTCTAGTTCATGTTCAGCCCCATTAGATTGGCGATTTTAAGAACTTTCGCCCCATTTCTTCGTCAATATTAAGACCTTTTGTGCCATTTAGGTGTCGATTTTTTCTTGGCGAGCGATAGCGACCCTGTAATATTGGAGGAACCGGCCTTCGGCGGGAACATTTTACTACCGAAACAATGTAAACATTTATCTCGAAGGGGGATCTTGGGGATTATTTTAAAGCTTGATGGAGGTATGGGGAGGAAATTTAAAAATATATCATACATACCGGCACATGAAATATATAGACCAATAAATAAACCCTACCCCCCTTAAGTGTGGAGGTTGTTGGAATCAGGATCACCATTGGCCTCACAGGCTGCCAACCAAGAGGACCCAAGAGGACCCAACAGTAGCCAGGGTGGGATAATAATTGACCACTTGCAAGGTTCAGGCTATAAAGAAATTGGAGCTGTAATCATCGATATTTAATAGAAATGCAATGTTAATGTTGGATTCTGGTGGATAGAGAGTATGTTTAATTTGATTTTATGTATTTATTAATGCACCCCCACCGACTTAATTTTACCTTAACTCTCTCACTCACTCACTCACTCACTCACTCTCTCCACTTTTCTATAGGCCTACCCCATCCATTCTGCTCCTGTATTGCCTCCCCTGCTCTATTGTTCAACTGCACACCGTTTTCTAACCCCACAACCCTGCCCCCATTTCTTTTTAGCACATCCCCTCTCTCCCTCTTCAATTTTATATACAGTGCCCCCTTCGTTTTGCATTTGCTTCCCTCCTTTCCACTTTCCTTTCATTATTTTTCGTGACCCATTTTTTTTCTCGCATAACCTGTTCTCAATTCTCCAATTCTTCAATATCTTCATCGCCTCCTTTTCATTTCATTTACCATTTTTATTCTGCCTTCTCCTCTCTAATTTGTTTTCTCTTCAATGTTTCTACCCCTTTGACAACAGTACCCTAATCAGATTCCACCTCTACTGTCCCCCATCGTTTACTTCACACATCCATTGTGCCTTCTAAAACTGAATAAAATCGTCTGATATTAGCCTGGTTAAAGTGAAAATACGTTATCTAGTACTGAAAGGGTTATTACTTTCCATCATTCGACATTGTTTTTACTTCATCAATGCCTCTGCCAGTTTATTTTAATCAGCATTGGAAGGACTTGTGACTTAAAAGGTTACATATCACTGTATCTCAATGAAATCTATTCAGTCTCATACGTCCATCCTTCCTTCCCTCTTTCCTTCCCTTCTTCCTTCCTTCCTTCCTTCCTTTCTTCCGTCCTGTCCTCCTTCCTTCCCTCGTATCCTCCTTTCTCTCTTCCCTTCCTACCATCCTTACCCTCCCTTCAAGCTAAGTAAAAAAACAAAAAATAAATAATAATATTAATAAACATAGCAAGAATAAAAGACAAGGCCGCGGACTGAGATGGTTACCCCTTGCGCTCCCCCTTCCTCTCCCCTTTTCTTCCACATAAACTCCCCTCCACTTCTCCCTTCTCCCCAGGCTTCTTTTCCCCCTCCCCTCCACTTTCCACATTATATTTTATCCAGCTATTCCACCCTCGTCTCCCCCTCCACTCCCCCTCCGCACACAAGTTCCCCTCTAATTTGCATGACCCCCACCAGATTTTTTTCCACCTCCCCCCCCCCCCCCCTCTCTCTCTCTCTCTCTCTCTCTCTCTCTGTCTCTGTCTCTGTCTCTGTCTCTGTCTCTGTCTCTCTCTCTCTGTCTCTCTCTCTGTCTCTCTCTCTCTCTCTGTCTCTGTCTCTGTCTCTGTCTCTGTCTCTCTCTCTCTCTCTCTCTCTCTCTCTCTCTCTCTCTCTCTCTCTCTCTCTCTCTCTCTCTCTCTCTCTCTCTCTCTCTCTCTCTCTCTCTCTCTCTCTCTCCATTTTTGTAGTCAGCAGTTGTACCTTTGTTTCCCCTTACCCTCCATAATATCCCCTTCCACAAATGTGTTCATCATCTCCTCCCTCCCCTCTTCTTAACCCTCGCATTTTACCCCTTCCCCTCCACACAATGTCCCACTCCACATTTCCGGACCCCACAATCCCCCACTTATATCTTTATCAACTCCCCACTCTTCTTAACCCCTCCATTCTACCCATATTTTCCCCTCCCCTCCACAACTTGCTTCGTCATCTCCCCTCTCCCTCCACACACGCGCTTCTAACCCTATTATTCTACCCTCGGCTCCCTTTACCATCCACATACTTTCCCACCCACTCTTCCTGCCCCCCCCCCCCCCCCCCCGATTTTTGCAACCTCCCCTCTCCCTCCACATTATTTTGTACCCCTTCCCCTATAATTTTCTTGGCCTCCCCCCCCCCCCCTAGCACGTGCACACACACACACCCACTCTTTCCTTCCCCCCTTGCCTTACACATCTTTCTTTACTTAACTATTCTACCTTTTGTTTCCCCTTCCCCTCCATATACTGTATATCCTCCTCCCAGTTTTCCAGACCCCTCAATCCCTCCCCCCCCAATACTCCTCTACATTGCCCTTACTCCATTGATTTTATATAACTCTCATGTCCTTTTATATATTTTTTATTTTATTTTGTATATTTATTTATTTTTAATTGTTTTTGTATTTCTTAGATTTAGTTATATATTTTTGTTGTGTACGGCCTTCTTTAACTTGGGTTCTGTGATTTGGATACCAGTATCAATCTGCCTCTCCTCCCTTTGTATATAACCTATAGGCTACTCCTCCCCCCCCCCCCCCCCCTCTACCCTATTTTGGGAGTTAGTGTTTGATACTAAGTGAATTATAGTGCACCTCTCCATGTAAGCCCTCTTCCCCGGTCCTCCATATCTTACCTTACCAAACCTTCATATTTACACATTCCCTATCCCCTTTCCACATTCTCACTCTCTTTATAATTTCCCTGCCTAGACAGCTTTTATTTTCCTATCCTATGTCCACGCTTCTCTCCCTACTCCCCATTTACACTCGTCCACCTTTATTTGCCTATCCTATGTCCACGCTTCTCTCCCTACTCCCCATTTACACTCGTCCACCTTTATTTGCCTATCCTATGTCCACGCTTCTCTCCCTACTCCCCATTTACACTCGTCCACCTTTATTTGCCTATCCTATGTCCACGCTTCTCTCCCTACTCCCCATTTACACTCGTCCACCTTTATTTGCCTATCCTATGTCCACGCTTCTCTCCCTACTCCCCATTTACACTCGTCCACCTTTATTTGCCTATCCTATGTCCACACTTCTCTCCCTACTCCCCATTTACACTCGTCCCTAGCTCCCCCTTTCCAATACTACATGGTAATTTCTTCCCATTCCCCTTTACCAGCACTCCATTAGCACTCCTAATCCCTCTTTCCTTCCTAACCCTCCGTAAGTGCTAATATCTACCTCCTCTTTCTTATCCCTCTGTATTCACGCCATCCCACGCCCCTCTCCATTCCCAATCCCACTTCTCTTTCTTTCCCCCTTCTTATCCAATCATTACACGTATACGCTCAAGCAACTCTCTTCTGCGATCCGCATTTCCACTCTCTACACTTATTCTGGCCCTGCAATCTCCCCCCTCCTCTCTCTCTCTCTCCCCCCCCCCCCCCCCCCCCGTCCTGGCTATGGCTTGTCTTGACCCACTTCTCCCGAGTTTATCGCCTCGCCCTTATTTGTACCACTTCTCCAGGATTTTTCTCTTTTTCTCGCCGGGGCAGCACCTTTATTTCTCCTCGTATGCCTTCCGGGTTTTTGTTTATGACATTCTTATTATTTTACATGGAGGTAATTTATTTTTAAATGGGGTTTTATTGAGGTATTGTATTTGTATATGGAATCTAAAGAGGTATTTATTTTTATTTGGGGTTTATGGAAATATTGTATTTGTATATGGAACTTAACCCCTTGAGCTCCATGACGTAATATTCCTCTTATTTGGGCTACCATTAGAATTTTGTCTTTAGCTTATAGTCTACCTCTTGGACTCAAAGGGGTAAATACGATCTTAAACCCTCAGAATAACATAGGTCCTTCTTGAACTGCATAAATATCGTTTAACTTTAGCCAGAATGAAAGGTAAAAGGCGTCACGGTGCTGGAGGAGTTAAGGAGGTATTTAATGTTAGGAAGGAACATAATAATGTGAGGTTTATGGAGGTACTGTATTTATATGGACTACTGGCACCTAGAAATGGTATTAAATGTTGTACTGTTCAATCGCTCAAAACCCGACTTTATAAATATCTCGCTCTTAACCCCCCGATTAACTGCCTTTTACAAATGAATAGCCTCCCCACATTTGTTTTCCACATTGACTAGGTAGGTTAGCTACAAGCAGTCTCGTAAGGATCAATAGTTATGTTGTTGCTTATTTTCCTTTGTACTACTTTACTCTTCCTATCTCTGCCTTCTATCGTTTATCCTCTTCTCTGTTTTCCCATCTCTCTCTCTACTGCTCGTTCCCCTTCATCTCCCTCTATTACGTCTTTTTTATCCTTCTTCTTTACCCTTCCCATCTCTGCCTTCTATTGTGTTCCTTCCACCATTCCAATCACCAATCATCATGTTCCTGAGCAGGTAGGTGTGCTATTACCTGCCTCTCTCCTCCATCTGGTCTCTAGTCCGACTTTCACTAACGGTTATCATCATTTATATAGTCCTTTAGCTTAGTTTCTCTCCGCCTTCTTCTCTTTCCTGGCTCTTCTTTCTTATTTGCTCTCTATCATTGTACCTCTTCGCTGTGTTCCTCTTTTTCTCTCTATCTCTACTCCCCTTCTACAGCTACACTTATTCTCGTCTTCCCATCTCTGTGTTCCCTCGTCTTCCTCCCACCATTCCCGTCACCCACCGTCATGTTCCTGGACGTCCCTTCCCACTAATAACAACACTCCTACCTGGCCCTCTCCTCCATCTGGCCTCTAGTCGCTCCCTTCATTAACGGCTGTGGTCATTTCTCTGTTCCTTTATCTTTGTTTCCTTCTTCCTCTTCTTCTCCCCTTTCCTCCCTCCCCTCTTTTATTTCTTATCACTTCCTTTCACAGTCCTCATTTTCCCTTCCTCTTTTCCTCTCCTTGTCATTGTTCTGTTCATGTATATTTTTCCTTCCTCTTCTGTTTCATCTTTGGAATTAATTATCCTCCTTTTCCTAATGAATGGGTTCTTGTCTCCATTTGGTTGGATTCTATTCCTTCTCTTTGGCATTTTTTTTTTAGCGTTTCTGTCGCTATTTCTCTTGTAATTTTTGTCTTTCTCTTTTATCTCCCTCTTTACTTATACAGTACCAAAATTATTACTTATAATTTCTTTCCTCCTCAGAGTTATTACTTTATGTTTTTGGTTACCGGTACTTCTCGTGTTATTTTTCCATCGCTTCTCCTTTTTTTCTCGTAGCTTTTCGTTTTCGTCTTATTCTTTCTTTGTCTCTTTCCTGTTCTTTATCATTATTCTCCTTATTACTCTGCGTTTTTCGTAGCAGTCTTCATATCCCCTGGCGTTATCAAATGTTCCCACTTTGCCTCTTTCCTCTACGTTTATCATGATCTCCCGCATTGCTTCTCGTGTCTTTTATCAGTCGTTATTCCCCGTTTCGCTGTTTACTTCTCCTCTTTCCTCTGCTTGTTTCATTACCTCCCTTATTTCTTATTCTTTTCTCTTACCAGTTGCCATTCCCAGTATCGTTTCTCTTACCAGTTGCCATTCCCAGTATCGTTTGTCTTACCAGTTGCCATTCCCAGTATCGTTTCTATTACCAGTTGCCATTCCCAGTATCGTTTCTCTTACCAGTTGCCATTCCCAGTATCGTTTGTCTTACCAGTTGCCATTCCCAGTATCGTTTCTCTTACCAGTCGCCATTCCCAGTTTCCTTATATATGTTTTCTTCGCCTTTTGCCTTTTCTTGGTTCTTATCAATTCTCGTGTTTAGTAGTCTCGTTTCTCCTGTCTGTCTCTGACTTTCCCCCTTTTCTGTTTCGTTTTCGGATTTAATTCTCCTACTTTTCCTCATATATTAGTTCCCTTTGTGTCTCCTCTTAGGGGTACGCTCCTTATTTATTGTACTTGACGTTATCGCATCAATCGTAATATTTCATATCCTAATCTGACTTAAGCTGGTATCACACGAGAGTTTTTATAGTCCACATTCGATGATCAACATTTCTGGAATATTTTGCTCTGGTATCGAAAACTAGACTAACGATAGATGAATTTAGGTGACAGAAATAATAATAGTAATGTTGACCTCCTAAGCAGCCAAACCAGTGTTAAGGATAAATGTTTGGGGAAAAAGTGTTCGTGTGATACCGGCTTTACTTCCCTCTTCAAGTTTAATTTTCCGGTTTTCCACATTTATTGCATCTTGCCTCTTCCCTTTCCTGTGAACTGATCTAATTTACCCCTCTTCCTCAATAATGACTTCTCCTTTTTCGCAATGCTTCTGTAATTGCCTTGGTCATTATCGAACTTTGCTTCCTCTTGCCTTTCCTCCTCGAATTCTTTCATTGACTTGTGTTTCATAGTCCATTTATTATAGGTTGGCCAGAAATCGTAACTTCAAACCTCTATAATTAAGAAATGGCTAGAGTAATCGAGAAAATATTTCTACCATTTGGAAAGAATCACCTAGGGAATAGGTGTGGAAATGTACAGCCTATCTGCTCTAGCCTGTTTTGAGTTACAGAGGTTAGAGTTTACGATTTTGTGCCTACCTCTAATGATTGGACTCATACTTCTATTCTTTATTATAATTTATCTATTATTTACATCTCGTCTCTCTCATCGCTTGCCATTCCCTTTGTCCTTATCTAACTTGTCTTCATCGTTACTTTCCTCTTCATCGGGTGTTATCCTATTCTTCCCCTAGATCGCCACAAATTACTGCATTGTTTATGATCTTAACTATTTTGTACTTGTTTATATATTTTATTTATCTCTCTCTCTCTCTCTCTCTCTCTCTCTCTCTCTATATATATATATATATATATATATATATATATATATATATATATTTTATTTTTTATACCATTCCCTCGTTAATATTATCCTCCATTCTCTTTAGTTTCACCCATATTTTTTCAGTCGTTATTCTTTCTCTTCCATTAATCCAATCGACTCTTCAAGTCCCCTCCCCCCCCCCCCCCTCTCTCTCTCTCTCTCTCTCTCTCTCTCTCTCTCTCTCTCTCTCTCTCTCTCTCTCTCTCTCTCTCTCTCTCTCTCTCTCTCTCTCTCTCTCTCTCTCTCTCTCTCTCTCTCTCTCTCTCTCTCTCTCTCTCTCTCTCTCTCTCTCTCTTCTCTCTTCTTTCTCTCTCTCTCTCTCTCTCTCTCTCTCTCTCTCTCTCTCTCTCTCTCTCTCTCTCTCTCTCTCTCTCTCTCTCACACTTTCCCCCATGTGAGGTATTAATTAACAGATCCGTGAGACACCACCTGGCTGTCAAGGGGAGAGAGAGAGAGAGAGAGTGAGTGAGCGAGTGAGAGAGAGCGAGTCCTGCTGGTCACTCACAGCACCTCTATCATTAGCACCTCTTATTAGCACCTCTTATCACTAGCACCTCTTATCACTAGCACCTCTTATCACTAGCACCTCTTATCACTAGCACCTCTTATCACTAGCACCTCTTATCACTAGCACCTCTTATCACTAGCACCTCTTATCACTAGCACCTCTTATTAGCACCTCTTATCACTAGCACCTCTTATCACTAGCACCTCTTATTAGCACCTCTTATCACTAGCACCTCTTATCACTAGCACCTCTTATCACTAGCACCTCTTATCACTAGCACCTCTTATCACTAGCACCTCTTATCACTAGCACCTCTTATCACTAGCACTTCTTATCACTAGCACCTCTTATTAGCACCTCTTATCACTAGCACCTCTTATCACTAGCACCTCTTATCACTAGCACCTCTTATCACTAGCACCTCTTATCACTAGCACCTCTTATTAGCACCTCTTATCACTAGCACCTCTTATCACTAGCACCTCTTATCACTAGCACCTCTTATCACTAGCACCTCTATCATTAGCACCTCTTATTAGCACCTCTTATCACTAGCACCTCTTATCACTAGCACCTCTTATCACTAGCACCTCTTATCACTAGCACCTCTTATCACTAGCACCTCTATCATTAGCACCTCTTATCACTAGCACCTCTTATCACTAGCACCTCTATCATTAGCACCTCTTATCACTAGCACCTCTTATCACTAGCACCTCTTATCACTAGCACCTCTTATCACTAGCACCTCTATCATTAGCACCTCTTATCACTAGCACCTCTTATCACTAGCACCTCTATCATTAGCACCTCTTATCACTAGCACCTCTTATCACTAGCACCTCTTATCACTAGCACCTCTTATCACTAGCACCTCTTATCACTAGCACCTCTTATCACTAGCACCTCTTATCACTAGCACCTCTATCACTAGCACCTCTTATCACTAGCACCTCTTATCACTAGCACCTCTTATCACTAGCACCTCTATCATTAGCACCTCTTATCACTAGCACACCTCATATCACTAGCACCTCTTATCACTAGCACCTCTTATCACTAGCACCTCTTATCACTAGCACCTCTTATCACTAGCACCTCTTATCACTAGCACCTCTTATCACTAGCACCTCTTATCACTAGCACCTCTTATCACTAGCACTCTATCACTCATAGCACCTCTTATCACTAGCACCTCTTATCACTAGCACCTCTATCATTAGCACCTCTTATTAGCACCTCTTATCACTAGCACCTCTTATCACTAGCACCTCTATCATTAGCACCTCTTATTAGCACCTCTTATCACTAGCACCTCTTATCACTAGCACCTCTTATCACTAGCACCTCTTATCACTAGCACCTCTTATCACTAGCACCTCTATCATTAGCACCTCTTATTAGCACCTCTTATCACTAGCACCTCTTATCACTAGCACCTCTTATCACTAGCACCTCTTATCACTAGCACCTCTTATCACTAGCACCTCTTATCACTAGCACCTCTTATCACTAGCAACTCTTATCACTAGCACCTCTTATCACTAGCACCTCTTATCACTAGCACCTCTTATCACTAGCACCTCTTATCACTAGCACCTCTATCATTAGCACCTCTTATCACTAGCACCTCTATCATTAGCACCTCTATCATTAGCACCTCTTATTAGCACCTCTTATCATTAGCACCTCTTATCACTAGCACCTCTTATCACTAGCACCTCTTATCACTAGCACCTCTATCATTAGCACCTCTTATTAGCACCTCTTATCACTAGCACCTCTTATCACTAGCACCTCTTATCACTAGCACCTCTTATCACTAGCACCTCTTATCACTAGCACCTCTTATCACTAGCACCTCTTATCACTAGCACCTCTTATCACTAGCACCTCTTATCACTAGCACCTCTTATCACTAGCACCTCTTATCACTAGCACCTCTTATCACTAGCACCTCTTATCACTAGCACCTCTTATCACTAGCACTCTTATTAGCACCTCTTATCACTAGCACCTCTTATCACTAGCACCTTATCACTAGCACCTCTTATCACTAGCACCTCTTATCACTAGCACCTCTTATCACTAGCACCTCTTATCACTAGCACCTCTTATCACTAGCACCTCTTATCACTAGCACCTCTTATTAGCACCTCTTATCACTAGCACCTCTTATCACTAGCACCTCTTATCACTAGCACTTCTTATCACTAGCACCTCTTATTAGCACCTCTTATCACTAGCACCTCTTATCACTAGCACCTCTTATCACTAGCACCTCTTATCACTAGCACCTCTTATCACTAGCACCTCTATCACTAGCACCTCTTATCACTAGCACCTCTTATCACTAGCACCTCTTATCACTAGCACCTCTTATCACTAGCACCTCTTATCACTAGCACCTCTTATCACTAGCACCTCTTATCACTAGCACCTCTTATCACTAGCACCTCTTATCACTAGCACCTCTATCATTAGCACCTCTTATCACTAGCACCTCTTATCACTAGCACCTCTTATCACTAGCACCTCTTAGTAGCACCTCTTATCACTAGCACCTCTTATCACTAGCACCTCTTATCACTAGCACCTCTTATTAGCACCTCTTATCACTAGCACCTCTTATCACTAGCACCTCTTATCACTAGCACCTCTTATTAGCACCTCTTATCACTAGCACCTCTTATCACTAGCACCTCTTATCACTAGCACCTCTTATTAGCACCTCTTATCACTAGCACCTATTATCACTAGCACCTCTTGTCACTAGCACCTCTTGTCACTAGCACCTCTATCATTAGCACCTCTTATCACTAGCACCTCTTATCACTAGCACCTCTTATCACTAGCACCTCTTATCACTAGCACCTCTTATCACTAGCACCTCTATCATTAGCACCTCTTATCACTAGCACCTCTTATCACTAGCACTCTATAATTAACCTTTAAAGTCCCACAAACCCCCCCCCCCCCTCTTTCCTGTCACCCCTCTCACCCCCCAGTTAACACCTAATCAGAACCCATCAGTCTTATCTCTCCTCCCCCTCTCCCCCCCCCACGTCTCCCCCTTCCCTGGTTGGTATCAGTATACGTGCTATTAATGATGCCTTCAAGTAACATGGTCAAATCGCCTACACTGACTTACACTGTTCCCCAAGGGGGGGGGGGGGGGGGCTGTTTTTTCTCTCATTTTCTCTCTTTCTCTGGCTTGTAGGCCTATCCATTCGGCCCCATTCAGCCTACTGTTTTAAGACTTTTATCCCCATCCAGGTGTCGATTTATTCCTGGCGAGCGATAGCGAGCCAGCATTGTATGGAGAAATCCGGCTTTGCCGGAAAATAGTTTTTGTCGAGAAATTCACAAATTTGGCCTGCTGTCAAACACATTATTTTAAATATGCTGGCTCGCTACCGCTCGCCAGGAAAAAATCAACACCTGGATGGAGATAAACGTCTTAAAACAGTAGGCTGAATGGGGCCGATTTTTTTTTTTTTTTTCTATGTGATTGAGGGAGGCAAAAGGCATAACTGCCTATAGCGAGTGCCTCCCCCATAGTTGAAAGAGTGACAGGGCCAAAATCAAGGGACGTTCGAGCCAAAATGCCTGGACACACGGAGTTTGAAGCAATTTAAGTCATAGGAAGAGGGAAAGACTGATTCTGGGAGAGAGTTCCAGAGCTCAGCTGTTGAGTAGAAGAAAGTTTGAGAGTAATGTTTCACTCTTGGGTTGGAGAGTTGCACAGAGTAGGGGTGGGATTGAGTTGCAAGACGGGTACCACGTGCCCTACGTAATGGAGGTGGTATGCACTGGGATAGCTCTGAGGAACACTGATTATTATAGTAGCGATAGAATAGCGAGAGAGATGCAACATTGCGGCGGAGAGAGAGAGATTGCAGAGAGTTGGTGAGTGGACGGGAGTTAATGATACGAAAGGCCTTCCTTTCAACTTTGTCTAGGAGAGCAGTGTGAGAGGAACCTCCCCACACATGTGAACAATACTCAATACAAGGGCGCACTATGCCCCTGTACAGAGCAAGAAGCTGTGCAGGGGAAAAGAACCCCCTAAGGCGGTTGAGCACACCCAGCTTCTGGGATGCTGCCTTAGCAAGACTGGTAATATGGTCCTTCCAAATGAGAGCAGAAGAAAAAGAGACACCAAGAATATTGAGAGAAGATGAAGGGTTGATTTTTGTAGTGTTGAAGAATAAGGGATAGTCCGCTGGGAGATCCTGACGGGTAGATAGATGGAGAAATTGGGTTTTGGAAGCATTAAAGTTAACAAGGTTTTCTCTGCCCCAATTGGAAATAGTATTTAGATCAGAATTTAAGAGTTCTATGGCTTCATTACGTTTGTCGTTGAGGGATTGCTGGCTGGGGCGTTCTGAAAAACTAATGGAGTAGTGCAAGGTTGAGTCGTCTGCGTATGAATGGATGGGAATTAAGGTACAGTTAAGGAGATCATTTATAAAAATTAGAAAGAGAATAGGAGATAGGACAGAGCCCTGAGGAACACCGGAGTTTATAGAGTAAGGAAGTGAACAATGGCCGTCCACAACCGCGGCAATGGAACGGCCGGAAAGGAAATTAGAGACGAAGGCACAGATGGAGGGATAGAAACCGAAGGAGGGTAGTTTAGAAATTAAAGATTTATGCCAGACTCTATCGAAGGCTTTCGATATGTCTAGTGCAATAGAAAAAAGTCTCACCGAAGTCCCGAAAGGAGGATGACCAAGAGTTAGTAAGATATGAAAGAAGATCACCAGTTAGAGCGACCCTTAAGGAAGCCATACTGGCGATCTGAGAGCAGATTATGAGAAGAGAAATGCTTAAGAAATTTGGAAGCAAGAATAGTTTCAAAAACTTTAGAAAGACAAGAGATAAGAGCAATTGGACGATAGTTGGAGGGTTGAGAGCGGTCACCCTTCTTTGGGACAGGTTGAATGTGAGCAAACTTCCAGCATGAAGGGAAGACGTTAGAGGATAGACAGAGACGAAAGAGTTTGCCTAGGCAGGGAGTCAGCACGGAAGCACAGTTTTTGAGAACAACAGGAGGAACACCGTCCGGACCGTACGCCTTATTAGTGTTAAGCCCAGAGAGGATACAACCCAGTGAGAAAAACAAACGAGGTGAGTATGTGTGTGTGTGTGTGTGTACTGTATGTTTTGTGTTGTGTTTTTGTTCAGTTCCAGTCAACATTATAATTCTATCTTTTCTTCACTCTACCCTGTTTCGATTACTGTCAACCCCATCTAAACTTGATATTGGCAACACGTTTACTCTATTAGCAGTTGATAATTTGAACATCTATGGAAAATAACAAACTGCTCTGTGTTTGCATCACTTTATTTCCAAGTGTTCACAATTAACAATATATTTAATTATTCATACGTAGTAGGCTAATAGCTACTCAATTAACAATATATTTAATTATTCATACGTAGTAGGCTAATAGCTACTCAATTAACAATATATTTAATTATTCATACGTAGTAGGCTAATAGCTACTCAATTAACAATATATTAATTATTCATACGTAGTAGGCTAATAGCTACTCAATTAACAATATATTTAATTATTCATACGTAGTAGGCTAATAGCTACTCAATTAACAATATATTTAATTATTCATAGTAGTAGCTAATAGCTACTCAATTAACAATATATTTAATTATTCATACGTAGTAGGCTAATAGCTACTCAATTAACAATATATTTAATTATTCATACGTAGTAGGCTAGTAGCTACTCAATTAACAATATATTTAATTATTCATACGTAGTAGGCTAATAGCTACTCAATTAACAATATATTTAATTATTCATACGTAGTAGGCTAATAGCTACTCAATTAACAATATTTAATTATTCATACGTAGTAGGTAATAGCTACTCAATTAACAATATATTTATTCATACGTAGTAGGCTAATAGCTACTCAATTAACAATATATTTAATTATTCATACGTAGTAGGCTAGTAGCTACTCAATTAAAATGAGAAAAGTCAATTTCTCGCCAGTTGAAAAAAACTGACTAGTTCCTGTCCCTGCAGTTACTCCCCCCCCCCCCCCCTTTTCCAGCCCCCTGTTATCAGCTGATCAGAACACATCAGTCTTATCTTATGAGGGAGAAGGGCGTCCAGAAAAAACAAAACAAGGTGAGTGACGGTAGAGTCAGTCAGAGAGGAGGGTCACATCCGTCGCGGTCCGGGATTTTTCGACTATCCCGCGGGATACTGGTGATTAAACTTCCAAAAAATCACACACAAAAACAAACGTAGTGTCGCGGTTCTGTGAAGTGCAAAATCGAACCGATTGATAAAATATCTGGAGAGATATACGCGTTTTGGAGAAAAAATCCGTTAACTCCTACAGCAGTGCCACGGCGCTGGTCTAGGTCAGGCCTAGGGCAGGCCCATAAGGCGGGTGGAAAGAAGAAGGGAAAGAAAAAACCGTTACGTCCCAAAGCAAAGTGTTAGCTATATAGTCCTATGAAATCAAACAGGGCTATGGGAAAATAGGAAGCCTAAGTTAAAAGTGATAGTGAACATCGTATATCACGTAAATAAACTAGGAAAGTATAATACAGAGAATTAAAGTCAGGGGAACTTTTAACTCTTAGCTTGGGAACAGGACGTATGCTGTAAACAAAATACCCTCAGTGACCGCAAAGACCATAAACACATATATCCCCTTGCTCTCCTGGACACGTCCCCTCCCCTCCCCCTATACGATTTTACCAAAAGCGAAAGTTAACCTCGACAGGAAAGGGTACCGACAAAACAAATATCGTAAATAATAGCAAACAGAGAAAAACAATATTTAAACAATTAATCAGTGGCAGATTATTCTTGACCATATCGCAGGTTAGTAGTGACGTTATTGGAGAGAAAGATCCCCACGCAACCAAATGTGGTGAAAATTCGAACCTGAGCAGTGTTGAATCAAGTTGATAGGTAAAATATGAAAATTAAAATAGATACTATATTATACAGGTATAGGTAGCCTGGAAAGTTCGTTATTTTCCTAGAGTGCCGTATATTCCGTTAAACAGTCGACCAAAAACGGGAAAAGTGGTTAGGGCAGTGAGAATTCTGTTTCATAAGATAATTATTGAAAGTGTTACTTAAAGTTACTTAAAGTTTAAACATAACGAGTGTAAACATACACCCCCCCCCACAACTCCCACAAACCCGTAACAAAACTGTCCTCAGCCCCACCCTCTCTCTCTCTCTCTCAATGTGGTGAAAATTCGAACCTGAGCAGTGTTGAATCAAGTTGATAGGTAAAATATGAAAATTAAAATAGATACTATATATACTGTAGGTAGCTGGAAAGTTCGTTATTTCCTAGAGTGCCAGTGAGAATTCTGTTTCATAAGATAATTATTGAAAGTGTTACTTAAAGTTTCTTAAAGTTTAACCATAACGAGGGTAAACGAGTGGCACCCCCCCCCCCCCACCCCACAACCGCGTAACAAACACTCCTTGTCCTCCAAGCACCCCCCCCTCTCTCTCTCTCTCTCTTCCATGTAAGGGCGGGTGGAAAAACAAAAACAAAAAAAAAAACAAACAAAAATGTTTACCAGAGACAACTGTACGAGTTGTAAGATGAATATAACCATGCATGAAGGCACCGCATGTCGGATATGCAAGCAAACCATACCACTGGATTTGCATAGGATTGACACCAATAATGAGGCGTACAATACAAGAGGAAGAACCTCCATTTCTGCGATAGTTGTTTCGATATCACATGGCAAGTCATACAGACTGTAGAAAATACAGAAGTACAAGATAGACTGAAATATTGCCAAGACATAGCTACCTTTCACAGAAAATGGGGAACTATTGGGGCCTCAGGGCCCAAATATCACAACCCACACACGCACACCTTCCCATGATAATGCCCACATCGCCTCCTGCACATCAACACACATCGCCTGCCGAACAACAACCTTTCGCACCCTACATATACACAAACCCTGCCGCACATCTCCCCCACCCCTCCCCAGGCCCAGAATACACCCACATTAATCCCATCTATGGCCAATGACCACCCTACTGCTGTTGATCAAATACAATTGCAGGATGAACGTAGGATGCAACAAGCCCCATATCAGGCTCCCTTCCACATCGTCTCCCCCCACCACTGCCACCTGCCCACCTACAACCGACCGTAACTCCACCCCTGCAGGCCTCACCCACCCATACACCAAGCCTACTATCACCCACAACCACACTTAGCTCACCACATAACCCCTTGCAGCCCCAGCCCCACCTACGGGGGTTGTCTACACCAGTGTGCAGATATTATCTGGAAAGAAGGTGCTACTTTGATCAAAAGGGCGAATATAATGGGAATTCATGTAGATTTGCTCATCCCAAAATTTGCAACAACATAACCAGTCATGGAAAATGTAGATTTGGTGAAACCTGCAAATACCACCACCCATCCCTTTGCAAGACATCACTTAAGAACAAGACCTGCTACAATATGAAATGCCCATTTTCATATTAGAGGGATTGGAGATATGCTAGACCTAACACGAATGGTAGCCCAAAAAACTCTCTAGCTATGCGAGGACGAGACAGAGGAAATAGGCAAGGAGGAAAGGGCAGATGAAGATGAAGAGACTGAGGGAGATGGAAGAGCACATAGAACACCTCGAGCACATCCTGGCCTCCCAAGAGTGGCCAATACATCCCGAAGACTATTAGGTACACATAGTACCAAACAATCCCTCCCAATCTTGTTTGCAAATATCCAAGGCCTAAAAAATAGAACCACGAACAAAGTACCATTTATTAGGGGCCTGCTAGAAGAAGGAAACGCTATATTGCGGCTCTCACAGAAACTCACATTAAAGATCAGGAAGATAGTGAGGTATGGATTCCTGGTTACAACCTACATAGGGCGGACAGAACGCATAGATCACATGGAGGTGTAGCCTTGTACATACATGACTCACTGATATGTACTGAATTCCTAAATAACAGTAATGATGTGGTGGAAATACTTGGAGTAAAAATAGAATCCCTAAATTTAGCAGTTATTGTTAGATACAGGCCTCCAGACTCATCCCGAGAAGAATTCAAAACCCAGCTCAACAAAATAAAATCAGAAGTGGAAACCCTGGGGAACCCAACACCAAATATTATATGGCTAGGAGACTTTAAACTACCAAACATTAAATGGAGACAACTAGAAAACCAGTTA
Source organism: Paralithodes platypus (assembly GCA_032716605.1). Taxonomy (NCBI): domain Eukaryota; kingdom Metazoa; phylum Arthropoda; class Malacostraca; order Decapoda; family Lithodidae; genus Paralithodes; species Paralithodes platypus. Next base: position 15,189,674 of record CM064501.1, on the reverse strand, counting down.
GTGGCAAATAACACCGGAGAAGCAAATACTAATACGAGAGAGCTTTTTGAACTTTGTGATATTTTTAGTCTTACCCAACATATTGCTGAACCCACACGGGAAAACCATATCTTAGACCTGGTCTTCACTAACAACGACTCTCTAGTACACAGCATTAACATATCGGACACAACATACTCAGATCATAAAATTAATTGAGATCAAAACAACCTTAGAAAGTGTACAGACAACCTCAGAATCGAGAACAAAAACCGGCCCCTTCAGTAAATTTAACTTCAATAACAAAAACATTAGGTGGGAAGAGGTAAATCAAGAAATGGAGGAAATAGACTGGGAAGATTTAATGGATAACCTGACACCAGCAGAATGTCTAGTCTTAATAACAGAAACCATGACCCAAATCTGTAGCCACCATATACCTGCAAGACAAACAAAACGAAGAAGCAAACAAGATCGGGAAAGGAGGAGGCTGTACAGAAGAAGAAAATTACTCCACAAAGACACACACATCAAAATCTACAGGATAGGCAAAAGGTCGAAATAGATAGAGAAATTGTGGAAATTGAACAAAGGCTAAGAATATCATATGAACTACAACATATGGAAGAGGAGAGGAAAGCTATTGCAGGTATAAAGGAAAATTCCAAATACTTCTTTTCATACGCCAAACAAAAGGCTAAAACAACATCAAACATCGGCCCACTGAGCAAAGGGGACGGCTCTTTCACAGGGGACCAAAAGGAAATGAGCGAACTCTTAAGCAGGCAGTATGAAATGGCATTCAGTGAGCCTGATGAAACAAAAGTCATCAGAGACCAAAATATATTTTTCATGGAAACCTCCCCCACAGAAACCCCTCAGATGCTGGATATTGATTTCGGTCCAAAAGACATAGAAGAGGCCATTTCCAACATGCCATCCCACTCGGCACCAGGCCCGGACTCTTGGAATTCGATCCTAATGAAAAAATGTAAGGAAAACCTCTCAAAACCCTGGCTATAATGTGGAGAAGGAGTCTAGACACTGGTGACATACCAGATAGCTTGAAAAACGCAATATTTGCCCCACTGCATAAAGGAGGGAGTAAAGCACTACCAAAAAACTACCGCCCGGTAGCTCTAACCTCTCACATCATTAAAGTTTTCGAGCGAGTCCTGCGAAGCAAAATTTCAACATTCATGGAGACAAATGAACTACACAACACCGGTCAACATGGGTTCAGAGCGGGAAGATCATGTCTCTCACAACTTTTGGAACACTATGACAAAATTCTTAAAGCGCTAGAAGAAAAGAAAAACGTGGATGTCATTTACACCGATTTTGCTAAGGCATTTGATAAATGTGACCATGGTATAATAGCCCACAAACTGAAAGCAAAAGGTATAACTGGGAAAATCGGACGGTGGATATACAATTTCCTCGTAAACCGAAAACAATCGGTAGCAGTAAACCAAGTCACTTCTGAGCCTTCGGATGTCAAAAGCTCAGTGCCCCAAGGAACAGTGCTAGCGCCCCTTCTGTTCCTCATACTAATTTGCGACATAGATACCAACACCAGACACAGTACGGTGTCGTCTTTTGCTGATGACACAAAATTAAGCAAGATAGTAAACACACAAGAGGACACGGGCCGACTGCAGGAAGACATGAATGTAGTGTTCCAGTGGACCAGGGAAAACAACATGCAATTCAATGAGGAAAAATTCCAATTAATACGGTACGGAGATAATAATGGTGTTAAAGAAATTACAAATTACTTACAGAATCTAACCACATAATAGAACGGAAAGACAGTGTGAAAGACCTTGGGGTCTTAATGTCTGAAAATATGGGTTTCAAAGTACATAACCAGGTCAAAGTGGCGGCTGCGAAACGTCTAACGGGTTGGATTCTGCGTACTTTTAAAACACGCGGTGAATTGCCTATGATAACGCTCTTCAAATCTCTAGTGCTACCGCGGCTTGAATACTGTAGCGTATTAACATCCCCATACAAAGCAGGTGAAATAAATGATGTAGAGAGTGTACAAAGAAATTTCACTTCGCATATAAGTTCGATAACACATCTACACTATTGGGAGCGTTTAAGAGCACTGAATCTGTACTCACTGGAACGTAGAAGAGAACGTTACCTAATAATATACACGTGGAAAATCGCAGAGGGTTTAGTACCAAACCTACATACTCCGATAGTCATGAAATTCAGTGATAGGAGAGGTGGGAATGCGAAATCCCCCGGATGAATAACAGGGGTGCTATGGGCTCTCTGCGAGAGGGCTGGTTATCACACAGAGGCCCACGTCTCTTCAACAAACTCCCACGGCGAGTAAGAGACATGAGGGACATCTCGTTAGACAACTTCAAGAGAGCCCTAGATGTCGAACTGCAAAAAGTGCCAGACGAGCCCATCCTCGCAAGGGAGCGAGCTGTCGCTTCAAACAGTCTACTGCACCAAATCACCACCCATAACGAGGGGCGTCGCGCTCCTTGGTGCCGCTAGAGGAGCGGCGAACACATCCAAAGGTATCCAAAGGTAAAGGTATCCTCTCCTTAAAGGTTACCGGTATCACTTAAAAGCTATCACCCTCGTCCTGCTCAGGGATGGAACTCTCGTTACCTCGGTTGTGAGCCAAGTTCGCTAACATAGTCTGTTAGTGTGCAGTACGATCATGGCTGGTAGTTTGGATTTGCATGTACTTTATGACGAATTATTGATTTATTTATATATTATATTTGATTATAATGAGAGAGAGAGAGAGAGAGAGAGAGAGAGAGAGGTGATATGTGAGCAGGAGTAATTATGTACATTATACTGTATATACAGTATTCTGCGTGAAGCTTATACTGAGTTACGCATCTGTTTGCAACACATACTGTATATGTGACATTTACCTTTAGCTTTTAATTGCCCCTTCAGCTAAGGTTAAAGGTATTGCGCGCTGAACTATTGAGCGATATATATTCTGGTTAGCAGTAAATAAATGCAAGAAACTGTACTTGCATGTGATTGTGTGTGTGTTTGTGTGTATAATAATAATACTAATTAATGGTTTATTTAAAGAATGGAAGCCTGATGAGCTGAAAATACAAATTTTACAATTTAGAGGATGGACATGAGAAATATAGATATGAAAATGGTAAACTCTGTTTACAATGTGTGAGTATAATATACATTTAAAAAAATACAATAATGATAAATGCCTGCAAGTTTAAAATACAAATAATCATAAATTAACCATGAGTGTAAGTGATATACAAATACACTTAATTTTACTTATATATATAACAGTATCTATGTACATACATACATACATATACTGTATATATATATATACATACCGGTACACATATATACACATATACATATATACGGTACATATAGATCACAAACTCATACCTATTAGTACACTAGGCCTATACTTATATTATCTATATGGGGTATCCTTAACCTAATGTCTGAACACACAACCAAATGTTTTGGTATATATTTATACAGTGTACAATATACGCACATGCCCATATACATACACGCTCACGTATGCAAACATACATGCATACATACAATAAAGTAGACATGCCGTTTTGCCCAAAATCAAAACGGCATACCCAACTCTGCAATGGGTTACCATCATCACTACTACTACCATCATCAGTCACAATCACCATCATCACTACTACTGCCATCATCACTACAACTGCCACAATCATCATAACTACTGTCATCATCACCATTACTATGATCATCATCACTACTACAATTACAATCATCACTACTACTCACACCATCATCATTTCTACTGTCACCATTGTCACTACCATCATCATTGATACTAAAACTATCAACCATCATTACTACTATCATCACCACCATCTTACAATCATCATTACTACTGTTAACATCATCACTACTACTATAACCATCATCATTACTACTGTCACAAGTATTACCATCATGTATCCTACTGTCACCATCATCACTACTACTGCCATCATCACCATTACTATGATATTCATCATCACAACTATTGTCATCATCACTACAACTTTCACCATCCTCACTACTACTCACCATCATCACTAATACTCACACCATCCTCACTACCATCATCACTACTGTCATTATTATCACTACAACTCATCATTACTTATCACCATCATCACTACTATTATGACCATCATCACTACTACTATATAGTACTGTTGCCATCATATCTACTACTGTCATCATCACTACTGTCATCATCATCAATACAACTACAACCATCATCACTACTATTATCACCATCATCACTACTATCACCATCACTCCAAATATTACTACCATCACTTCTAATGCCAACTAAACTAACTTAACCTAGCAAATGCGTAGCGAGATGTTTTCGCCCCCATCTTAGTGTTCTTAGTGTTTGAGCCCCTATGGGGCTCACACACTAAGAACGCCATCATTGCTGGGTGGGTGGGGGGAGAACCATATTTTGGACCTAAAATCATAACTATTCCATAAATTCAAAAAATAATTTTTGACTGACGTTCGCATTCACGCAAAAAATGTTCGTGTGAAATTTGGTGAAAATCCGTCCAACGGTCTAGGAGGAGTTTCGGGACAGACGGACGACGACGATGACAGCAATGACGACATAATTTTGTTCCGGTGGTACCCACTATACGGGGGGGCGATACCAAACTCTGCTTACGCAGAGTTGATAAAGTGGACGTGCCGTTTCGCCCAAAATCAAAACGGCATACCCAACTCTGCCAAGGGTTACCATCATTACTAATATTACCATTATTACTACTACTATCATCATCACTACAATTGTCACCATCAACACTAATACTACCATCATCACTAATATTACCACCATCATCACTACTACTATCATCATTACCACAATTGTCACCTAATGTCAACTAAACTAACTTAACCTAACAAATGCGGGCAAGTTTTTTTTCCGCCCCCTGAACGCCATCATCATTGCTTGGGAATAGGTATAGGGTGGGGGGTGGGGGGGGCAAAACCATATTTTCGATCTAAAATCATAACTATTGCACAAATTCAAAAAACTTTTTTTAATTACCATCGCATTCACGCACCGAATGATCGTGTGAAGTTTAGTGAAAATCTGTCAAACAGTCTAGGAGGAGTTATCGGACAGACAGACAGACATTTCGGCCGTGATGTACCACTATACGGAAGGCGATACCACTCTGCTTACGCAGAGTTGATAAAATAGACGTGCCGTTTTGCCCAAAATAAAAGGCATACCCAACTCTGCGATCGGTCACCATCATCACTACTAGTCACTATCATCATTAATATCAATAGCACTACTTCTATTATAATCATCACAACTACTCTCACTCACCATAATTACTACTACTCTCTCATCATCACTACTAGTGTATAATCACTACAACTTTCACCATAATCAATTCTACTCACCATCATCACTACGTGTACTGTCACCATCGTCACTACCATCAACACTACTGTCATCATTATCACTACAACCATCATCATTACTTGTCACCATCATCACTACTATTATGACCATCATCACTACTACTAGTACTGTCACCATTACTACCACTATTACTACCATCACTTCTAATATCAACTAAAATGACTTAACCTAGAAAATGCGGAGCGAGATGTTTTCACCCCCTTAACGATGGCATTCTGTGTCAGTGTGCCCCACACAGAACGCCATCATCATTGCTTGGGGGGTGGGGGGTCCTGAGGGGGGGGGGGGGGGGGGGGGGGGACCAAAACAATTTTTTTGACCTAAAATCATAACTATTGCACACATTCAAAAAATCTTTTTTTAATTACCGTCGCATTCACGCACTGAATGTTCGTGTGAAGTTTGGTGAAAATCTGTCAAACGGTCTAGGAGGAGTTATCGGATAGACAGACAGACAGACAGCCAGCAAAACCAAATGTTAGACCTAAAATCATAACTATTGCATAAATTAAAAAAAAAAAAAATTTGACTGACGTTTGCATTCACGCAACAAATGTTTGTGTGAAATTTTGTGAAAATCCGTCCAACGGTCTAGGAGGAGTTCCGAGACAGACGGACGACGACGACGACGACGACGACGACAGACATTTTTTTGTGTGGTACCCACTATAGGGGGGGGGGGGGGGGGGGCAATACCAAACTCTGCTTACGCAGAGTTGATAAAGTAGACGTGCCGTTTTGCCCAAAATCAAAACGGCATACCCAACTCTGCGATGGGTTACCATCATCACTACTAATACCATCATCAATCACAATCAACATAATCACTACTACTGCCATCATCACTACAACTGCCATCATCACTACAACTGCCACAATCATCACGAGTACTGTCATCATCACCATTACTATGATCATCATCACTACTACAATTACAATTATCACTACTACTCTCACCATCATCACTGTCCATTGTCACTAGCATCTTAATCACTACTATCATCATTGATACTACAACTATCAACCATCATTACTAATATCATCACCACCATCTTACAATCATCATTACTACTGTTAACATCATCACTACTACTATAACCATCATCATTACTACTGTCACAAATATTACCATAATTTATTCTACTGTCACCATCATCACTACTACTGCCATCATCACCATTACTATGAACTTCATCACCACAACTATCGTCATCATCACTACAAATTTCACCATCCTCACTACTACTCACCATCATAACTAATACTCACACCATCGTAACTACCATCATCACTACTGTCATTATTATCACTACAACTATCATAATTACTTGTCACCATCATCACTACTATTATGACCATCATTACTACTACTGTCACCATCATATCTACTACTGTCATCATCATCACTACTGTCATCATCAATACAACTACAACCATCATCACTACAATTATCACCATTATCACTACTATCACCATAAATCCAAATATTACTACCATCACTTCTAATGCCAACTAAACTAACTTAACCTAGCAAATGCATAGCGAGATGTTTTCGCTCCCAGAACGAATGCGTTCTTAGTGTGAGCCCCTTCGGGGCTCACACACAAAGAACGCCATTATTGCTGGGGGGGGGGGGGGGGGGGGTTTCTGGGAGGTGGGGGGGGGGGGGGGAGAGCAAAACCATATTTTGGACCTAAAATCATAACTATTGCATAAATTCAAAACATCTTTTTTGACTGACGTTTGCATTCATGCAACAAATGTTTGTGTGAAATTTGGTGAAAATCCGTCCAACGGTCTAGGAGGAGTTCCGAGACAGACGGACGACGACGACGACGACGACAGACATTTTTTTCGTGTGGTACCCACTATACGGGGGGGGGGGGGGGATACCAAACTCTGCTAATCTGCTTATGCAGAGTTGATAAGTAAGCTAGGCTGCTAGGCATCCCAAATCCTAAACCCAGGGAAAGTAGACGTGCCGTTTTGCCCAAAATCAAAACGGCATACCCAACTCTGCGATGGGTTACCATCATCACTACTAATACCATCATCAATCACAAGCAACATAATCACTACTACTGCCATCATCACTACAACTGCCATCATCACTACAACTGCCACAATCATCACGAGTACTGTCATCATCACCATTACTATGATCATCATCACTACTACAATTACAATTATCACTACTACTCTCACCATCATCACTGTCCATTGTCACTATCATCTTAATCACTACTATCATCATTGATACTACAACTATCAACCATTATTACTAATATCATCACCACCATCTTACAATCATCATTACTACTGTTAACATCATCACTACTACTATAACCATCATCATTACTACTGTCACAAATATTACCATAAAACCTTGTTAAATTTAATACTTCCAAAACTCAATGTATCCAACTTACTACCTGTCAGGAACCTCCAGAGGACTATCCCTTATTCTTCAACAATACAAAAATCAACCCTTCATCTTCCCTCAATGTTCTCTGTGTCTCTTTTTTTTCTGCTCTCACTTGGAAAGACCATATTACCAGTCTCGCTAAGGCAGCCTCCAAGAAGCTGGGTGTGCTCAACCGCCTCAAGGGGTTCTTTACCCCTGCGCAGCTACTTGCTCTGTACAGGGGCACAGTTCGTCCTAGTATGGAGTATTGTTCTCATGTGTGGGGAGGATCCTCTCACACCGCACTCCTAGATAAAGTAGAAAGGAAAGCTTTTCGTATCATTAACTCCCGTCCACTCACCAGTTCTCTGCAATCTCTCTCTCTTCGCCGCAATGTTGCATCTCTCTCGCTATTCTATCGCTACTACAATAATCAATATTCCTCGGAGCTTTCCCAGTGAATAACACCTCTACGTAGGGTACATAGTACCCGCCTTGCAACACAATCCCACCCCTACTCTGTGCAACTCTCCAACCCAAGAGTGAAACATTATTCTCAGACTTTCTTCTATTCAACTGCTGAGCTCTGGAACTCTCTCCCAGAATCAGTCTTTCCCTCTTCCTATGACTTAAATTGCTTCAAACTCCGTGTGTCCAGGCATTTTAGCTCGAACGTCCCTTGATTTCGGCCCTGTTACTCTTTGAAATCTGGGGGAGGCACTCGCTGCAGGCAGTTATGCCTTTTGTCTCCCTCATTCACATAGAAAAAAAAAAAAACACAGGAGAATGAATTACTTCTTTTGGAATGGGTGTGATATCCTCGAAAGTTTCGAGGTCTCCGACTCTAGGTAACGTTCATTTTTCATCGGATATATTAGCAATCAAAATTTTATTATTGCGTGAGGATAGAATAGCAGGCTGAATCCTACATCGATCTGGTCCATCGGATATACCGGTGGGCGTCAAAATCATGATAGGTTGTGGCATGGGGCGTATGCGAACCCACTTTTGATGTTGAGGGGGAATTTCAGTTTTTTCTTGGGTGATAGCGGGACTGATTATGATGGGAGGAGGCAAAGACTGAAAAGATTTTGTCTGGCAAAGTAACTGAGTTGATGTAGGGCTGTTGATATTATGTGAAGAATTCAGGGGGGTTGGGTGAAAACTAAGGTTTCGTGATGGTAACATGGCAGATGGATTCCGATTCTTTCCGGTATCATTCTTAAAATTATCTTGGGCTTCAGTGGAAAACGTAGGAATAAAATCACAAAAGTCATGGGTGGCTTCAGTAGAATTATGCACAGTGTATGACTGTGTCTCTACAGTATGTCAGGAATAGGAAAAGACAGAGCTTCAGTAGCAATATTGCAATCTGACTCGTCAGTATGCTCATTTGTTAGAATGTTTTGCAGTTTTTCTTTCTGTGCACAACGGACACTGGTGTGGACACGTGGAAAGATTTTTCCCTTTTTAACTTTCTGGGGAAGAAAATGAGGAGTAGTCATAGGGGAGGTAACTTCTGATGTAACCATATCATCGTGCAAAGGGAGGATTTTTTCAGGGGATCCTCTTTTATTTATCTTAGTTTGAACTACAGACTTGTGATGGTGGCAATTTGCAGTCGTGTGTGGTAAACTATCAATGGAAGTTAAATATTACTAAGCTATAATGAATAAAATAAAATAAATCTAAATGAAAACTACTCCATATCTAAATTGAATTCAATCTGAAACAAGCTCATTTATATCCAAAGGTCTCACATAATAAATTTATATATAGGGTAAGGTTATAAGGGTTAATATACTAGCCAGGAATTAACTCACCAATAGTTCCACGTGGCAACGAGGCAAGGGAGAACGTTTTACCCAATATGGCGGACAATGGGGAACGAGACTTCGGTCCCGAGACTCGAGTCAAGTGAAAGAATGAATAAATGATTACATGGGAATGGACATGAATATTATGCTTATCTGTCAGTCAGTCATGACGTCGATGAGAGCGTCGTGTGGTGTAGCTGTTTGTATTGCCGTCAGTGTATTGTGATTAGAGGCACAAAAGCGCGATCAACTGGGGGCGGAAAATAGATGTTAACTGGTCGGTGTTCGTGAAGGCTCTGCTAAGGTTAAGGTTAAGGTTAATGGGTTATTGTGGGTTAATAGAGGTTAGTAAAGGTGTTAGTCATACATGGTTAGTTCATTGATAGGAAGAATTCCTGTGCTACCTGGCAATGACCCGGAAGTCAAAACAGGGGTCAGGTATACCTCCGCAGGGGTAGGGGTCTCCCTCCTCGGGTGGGTGAAAGGGGTAGGTGCGCGTCCTTTCTCTGTGATGGTCGTCCGGGCGGCTGTGGCTGGGGGCTTGCCATATTACAAGTGTTTGTAATAACCCTCTGTTTATGAGACAGATGTGGGTGTTCGTAATACCAAAACCGAAGGTGCCTTGACCAGCTGGTTTAATTGGGGGTTGTTAATTGCATGGTTTGTTGGATGTGGTGGAGACTGGGTTGCTAACTCTGCCACATTTATCTGGAAGTATGGCAATAGAAGTTAGTCACTGGCGAGGTGGCTAGCCTCGCACTGACGATCATTTGGTACAGGGTTGTGAATGGGTTGTGAGGAATAGATGGCATGCAAAGGGTTAGTAAAGTTCTAATGGTGTTCCTTCCTACTGGGGGAAGGTAGGCTGGATAGGAGTATTTTTTTTATATACAACAAGGTTTGAGCACCTGTGAGTCATGGAAAAGTTAAGGATATTCAGGGGGTATGGTGGAGAATGAGGCTAGGTTAGGAGGGAGTGGGGGAGGGGGGGGGGTTACCGAGAGGGAGAGGGTTATAAGGGGGGCTGCTAAGTTGGAAGTTTGACCCTAAGGTCTCTGGGCAGTAGGGGTGGCATTAGGGCTACAGGTGGTATCTTAGACTGGGGGTTACCGACAGGGAAGGTATGGTAATCAAACGCTACCGGGGGATGAGCAATAGGTTTGGTATATGAGTCTGGGAAATTATAGAATCATGTGGACTGTGGGGAAGATGAGGTTTAGCTTGTAGGTTTGTGCTTGACTGTGGAGTAAAGTAGAGGATGGAAAAACAATAGGGTACTATTACTCGGCAATCACGAGGGGTTATGGACACTATTAGTCGACACTATTTCTTGCTGCTCTAGTTGTCCCTGGGAACTGCGTGTTCTATGAAATATATACCAAAGAACGCGGTAGGTCGTAGGGGTAGCTTCGTTAGTGTTTCGTGGTAGATATGCGTCAAGACATGGGTAAAAGGAGGGCTATCTCTACCATCTTCTGGTTAGCTTGGGCAATACAGGAACAAGTGGAATTTCCTATACCATCTCGTCTGTGCAGGGATATAGTTACTGGAGTGCTCGCGGCATCTTCAGTCGTGAGCTCTGGCCACGATGAGGGCAGGCGTAATGGTTGCACGAGGGTTGTACCCGTGCGGTATTATAGTTTCGATCAATTTATGACATGGGGGTTAATGTTATTACTTCTCGGATGGAAGAAAAATGGATGCGATTTATGGGGGCGGTTGGTCTTCAGAAACTTAGTCTGGCAAGACAAGGTATTTTAGGGGTGTTAACATATGACTTCTCGGATGGAAGAACATACATCAGATTTATGGGGGCGGTTGGTCTTCAGACAACTTAGTCTGGAAAGACAGGGGTTACCATATACCTTCTCGGATGGAAGAAACATACATAATAATTTATGGGGGCGACGGTTGGTTCTTCAGAAACTTAGTCTGGCAAGACAAAGTAGTGTAGGTATGTTGATATTGATATCGTTAACCATTAGAGACAGGGCCATGCCGGGTGTATTATAAATTAAGGTGTATTCATGTTCATCATGCATGGTAGGGTAGAGTCCGGCGGGTAAGAGGTGTAGGGACACGAGGGGTTTAGTGGATACTGCGAGGCTGGGGGAAGGGTCAGTGGAGTAGAAAGCGATAGGCAGGTGTGGGTTTGGAGCTGCTTAGCCCTGCGGGCTTCGGCCTGGTCTGAACTGGTTGGCTTGGTCGACCTGGTACCTTTCGTTCTGTGGGCCTTCCTTCGGGTGTCCTCTGTTCCCGTTTCTTGTTTGGGTCTCGCTCGTGGCTTCCGTGGTGGGTCTTCTCGTTTCTGGGGCATTTTACTTCCCTCTCCTTCGGTGTAGGCTCGTCCTCGAGCCATCAAAGGGTGAAGTAAAGAGAAGTATAGTTCATGGTGGGTCATTTGGAAGGGTGTGTTAGACTAGAAGGTCCCACCAGGCAAGAGATCGGAGGATCAGGTTTCCTTGTGGCAGGTCCTATTTAGACCTGTTAAAGGAATGTGTCTTCGGTGTTGTGTGAGGGCGGTCTCCGACCGGGCTTGATGTGGCCGTTGTAGACGGGCTGAGCGTCCTGTCGGACGTGTTTTAATTTTAATAGGTCCTTATGGAACGGTGTTGTATTCGTCCGCTTGGGGGGTAGAGACGGGAGCGACGAATGGGTGGGGATCTGTGTTCATGGTGGAGGTCAGGTATTGAGTGAGGTGTGTGGGACTGACAGGTAGGCCCTCTTCAGTGTGGTGAAGGGGTTAACAACTGAAGGGGAGGGACTAACACGTGAAGGCGGGAGCTGGGGCGTGAAGGGGGGATGGGATATGAAGTCTGGGGTTTTTGGGGTTGTCTTGGGTGCGTGTTGCAGGCTGGGAACATATTATGGAGGCAATGTTGCAATATTGGTTTAGGGTAAGGTGTGTGTATGGAGGTGTGTGAGAAGAGGGGTGTGTGGTATTGTGTGTTGTGGCTTGGGCTTTTGAGTGGAAGAAAGGGGTTTTGTTTTTACATAACTTGTCTTCAAATCTGATGGGTCTGTTGATGAATTCTAGCCTTTGTGAGGTTCTGGTTGGAAGGTAGATTTTTGTAGTTGGGACTTGAGTTTCGCTCGACGATGTTTTATATTGAGGGGAAAGAACGCTTTACAGGTGGCGGGCATTTAGTGGGGGTGATGTAGGGGGTTATTCGAGAGGTAGATGCGTGTGGAGGTTTTTGTCGAGTGAGGGTGGTAGGAGGAATGGGAGAGGATTGGGTGGGGTGTACTGATGGGGGTTCTCGGAGGTGCGAGAATTTGTGGGGGGATTTAAGTGGGGGTGTGGATGTCGGGTACGTCATGTTGGAGGGGCTTTGGTTGGAAATTACTTGTGTTGGTAGACGTGGTGGGTGGAGGAGGGGTTGGTCGTTGGCATAGGGTAGTCTTTAAGGGGGAGGGTGGTTGGTGGTTTTATGAGATGATGAGGTTGGTTGATGCGTGGGTGGGGTCGCAGGGGATAGTGGAGGGGAAAGGGGTGGATGCGGGGGGGGCTAGACGAGTGGGTAGTGAGGGGAGGTTTAATTTGGAGGGTTGGGGGTGGTAGGAAAGTGTGTTGGGTGGCGTTCTTTGGTGGGTTTGGTGATTTGATGGTGGTGGAAATAGGTGGTTTGTGGGAGTTTGGTGTGGGGGCAGATGGCTAGAAGGTCATTCGGGGTGATGAGGTGGGGGTGTTAGAGGGGATGAGGTTGAAGGGGAAGGTATTTGTCTTCTCGTGGGAGGGTGGGGGTGGTTATTTTTGGGAATATAGTTAGAGGGGTGATGGTGGTTTGCTTGTGATTATTCGTCTTCTTTCCCTTGGTGGAGGAGAATTCGACGAAGAAGAAGAGGAGGAGGAGGATAGTGGTCTGGCAGCTCTACGGAACTTTGTTATCAGGTGTGTGTTTTCTGGAGGGTTTTAAAGGATTTTCAGTCATGGGCGTAAGTTGTAGCGTGAGGTGACTTGGGTAGGTTGTGTGGTGCGGTTTCGTGTGTACTTGGTTTTTTAGGTTGGGTGGTGGCGGTTTTCTTACTGTGGTGCCTGGTGGAGGTACTTCATGGCTAGACGCGGAGGGTTTCTGTTGTGGTCGGGTTGTGGGTGGAGGTTTTCGTACTTTGATATTTTTGGGGAGGTAATTGACTATCAGAAGTGAAGGAATGGGTCATGGTGGAGGAAGGTGTGATAGTGGGGGCTTGGGGTTTGTGGAGGTTAGTTTGGGGGGTATGTTGAGATATGATCGAAGGTCTGTGCTGGAGGGTTTAGGCCTTTAGGGGTTTGTAGGAGGAACATTCATAGCCTGAGTGGGAGGGTTAGTAATGGGTGTTCAATTCAGGGTCGACGTGGGGGGTGGGGTAATATCTTGTGGTTGTTAGAGGTTTTAAAAGCTCTGACGGAATCTATGTTCTGAACGTGAGGAGTCACGCCGTGATAATCAATGAGGACTTTGGAGAGGCCTTTTGGACTTGATTAGTTGGTGGAGGGGACCCGCACATAGCGAGGGCCCTAATTTGTTGGTGAACAGGGAGATTGGCTACCATTACGGTGTCCATGGCGATGGCGAAAGGGTTTTTAATCATCGGGGTTATCATTTTTGGTTGTCTTGACAGGTTTGGGCCGGTATGGTAGGGTGTTTGCAGCATGTTGCAATGGGTCCCAATTGTGGAGGTGTTGGAGGGGAGGTGATGCGTGATGGTGGAACGGCAGTAACAGGGGGGTTACGCCGTACACACGTTCATGAGGTGAACATACCGTCTTCTCGGGGACAGGTATCATGCCCCATTGTATCATTTTGATCGTGATGGACCAGTCTGAGGTGTTAAGGGAGCAATCATTTTGGTACTTAACTGGTTGTTTGAATGGTGCGATAGCTGCGTTCGCATATAGCATTTCCTTGAAGCCAGTTACGGGGATGAGTGTTTGATCTTAATACCGCATTGGTTGGTGAACTGGTTGTCAAAACGTGTCCACTAAATTCCGGGGGCATTGTCGGGAATAGAAGAGCAAGGGGAAGGCGGCATATAGGGAACACTTCTGTGGCAAGCATGTGCGGCGACGGGGGGGTGGCTGTGGTGGTCTTTAACTGGGCAGGCTATTACCCATTTTGACTATACGTCAACAAAATGTGAACGATTATAGCGGTTGCCTAGCGATAGAAGGAAACGGGCCCATGGATGTCGAGGATAGGACTTGGAATGGTTTTTTGTTGGCAGAAAATGGTACCAGATGGGCCGGGGGGGAGTGATCTTATCCGTTCCTACAATAAAAAAAAAGGTTTGCAGGATTCTGGTCACGCTGTTGTGCAATCTTGGAGGGGTTGGGGGGTCCCAATACTGATCCCTGCGAAAGATTTTTAACAATCTTCTTTTGTCCAAGGTGTATGCCCGTTTGCCTCGTGGATGTGCAATCATGTAGGCGTGGGCAATGGTGGGGGGTCTAGGACCTATGTGACCAGAGTCTGGTGGCAAGTTGATCTCCCCAGCGAGTCAGTTTCTTGAAGAATATTTAACGGTATCCAGGGGGGTCTGCTGATCCTTGGTTTCCCAAGATTGAATTTAGTGAGGGGGCGGGTGGGGGAAGGAATTATGGGGTTGGTTGATGGGGGTATGTAAGAGCTCAGTTCTTTGTAAGGCGGCTAGGTTGGAGGGGGGGTCGTTTCGGTACTGGCGCAAACTGTGACAGGGCTTCTGCATTGGTGTGAAGTTTACGTGGACGATACCTGTATTGTAAAATCGTAGTGCCTCTAGTGTCCTCTTCCAGCGTACCAAAGATGGCTGAAGTTGGCCGTTCGCCACTTACGCAACCATTGCAAAGATTGATGGTCGGTATTCTATCTAGTTTCGCGCCCAAACACAAATGACCTGAAGTGTGTTGAGTGCCCCACACAAAATGAAATCCCTAGCCACTCTCTCTTGGTGGCTGCATTTAATTCTGTTGGGCTTGGTTGAGTGTGGAGCTGGCATACGCTATCACAATGTTCCTCTCCGTCTCTTACTTGAGCTAAAAAACTGCACCAATGGCATAACAGAGATACTTTCTGTATAAAGACGGAATGGTTTATGGTAATCAGGTTGAAAGCGACAATAGGGGATTGGATCAGCTTTTGTTTCAAAGTGTTAAAAGCGAGGTCTCTTTCAGAGTGTTCCAGGTGAATTAGTGGTGTCCTTGTGGGTGAGTTGGTGGAGGGGGTCTGGCTATTGCGGCAAAGTGGTGGGACGAAACGTCTGTAGTATGTGGCTCGAAACCTAGAAAAGAACGTTACTCCTTTAACGGTGGTGGGTGGGGGTTGGTTTTGTATGGCTTGAGAGTTTCTTGGGGTCTGGTGCAATGCCAATGTTAAGGAATTACGTGGCCGAGGAAATCTACCTATTCCGTGCCAATTCTACGCATTTTGATGGTTTCAATTTCAAGCCCGGCGGCTCGGATTCTTTGAAGAACTTGTTTCAACCTTGGTCCTTGCTCCTTGGTGCTCGCTCCTGTCATTGGCCAAAAAATTTCCGTCGGTGTTAACTCATACCATCATGCTTCCCAGTACCCTGGAAAAGAAGCAAACATCCATCCAGTTCCGAAAAAACAGGTGCCTCTTCAGATCCCCTCAAACTACAGGACCCAATAGCTATAACTTTCCACTCTTGGTAACGTCATTTGAAATTATATAGTAAATAATCACATAATTAAGCATCTTGGAGGAATAATAAATTAATCAGTGAGTAGGCAATATGGTTTTAGACGATGTCGAGTCAACTGCCCCCAAAGACATTCTTTGCCTTTCTTACGCATCAAATCAACCAATGCATACAGACCAACATGGTGAAACCACATACAATAGCACTGTGATGATCATATGGCATTTGATAGAGTCTGGCATCAATCCTTATTGTCGAAGATGTCACATTACGGCCTTGCATCATTAGTTCCACTAAAGTTTCTTCTTATCTTCATAACAGAAAAAAATACGTTGTAATGGTAGGTATGGACTTTATTCTCAATTTCACTCAATAAAATGCTGGTGTTCCCCAGGGAATCAGTTTTGGCCCCAACTTCTGTTTCCTCATTCATATCAATGATCTCATTTTTATCACCCATCATAATCCAATACATTTCCTACGCAGTATGACTCAACACTCCACAGGTGTCCTTCCACATTTACCAATTCTTTTCACCCAACCCGATCTTATAAATTCAAAAATAAACACTGCAATTTCTCGGAACCAGGGACCTTTCTAGAATTAAATGAATGGGGACAAAAAATCTAGTATTTTCCTTTAATGCACAGAAAAACCAAAGTACATTCAAATTTCTAACCGACAGAATCGTCACTGACTCCCATTATTGTTTTAATGATGTAAATATTCCCACTTACCCTAGTATTGACATTCTCGGTGTAACATTAATACTAACTTGAGCTGGACACATTATGTTCGAAGCATATGCTAAGAAGGCCTCTAAACATCTGGGTCTCCTGTACAGAGTTCGAGAATTCTTACACTTTAAGAGCAGTTGCCGTAATTATATAAAGTCATGTGGCGTTCTCAAATGGGGATTATTGTTCACGCTCTGTGAGGGTGGGAAGTGGAAGTTGGTTTGTTTTTTTTTGGCCCCCCCATTGAGGCAGTTGGACAAATTCTAAAATAAAGCTATTAGATTAATAAATAACCCTGCAATCACACAGGACCTTCCTACATTAATCCATACGAAGAAACGTTGCATCCACTGGCATTATTGACAGATATTTTCAACAAGCAATGTTCCGAGGAACGTTACTTCAGATTGTGCCGCCGCTCCACATCTTTCCCCGTAGAAACTAGGGCAGCGGAGAGCGCCACATGAAATTTACACTTTCTCCTCTCACATGCAGAACTTCGCTTATCAGAAGTTCATTTATCCCCAGAGCTACTACTCTTTGGAATTCACTTTCCCGCGATTGCTTTCCACAAACTTACAATCTACAAATGTTTAAATCCAGTTGCTTACAAACATTTTATGAATGGAGGATCCTTTTAGGCACATGGACCTGTTTTGGTTTTTATCTGTGGTTTTTCCTTCCTCCGTTCATTGTCGCTTTAAAAAAAAAAAAAAAAACAAAAAAAAAAATGAGGAAGGTGTTCTTCCCATTTTTTGTGAGTATACAATAATATCGTCTAGGATACGTTAGTGCAGGTTTCCAGGTAAGGGCCATGTACTACCGCTTCCATCAAACGGGAGAAAGTGGCGGGTCCGTTGCAGAGGCCAAAAAGGTAGGACGTTAAAATTCGTAGTGGTGGCCACCACTAGTGGAGAATGCTGTTTTTTTTCTTGGTCCTCTGCCTTCTGAGGGCACTTGCCAATACCCTGCTTGCAAGTCGAGGGTAGTGAACCATCTGGATCCGTTTAGGGAGTCAAGGGAATCGTCTATCCTGGGTAATGGTCGTAGCGTCCTTAATGGTTTACGTCATTCAATCTCCTGTAATCTACGCCCCCAAAAATGGGTTGCAACCAGTCTTTTTTTTTAATAGGACAACAGGGGAAGACCCAGGGGCTG
Source organism: Paralithodes platypus (assembly GCA_032716605.1). Taxonomy (NCBI): domain Eukaryota; kingdom Metazoa; phylum Arthropoda; class Malacostraca; order Decapoda; family Lithodidae; genus Paralithodes; species Paralithodes platypus. Next base: position 15,171,476 of record CM064501.1, on the reverse strand, counting down.
ATGGACGGGTAGCAATTCCGGCCTCTAACATCTCTTGGAATTGGCGTTTCCTCTTCCTGCGTTGTACGGGATATTTCTACGGGATGGTGTCTTATGGGGGGGCCTGTAGTGTTAATGATGTGTTTGTCAACATTGGTCTGTCCTATTTCAGTGGGTTGTTGGGCAAATACGTCACTGAACTCTAGCAATAGTTCGGACATGCTGTGTTTTTTGGTGGTCGGATAATGTGTCAGGCGAGAGGGTAATTTGAGACTGGTAGGGTTTCATTGGAATCTATGGGGAGGTCATCAAATGTTTCGAGGACTCCTGATGATGAGGCCTTTTGGTAATGTCAGGGATTCTTCAGAGATATTGGCCACTAGAATGTGGTTTATGCGAGCGGAAATGCTGGCGGGTTGTAGGAGGCAACGATTGGGGTCGGTGGACGTGGTATGGGGAAATATCATGTGAGTTTGGGTTATGGGTCGAAGTTAACCCATTTTTGATGGCGGGGGGAATTTTACATTTATCTTGAACTACAGTGGGCTAATGATGGTGGGACCGACTGGTGAGCAGGTGCTCGGTACGCATGGGGGGTGGGTTTTTTTTTTTTTTTTTTTTTTTTTCTATGTGATTGATGGAGGCAAAAGGCATTACTGCCTATAGCGAGTGCCTCCCCCATAGTTGAAAGAGTGACAGGGCCAAAATCAAGGGACGTTCGAGCCAAAAATGCCTGGACACACGGAGTTTGAAGCAATTTAAGTCATAGGAAGAGGGAAAGACTGATTCGGGGAGAGAGTTCCAGAGCCCAGCTGTTGAGTAGAAGAAAGTTGCGAGTAACTTTTCACTCTGGGGTTGGAGAGGTGGACAGAGTAGGGTGGGATTGAGTATCACGACGGGGACCACGTGCCCTACGTAGAGGATGCCCTACGTATGCACTGGGATAGCTCTGAGGGACACTGATTATTATAGTAGCGATAGAATAGCGAGAGAGATGCAACATTGCGGCGGAGAGAGAGAGATTGCAGAGAGTTGGTGAGTGGACGGGAGTTAATGATACGAAAGGCCTTCCTTTCAACTTTGTCTAGGAGAGCGGTGTGAGAGGAACCTCCCCACACATGTGAACAATACTCAATACAAGGGCGCACTATGCCCCTGTACAGAGCAAGAAGCTGTGCTGGGGAAAAGAACCCCCTAAGGCGGTTAAGCACACCCAGCTTCTGGGAGGCTGCATTAGCAAGACTGGTAATATGGTCCTTCCAAATGAGAGCAGAAGAAAAAGAGACACCAAGAATATTGAGAGAAGATGAGGGTTGATTTTTGTATTGTTGAAGAATAAGGGATAGTCCGCTGGGAGATCCTGACGGGTAGATAGATGGAGGAAACGGGTTTTGGGAGCATTAAAGTTAACAAGGTTTTCTCTGCCCAATTGGAATAGTATTTAGATCAGAATTTAAGAGTTCTATGGCTTCATTACGTTTGTCGTTGAGGAATTGCTGGCTGGGGCGTTCTGAAAAACTAATGGAGTAGTGTAAGGTTGAGTCGTCTGCGTATGAATGGATGGGAATTAAGGTACAGTTAAGGAGATCATTTATAAAAATTAGAAAGAAATGGGAGATAGGACAGAGCCCTGAGGAACACCGGAGTTTATAGGGTGAGGAAGTGAACAATGGCCGTCCACAACCGCGGCTATGGAACGGCCGGAAAGGAAATTAGAGACAAAGGCACAGATGGAGGGATAGAACCCGAAGGAGGGTAGTTTAGAAATTAAAGATTTATGCCAGACTCTATCGAAGGCTCCGATATGTATAGTGCAATAGAAAAGTCTCACCAAAGTCCCGAAAGGAGGATGACCAAGAGTTAGTAAGATATGAAAGAAGATCACCAGTAGAGCGACCCTTAACCCTAGATTAGCGGGTCCTCTGTGGCCGTTTTGGGCCTTTTCAGGCCATTCTGACTGCTATATCAACCATCAGTATGAAAGGAACTGTAGTGCTCCGAAACCTAGGTGGAAATCGCTACACAATGACGCCACATACAGCTACGTAGCACTCGTGGAGCACTGACACTGAGCACTGACTACCTCGAAGATGGAAGTTTAGCTGATTTTGCTACCTTGCTCACTTTTAGCGAACTATTGGTTACACTGTCATCCTCACGCGCGGTGGGGAACTGGAGTAGTGTGGGCCGGGATGCCACAGAGTCGGACGTATGGATCATTACTATCCCATTTTCACGCGATTTCAACCCTTTTTTACCCGTTTTTGCCAGTTTTTTCAACACGACTTATGTGGTGAGCCGCTTTTTAAGGGTTAAGGAAGCCATACTGGCGATCTGATGAGAAGATTATAAGAAGAGAAATGCTTAAGAAATTTGGAAGCAAGAATAGTTTCAAAAACTTTAGAAAGACAAGAAATGAGAGCAATTGGACGATAGTTGGAGGTTGAGAGCGGTCACCCTTTTTTGGGACAGGTGTAATGTGAGCAAACTCCCAGCATGAAGGGAAGACGTTAGAGGATAGACAGAGACGAAAGAGTTTGCCTAGGCAGGGAGTCAGCACGGAAGCACAGTTTTTGAGAACAACAGGAGGAACACCGTCCGGAAAGTACGCCTTATTAGTGTTAAGCCAAGAGAGGGTAGAATGTACATCTTTTGAAATGATTAGGATATTAGGCATAAGTAAGAGAGAGGAGGGCGGAGAGGGAGGAATAGCACCGGAATCATCCAGGGTGGAGTTTCTAGCAAAAGTTTGAGCGAAGAGTTCAGCTTTGTCAGAGGAAGAAGTGATGGTAGTGCCATCAGTGGGGAGAAGGGGAGGGAAAGACGAGGAAGAGAAATTGTTGGAGAGGTTTTTGGCTAGATGCCAGAAAGCTTGGGAAGAGCTAGAGTTGGATAGTTCAGTGCATTTATTATGGATGACAAGAGTGTTTGGCAAGTATAAGAACAGATTTGGCTTGATTCCGGGCAGATAAATAAGAAGAATGAGAGTTTGAGTTTTAAGGCGTCGGTACCGTTTGAATGCTTCCTCCTTATTGCGGACAGCAGTAGAACAGGCGTGAGTAAACCAAGATTTTTTTAGCATTAGTCGGAGAGAAAGAGATGAAATGTATGCTTCCATGCCCGATAGGATTACCTCGGTAATTCGTCAGCACTCTCCGAGTGCTGGGGGTCACGCGTGAGGGGGGGATTAACGGCGCGTGTGGGAGGATCAGAGTGGTGAAGTGTGAGTGATGTAGAAAAGGGATTTTGTTGGTGGGACTGTGGAGGGTTGGTGGGGGAAGAGTTAGGCATAGTACTTCCGTTATTGGTGGAGGACTGATGTACTGATTTGTGGTTGTTAAAAGGACGAATTTGGGGAGTTTTGTCGGTGGCAGTGACGGTTTGTTTAGAGGTTATATGGGATTGGTGGTTTTGTCTGTCATGAGGGGGTGAGTCAAGTGTGGGGTTTTGAAGTTTTTTAGGGGTGTGAATTGTGTGGGGGAGGGAAGGGAGCTATGGAAGGAAAGGTGTCAAAGGGGAATTTTTGTGGGTGGGGGAATAGCTGAGCATTTCTGGGGGCATGGGGAAAACATTGTTGGGTACATAGGTCGGCATTTTCCCTGGAAACATGTGTACATAAATATTTGGTAGAATGGTTTTTACATACATAAGAGTCTGTCCTGGAAACATGGGAGGATTGATCCTGGACAGAGTTAGGAGAAATGGGGGGGTTTACATCATTGAGATGCTTGGACTTGTCTTCTTTCGTTTGCTGAGGCATTTTTTCAACGGAATTAGTGATATTTTGAGAGAACTCGGGGCAAGGGGGGGGGGGGGGGTTAGGAGTTACCTTAGTGCTAGCTGCAACTTGGTAATCTTGACTCAGAGTTTGTGAGGGTGGAGGTGTTTTTTCTTTGTGTGAACTGGTTTCTGCGTGATGGGTTTGTCAGAGGCTTTGGGTTGGATTTTTTTTTTTGAATGAGATCAGCCTCTGGCCGCAGTCAACCTGGGCCTGAAGTTTTTGAAGGAGGTCAAGTCCAAGGAACCCATAGTAATTGTTACAGTGGGAGGAAAATACTGTGAACGGGTGATAACAACGGGCATGGGGGGCAGGAGTAGTTACTGACAGGGGCAAAGTGTCTCCTAGGAGATTTAAGTAGGTATCAGCAGCTGAGATTAGTTCTGCTTTGGTAGGTAACAAGGGGCCAAATAGTCGGTGGTGTTGATCATAATAAGACTTGAACAAACATGACTTAGCAGCTCCCGTGTCGATTAACAAGCGGACAGGAATGTCCTTGATTTTGGCCATGTAGTAAATGGGGGCAGTGCGATCAGTTATGGCGTCCCCCGCCGCGGCCATCGTGGGCGGGGGGTACTTTAAAAATCCTGGGGGGCGGGATCTACCTCCTCCAGGGGTTCCTCGGTATCGTCTGAGGTCCATGATATGGGGGCGATGTCTTTGGTGTGCATTGCCTCCATTTATTCCTCTTGTCCCCACTCCTCTTCATTTACAGAAATGCGAGGAGTAAAGGGGCGAGGTTTGGCAGAGTCACGAATTTGATGGAGGGCACACTTAGCACTACAGGCAGGGAAATCATAGGGGTTGATAATCACTAATGTAGGGTTCTTACTTTGGTAGGGGGTCTAGGTTTTATTCCTGTTGAAGATTCAGTGTGGCTGGGTAGGTTGGAACCGGGACCTACTGGGTTGGGGCTTGTACGGAAGGGTAGGTAGGTTTGTTGTGGAAGGATGAGGATGGGTAGGCATTCTTGGAGTTGAAGGTTTGAGCCTTGGGGTTTTGGTTGTCGAGGTGCTGCGGGTGTGTGGGGAACCTCTTGATTACAGCGATTGGGTGGGTGTTTCTGTGTGCACGGCCAAAATACGTCGGATCGTGATGAGATCTTTTTGATATCCGACGAAATCGTGCACACGGAAATGATCCTTTATTGCTGAGGGCAATATTGATACAAGGTTGACCAGAATCTGCTGTTCTTGCTGGATTCTGGTCAATGTGGGGACAGACACTTTGATATGTTGGGCGATCTTATTCACTGTGGCATCTAGATCGCCTTCGAATTTAGTGTCTTGGAGACGGGTCTGGGCCACGAAAACGCCCAACGAAGGCTTTGTCAGGAATATTGTGTCATATTGCTTTGATAGGTGTGAATAATTGGTTAGGCTGTCTGATCATAGATGGCGTCGTTCATGAGAGAGAGTGTTGTGTATGCGTTGGTGAGTTTCAATTTTGGATTCGATGCTTTACGAGACTATGTGATACTGTACAGGTATGCGTGCTAGTGTAGATTGATTTAGTTGAGTTTCAGATGGTTTGTTAGTGTAAGTGATAGTAGTATAATTCATTTCTTATTTTCTTTGAGGTGGGTGTTCGGGGTATCGAATATTGATTCAGTGTGTGTTTTGACTTTTATGAATTATTGAGAGGTGATTTGGTAGAGGACTTAATTCAGTCAGTCAGTACATTCCCAGCACACAAGGATTACAGTCTCTTCAGCTACTAGTGAGTGTTGGTGCTACATATAGTGAATTGCTTAAGAGTGAAGTATTAGTGATGGTGTCTGACAGTGATGATTTTCTTCTGTGATTGTATTTGTCAGTATCATAATACTTTACGTCTTTACGGTGTCAATTCCTAAGTGTTTTCTTTCTTTGCTTCCTAGCGGTGTAGCGTGTGTGTGCTGAGGGTCTGCCACCAGAGCTTTACTTATGAATTTTGACCAGGATCTTGCCCATGATATCTGCCAAGAATCTAACCTAGTCCGATCCTGATGTGGCCGTTTCGGTTACCTGGTGCTTTGACCGAGCGGAACCATCCGTGTGCGAGTGTGGGCTGGTTCTGTTTGGTCTAAGGCGAGTGTAGGACTTGGATGAGGGAGAGCGTTGGTTACACTTCGAGCCCTGCAGCTGTTGACGGGTCCAGGATCGGCATACAAGTACAGTGTGGTGACGCTAGGTTGCCTTGTGGGAGCCCTCACGTCTAGTTCTCGGGGCTGTACTGCAGTTTCTCAGCCTGTGTGTGCCCGGACAGCCAGGAGTTCAAGTACCAGTGAAGAGGAGGGGGACTTCTATATTCATCATTTCCTTGCATTCCCTCTGGAGACCTAAGCCGTATTAGCCTACCTTAGGACAGCCAGAAGTTCAAGTCAACCAGTGAAGAGGAGGGGACTTCTATATTCATCATTACCTTGCATTCCTTTTTGAGACCTTAGCAGTAATGGTATACTTTAGGACCCTATCGTAGTCTACTTAAAGTTGTCATTAAAGTTGTCATTCAAGTTGTCATTCATGGGTCATTCAAGTTGTCATTCATGTAGTCATACTTATTTGAAAGGTAATTAATTGGACCACAAACTAATTAACCCTAAGAGATTCACCACTGCACCCTTCTTATAATGCGAATGTCTGTAGTTGATGAATTTGGGTGAATGGTGTGAATGTGTGTAAATGTTATGGGGTTCTTTTTCATTACTTGTAATATCTATACTTTATATATACTTTTGAGGTTATGTATTTTCTATCCAAAATCCTTATCTTATGTAGGCTAAGAGAATGAGTTTGTTAATTTATCGAGTGTATATCAAGTTACTCTGAAATCACAGGAACCTACCTAGAAATATCATACGTGATTTCCTTTACAGTGGCGCAGTGGTGTAGGATACTCATTCTCTTTATCCTGGGAGTAGTATACTGTATGTTAAGAGATCTGGTTGGTGTTTAACTATGTCTTCTTTTTTTTTAGGAGCGTTGTCCCATCGATGTGCTGGGGGTGTCCTGCTGAATGAATTTGAGTTTCTTTATGATTAATATTATCCTTTCTAGCCATGAGTGGAATAACGGATATACTTAAGGAGGCTAAAGCATTAGGTGTGACTGGAGAGGAATGCTATTTTTAAACTTATAACTCTAGCTAGATGAGAGGGATGAGAGAGCAGCTAAGAGAGACCGAGAGAAGGAGGAGAGATGAGAGGAGAGAGCGTAGGAAGAGAGGGTGAGGCGTGAGGGAGAGAGAGGGCGTGAGGAGAGAGAGAGCGAGTGCATGAGGAGAGAGAGCGAGAGAGTGAGGAGAGAGAGAAAGCCTCGTGCTCATGAATTATCTCTAGCTAAGCTTAAAATCCAGATTCCCAGAAATTAGGGCTGGCATAATTCCTGACACTAACCCCAATCTAGGACTGTAGGTGATTCAGGTAAGGCCCGTCATTCCTCCAATTATCGGATGGTGAGTGATTTGATTCTTACCTCCTTAGATTTGAGAAGGTAGCCAAAGTTTTCTTATGGTTGGCGAGAGACAGACTATCCACTTCACCGCGGAAACCTTCTACGAGGTAAGGCACTGAATGGAATATGTAAGTTTACCTCCTGATGTCCGCAGTGGACTACGAGGCGCTCAAGAAAGTCCTACTTTAAGCGTTCCAGGTTTTGATGCTCATACCTACAGGAAGTTGTTCAGGTCCATGACAGGCGCAGGGAGACACGAGCATATGTCCAAGTTCCTTGCCAGACGGGAACAGGTATTTGGTAGGTGGCTAGTTTTGTCTGACGTAGAGAAAACCTATGAGCAGTTACATGAATTGGTAAGCAAGGATCAGTTTTTAGCTAGCTGTACTCATGATTTGCGAGTATGCTTGAACGAACGAGGAGCTAAGACCCTAATACCGATTCTGCCAAAGCGGAAGACTGGCATAGGCACTGCTCCTTATACACGAAAGGGCAACACCAAAGTCTTCATTAACATAGAACAGAGGATAGGAAGGGTAGTAAGTACTACGGACAAAGGTGAGAAAATTCCTCTGCTACTGGGGAATCTAAAAAATACTCACGCAGGCCCAGGATTAAATGTCTTTATCTGTGGCGGCGATCATGTCAAGGCACAGTGCCCCCATAGACAAGTTGGTGATTCAGGGAAAGTTGCCAAGGTTAACTTTGTGTTTGATTCCAGATTGAAACTTCCTGGTACCATAATTGATCCTTGTGGTATGGTTGGCGATAGGAAGGTCGAGGTCACTCTTGATACATGTTGCTCCACAGTAATTGTGCATCCTAAGTTTATTTCAGGAAAGGTGCCTTCGGAGACAAAGTGTACTGTGTATGACTTCCTTGGTAAGCCTCATAAATTTCCTACAACGGATGTAACTATTAAAAGTAAATTCTTTTCA
>CM064501.1:15038261-15163247 GCA_032716605.1 Paralithodes platypus | reverse complement strand
GAAACGGAGATTAGATTCTCTTCTGGTCGAAGTCATTAAAGAGAGTAATCCCGGCGTTGTGGGTAGGGGCCACGATTTACGCAAATGGGCGGCCTCTTTACGTTTCCTGAAGAATTTTTCAGTAGAAGATATTGCGTCCACACAGTTGTGGGTGTCTAATCATACGTTTTTGACTAGATACTTGTCAGTTACTCTGGACAAACCTTCCTTACCATGTATAGCTTTAAGGCAGAGGGTCTAGGTGGCCCTACTGTCACTTTTGTTTAATTTCAAGGAAAAGGGGGGGGGGGGTGCAGTCAGTGTAACATAGGACACCCTAGACCCCGCCAGAGTATAAGAGTTGTGATACAATTAGGGTTAATGTGATATGAAAATTTCTCTGCGAGAAATTGTGCTAGTACAATGTTAGTACAAAACAATGGAGTTGTTATAGTAGTTTTAGCTGTGAAAGCAATTTAGTATTAAACAGTGGAGATTTTTTGCAAATTATTTTTCACAAATATTATGGGGTTTATTATGTGCACATGTAAACTAATAACTTGTTATTTTTGTCACCACTCGTTGAGTGGGGTGCCTTTGTAACTACAGATCTGTTCACAGAATCTCCAGACTTACCCTTTTTTGTCAAGCAGGCTTCTTTGAAGCACGCACCTGTTTGAACCCCTTTTTTGTATTTATATGGTCTGTGCCGTATTTAAATATATTTTTTCAAAGTAAGAATACTATGTGGTTGTTTGATTATCTGCTTTGCTAGAGTTATGATATGATTACGAATGTCCCCCTCCAGTCTTAGAAATCAGGCATGTTCGTCAATGATGGAGGGGCCACTAATAAATTATAGGTTTGACTCCTGTAAGGAGATTAAGAAAACCTAATATTTAGTAGTGGCCCCGTAATCATTGACGACTGGGGCCCTCCCGACCGTCCCCTTCCCATTCGTTGATGTATTAAGGATTTTGGTTTACTTGATATGTCAGTGAAGGAAGAATGACGCCTGAATCAGCGTCTGGTCAAAGATCCACACAAGTACATCCACGATATGATGGAAAGCTTATTGGATAGTTATTCTTATTTTCTTTTTGTTTTTATTTTTTACGAAGTTTTTTCGTAGTGAGAACCCAATTCATAATGACTGAAGCCATGAGTGAGGTCGCGTGCGCTCATGATGAAGGCTCCTCAGATTTTAAATGCTCTGCGCGGTAGATTCAAAACTACGGCGGATTAGTGTTTGAAGAGGATGCCTTATGTAATAGGCATGTTCGTCAATGATTACGGGGCCACTACTAAATATTAGGTTTTCTTTATCTCCTTACAGGAGTCAAACCTATAATAGTGCCTTAACAGGGCATAGAGCATGGAGTATCTTTCCTCTTTTCAAGGCCGGAATAAAGAAAGATGTAAGGATATGTTCCTGGTGCTCATTTTTTGCGATGAATCTGGTGCAGTAACCATATGTACAGAATCATTATTAGGGGCAAAAACATAGACAGTTAGTAGACCTTGCCATGGCTGTCCATTCTGAGACCCTATGGCCAGTAGCCAGGGTCATCAGAGACACACACTTTTTAAGTTTCTTGTTTGTATTTGGTCTCACAGGATAAGACCTAGACTGTGACCAAGTTAGGACCCTCGCGATTGACCATTGAGGAAGCAAATGACGATTTGGGGCTCTGAGCTTAAAGCAAGCCTACATAAAACCCTGTTCGTCTTTTTGGGGCAAAGATAAACCAGTAAGCGACAAGAAGGGTTGCTTTCTGCCGATACGTGGTTTATAAGTGTGTTAACTGTTAGTTTTTTTTAAACCAATTGTGAGAAATAAATTGACTACACCGGTATCTGGGGAATGTTGGCAACAACCTTCCGATAGGGTAACCTCACTAGAGTGAACAATTTCCTACCAGAACCCGGTGATTGTATATATTGTAGAGATTAATTAATGTTAGGTAATTTAGTACTGTATAAGATTACCTTGATCAAGTTAATTTAGTTATAAAACCTTGTAGAAATAAGTTTAGAAGAACTGTAAAGAGGATCAGTTTAAATATTCCCGCGACCGCATACGCGATCCACCGTTTGCTTTAGGGTCGTTAATATCTTGATATTATGTTCACTAAATCGTTGTGAAACGATGTTCACCTTTATAATTATATAATTTAAATGCTGATAATTATTTATATGATTTCGTGAAGAGGGAATGAACCCTTGTAACGAATTAATATATACAGTAAAAGTCCGTTAATCCGACGACCGATGATTCGAATCTCCCAATAGTCCGAATTTTTCAATTTGAGGCCAAATCCGAATTCACCCGATGGTCCGAATTTCAAGAAGTCCCAAAGTCCCCTTTTTGAGGCATTAGGCCACTCAAATGACACATAATGGAGCACACACATATCATATGTTCATGAATTCACTTTAAAAGTTTACCATTGTCATTGTAGCCTATTATCTACTTCAAAACATTCAGATTAATGGTCAAAGGAAGCTACTGATATAATCGTAAACACCTTCGTCTTCTTCTTCTTCCACATCGTCTGCTAGAGAGTTTGTTTTTCTCTTGAACGCATCCTTGGGACGCTCCGGTGCGCTACTGGCTTGCACCGCATTTTCTGCAAGCGCATTCAGTCTTGAGCTTGAAAACGCACCTTTGGACGTATTAGTCTTGAGCTTGAAAACGCACCTTTGGATGTTCCGATACGCTACTATTTATAGTTCAGTGATCGGAGCATCCCAAGGGTGCTTTCAAGACAACAAGACAAGGGTGCTTTCAATACAATATAATATAACAGAGCACGTCACAAAAGGAAAATCACAAAAGGAAAATTACAAGAACCTCTCAGGGAAGTGCCGTTGTTAAGGCATTACTTCCCGAACCACATCTGATCTTCAAGAGCAAGACAAACTCGCTAGTAGACGGAAGAAGAAGAAGACGTTTATATCAGCAGATTCCTTTGACCATTAATCTGAATGTTTTGAAGTAGTTAATAGGCTACAATGACAATGGTAAACTTTTGAAGTGATTTCATGAACATATGATATGTGTGTGTGCACCATTGTGTCATTTGGGTGGCCTAATGTCTCAATGTTTTCGTCATACACAGGTTCATAGGGGTAAAGTCCGATAATCCGAAAAATCCACTAATCCGAACGAGAGCCGGTCCGCTGCCCTTCGGATTAACGGAAGTTTACTGTAGTTTATTTAAGAGTCGGAAATTGAAGTTCCGATCAGACGCTAGTAAACTTTTGAACGGTAGAGACGTGTCCCGTGATCTCCTCCACCACAATCCCCGCACCAGGCCCGGAGTCCTGACCTTTTAACCCTGGTCTACCGAAGCCGGAATCCTCGAAACTACACCAGGACCCTAGTATAGCTAAGTCATTGATATACATGGCCATTGATACAATGTTTAGTTAGGGCATCCTGAGAGATAGGCTACCATAGTTCATACCATTTCCCTCGGGGTGGAGGGAAATTACAAGTGGGGTACCTCAGGGATCTGTGTTGGGACCACTGCTGTTCGTTATATTTATCAACGACTTGCCTGAAGTTATAACTAATGGAAGTGAGGTATACCTGTATGCGGATGACACTAAACTGTATAGAAGAGTGAGGAGTAAGGAAGATATGGGTTTGCTTCAAGGAGATGTGGAGGGCATGAAGGGATGGTCTGAGCATTGGTTAATGCCTTTTCATCCAAAAAAATGCAAGTACATGCGGATTGGGACCAGCAAGATAGACAAGGTAGGATACAGTATGTATGAAGTGATGGAGGAAGTGAGTGCAGAAAAGGATATAGGAGTAGTGATAGACAATAAGTTAAATTTCTCAGAACATTTAGCGGAAAAGATAAACAAAGCCAATAGAATTGTAGGGCTGATAAGGAGGACATTTGTGTCACTTGACGAAGAAATCTTCAGGAATCTATATACAGCGCTGGTTAGGCCGCACCTGGAATATGCAAACCAGGTGTGGGCTCCATATATGGTAAAGGATATAGAAGCAGTGGAGAAAGTGCAGAGGAGAGCTAGCAAGCTGGTACCAACGTTGAAGAACGCGGGCTATGAGCAGAGGTTGAGGACACTGGGGCTTCCGACACTGGCATATAGGAGAAAGAGAGGGGATATGATAGAGACTTTTAAGATAGTGTCAGGAAAGTACGATGAGGATGTGTGTGAAGGTATCTTCTTGATGCGGGAGGGAACAAGAATGAGAGGACACTCTAAGAAAATTTACAAAGAAAGAAATAGGCTTGAGAAGGCAAAGAACTCATTTTGTGATAGAGTGGTAAATGAGTGGAACGCATTGCCCCAGTATGTAGTCGATTCCAAATCAATAAGGGAGTTTGAAAGTAATCTTGATAAAGCATGGGGAAGACAAGATTTGAAGTTTGATTATAAAGCAGATACAGAATAGTAAAAATGTTGCGTCTGCTACCGCCGCCGCCAACACCGTGAACGACCGCAGCAGTGCAAGTACTGGTACTGAGCTGGATACACAGGCATAGTTTGCCTTTTTCCAGAGGATCTACTGTAAGAAACTGTAAGAATAAGGTAGGCGATCTCAGACTTTATTTTTATTTATGTTTATTAATTTTATATTTCGATTGGTGTGGTAAGAGATAACCTTTGGCCATATTATCCCCCACATTTTGGTGCCCCGAGTGAGGATTACGATCGGTGTGTAGACTAGGGATTGAGTTAGGGCCAGTTTTCAACAGTTAGGGTCCCTGCTAAGCTGCAGCGGTAGGCTAATGTTTAAGGTCGTTTTTGTGGGACATAGATTGATCCCCCGCCGTTATGAGGTCCCTAACTGTGAGGCGATGGCCTTGGGTGAGTGGCATTTCAATTAATAATAAGATAAAATCGCATGGCGTTTAAATCCTGTGGTAGAGGACTGGTAGGAGGGTCTGCAACGTTGCGTTCTCTGGCGTTTGTGAAACTCGGAGCTTGAGCTTTGTTGCAGTCCCTAAATTTCCCCCATATTTTTCTTATTTAGACCATTTTATGTCTCCGTCCTTAATGTCACCCGCGTCTGGCAGACTAGGTCGACCAGCTAAATGCTCGGGACGGAGCATATACCAAATTTAATAAATAATAAATGTGTTTCCCCCCCCCCCTTTTAGAAAAAATGGTACTACCACAGGTACCCACTAACATCTGGGATAAGAAATCAATGATTAACTAAATATTTACAGCTTTAGCTTCATTCTTGTACCTAAATTCTCCCTATTATTTGATAATTTAGGCCATTTTTATGTTTCTGTCCTTTAATGTCACCTGCGTCTGAAAGACCAAGTAGACCAGCTAAATGCTCGGGACGGAGCATATATGACATTTAATTCAATAATAAATATATTCCCTCCCCCTACTAGCGTGCGTTCCCACGTATTAGGTAAATTATATTGTGGACTTAATGTTTTCAACTAATTATTCATCTGAATTTGTAGCAAATAATGGTACGCATATAATGCTAAAGATTAACAGCTAAATTGAGTATGTGTTAGGCTATAATATATCTAAATATAATTTTGATTGTTGAAAATTAGTCTTCAGTATAAACATTAATAATAGTCCAGAAAATAATTACCCATTTTCCAAAATGACTGATACACTCTTGAGAAAATCTATGGTGGGGAAATTAGGCTGGGTAACTAGAGCATTAACTAATTGTCAGGAGGTAAAAAGACGTGACCCCTGTCCAAGGGAGCTGTTAAAATCTCAAATCCAAGATCTTAAAACCCGGTGGGCTAATTATGAAGAGTCTTGCAATAAATTGGAGGACTTTTGCATCAAACAAGAACAATCTGAAAGGTTTGAGGAATTACAGCAAGCCTATGCAAATGCCCGTGAAAATTATTTGGATCAACTAGATGGGTTCGAATCCTTGGCGACAGAGACAGTTACCGAAACAGGGAGTAATGGTACCAGTAATGGTACTGCAGTCGCATAATTAGTAAGAAGCTGTCTGACCTCGCGTAATGCAACCGCCGCGGCCAGATTGTCATGCTGTAATACTTTAACACCCAGCTGACTACAAAAGGTACAATTCTTTGTGACCCACAAACCCTGTGATCGGTCTAAGCATTTGACACAACGAATGCACAGAGTGTGCGCAAAAATAGGGATTCCGGAACATGAGGGTGTTGAGCAAAGAGCAAAAACAGGGGCTAGAGCAGCCATGGCAGAGACTGGTTAAAAGCTAACTCCCCCCGGGCCTCACTTGGTCCTTCGAGGACCCGCCGGAACTCCGCCCTGGAAAAAAGAAAATTTCCAGGAATTAATGCTCATAAGGTTACCCCCCAATGTTCTAACACAAGTGTTAATGAACCGTCGGGCAACGAGATGTAATACCCCACCATTACCTCTCGTTACCCTGTAGGTTCGTATGTAAAGATTTGTAAATAACTTTACGTGTCCAAAAGATTTAAGAATATCCTCAGACATGATATAAAGATGAGCAGTTCTTTATAAGTGACGCAGTCTTCCCTGTGATATAACGTTCACCGGGAACCCATATTAAGACGCCGGCCTCCTTATTATAACGCAGTTAGCCAGGTTAAGCCCATCTTAATCATTAGATCGCCTTGAGTTGAATGTCTTGATACCTAAATGTATCCCTCAATTGTTAGGCTAATTCTACCGAATTTGCAAATCCGTGATTCCCACCCTCCCGAGGTTCAACCGCCGGGTGAAAAATAATAGAAAAGTTAACCCCAATTGTTCCTATCCCCACTTCTTTGTAAAAGATCGCCGGGGTGGAAAGACTACTCAAAACAACACAGCCCAGTTCTTCAACGGCTTTGAAAAACCGGGAAAAACTATCGTCAACAGGTGTCCGCATGAACCCCTAGTTGAACCGGGTAACGCCCTTCCGCCGGGAAACACATAGTAAGCCTGAATACAGGCCCCACTACAGAGACGCAGTTCTGGAGAGCCCTCAAGCCACCACTCGCCGGGGGAAACTAGCCTATTTTAACCACGCGTGATAAAAACTCGGCAACCAGCCGGATTTTCTCGGTGCAATCGAGAAAACCCGCCGGAAAAGGCAACCCCCACCCACCAGACGCAATCTGAGAACCAGCCGGGTTTTCACGGAGCAATCGAGAAAACCCGCCGGAAACGGTAACCCACACCAACCAGAAGCAATCGGAGGTACACAAATAGTGCCTGGAAAAAGCCAATACACAACTTATCCAGAACACACATGACACAGTAGTACATATTTATACAATAAATCAATAACACTTGTACATGTAAAAAAGCTACGAGAGGCTGGCTAGGCCTAAGCAGACGGAGTATCGCTTAAACATGTGGTAATAAAACAAAAAGCACTGAATATTATCACAACAGGAACCGCCACCAACACACCTCGAAGAATATACCCGGGAGAGGGAAACACTGACACGGGACCTAGAAAAAACTTCACTAAGTGAAGAAAAATATGCTAGGAACGTCAGAAAACAAACAAATAAGGCAACTTCATCAGAAAGACAAAAAGAAGCCTAATCACGCGTAGTTAAAGCCAACTAAATAACTAGGCTAGCTAATCCGCGAAAACATTTCACGCGTCCACCCTGGGACCACGAGGGTACGCCCGAAATAGGCGTCCCAAACACACGACCCAAAATACACTGAACTGCGGGCAGCCCGCCCATGACACCCCTGCTACGCATATCCTAACCATACTCGATACATCCCAGAGTAAACAAATGAGAAAAAACTCACTAGGGACGCAGCAAATGCGGAACGAGCGGAGAGTGGGGAGACACGTCAGGGCAGGTTGAGCGCAGAGCAGAGAAGGAAGAATGATGCCTGGTCAGCATCTGGTTAAGATCCACACAAGTACATCCACGAAGTTATGGAAAGCTTATGAATAGTTATTCTTATTTTCTTTTTATTTGTTATTTTTTACGAAGTTTTTTCGTAGTGAGTACCCAATTTCATAATGACGAACCATGAGTGAGGTTGCGTGCGCTCATGATGAAGGCTCCTCAATTTTTTATGCTCTGCGCGGTAGATTCAAACTACGGTAAATGAGTGATTGAAGAGGATGCCTTATGTAATAGGCATAATCGTCAATGTTGGAGGGGCCACTAATAAATAGTACTCCGTGTGTGTGTATTTATTAGTGGCCCCTCCATCATTGACGAACATGCCTATTACATAAGGCATCCTCTTCAAACACTAATCCGCCGTAATTTGAATCTACCGCGCAGAGCATTTAAAATCTGAGGAGCCTTCATCATGAGCGCACGCGACCTCACTCATGGCTTCAGTCATTATGAATTGGGTTCTCACTACGAAAAAATCTTCGTAAAAAATAAAAAACAAAAAGAAAATAAGAATAACTATCCAATAAGCTTTCCATCATATCGTAGATGTACTTGTGTGGATCTTTGACCAGACGATGATTCAGGCGTCATTCTTCCTTCTTTGCTCTGCGGTCAGCCGGTCCGGACGTGTCTCTCCACGCTCCGCTGGTTCCGCATTTGCTGCGTCCCTAGTGAGTTTTTTCTCATTTGTTTACTCCGGGATGTATCGAGTAAGGTTAGGATATGCGTAGCAGGAGTGTTCTGGGCTGGTTGCCCGCAGTGCAGTGTATTTTGGGTCGTGTGTTTGGGGCATCTATTTCGGATGTACCCTCGTGGTCCGGTTGTGGACAGGTGAACTTTTTCACAGTTAGCTAGCTTTGTGATGCAGGCGGCTTTCATTACGCGTTATTGCTTCCTTTTATCTTTCTGATGAGGTAGCGTATTTTTGCTGACGTTCCCAGCGTATTTTTCTTCACTTAGTGAAGTTTTTTTTGGGTCCCGAGTCAGTTCTTCCCTTTGCCGGAAGTATTTGCTACAGTGGTGTGTTGGCAGTGGTTCCTGTTGTGATATAATTCAGTGCTTTTTGTTTATATTTCGACATGTTAATGTTATCCGTCTGCCTAGGCCTAGCCAGCCTCTCGTAGCTTTACCACATATACAAATGTTATTGATTTATTTTCTAAATATGTACTACTGTGTGATGTGTGTCCTGGTTTAGTTGTGTATTGGCTAATTCCACGGACTATTTATGTGTCCTGGGTTAGTTGTGTATTGGCTAATTCCACGGACTATGTTGGGCCCGGCGTTAGTTGTGTTTTGGCTACGCCTCGGTCCTGTGTTGCGTTCAGATGATATCTGGACGGGGTGGGTTATTTCCGGCGGGTTTTTCTCGGTTACACCATGAAAAAACCTGGCTGGTTGCCGACTTTTGGCCACCCGTGGTTTAAAAACAGGCTTGTTTCCCCGGCGAGTGGGTGTCTGTGGCTCCCCAGGACTGCGTCTCTGGGGTGCCTGTTTCAGGCTCCTTCTGATTCCCGGCGGGTTGGCTGTACCCATCTAACAGTGTTCATACGGACACGTGTTGTTTGTAGTTTTTTCGGTTTTGCAAAGCCAATATAAAACTATGCTGTTGTTGTATTTCCTCCCCGGTGATCTTTTACAAAGATGTGGGGTTAGGAACAATTGGGGTTAACTTTTAAACTTTAAATCACCCGGCAGGTGCAACCTGGTAGGGTGGGATGACCGAATTTGCAAAATTCAGTTTAGTTGACCAGGCAACTGAGGGATGCATTGTGTATCGCCTCCTTCAACATACGGCAATTTAAGGCACAATTGGGGTTAACGTTTTTTAAACTAATATTCACACCCGGCGGGTGCTCCCTGGAAGGGTGGGAATAACGAATTTACAATTCAGTTAGTTAACCAGACAATTGAGGGATACGTTTTGTATCGGCGCCTTCAACATACGGCGATCTAAAAAGATACTTCGGGAGAAGTTAGATCTCGTATATTTGTCAGGCTTCCCAGTTTTTGATCTACGAAATAATTCGGGGGCCGGCGTCTTTTTTAGGGTTTTTTTTTCCAAAATTTAATCTTGAAACAAACACCACCGGAAAGACTTAATCACTTATAAACGCCATGCTGGTCTTTATATATTATGTCAGAGGGTATTCATAAATCTGTTGGACAAATTAAGATATTCTGAAATCTTTTACTTAGGAAACCCCACCGCGTAGCGAGCTGTAGTCGTTGAGTATTATGTCTCGTTACCCGGCGGGTTATTTAACACTTGTGTGCGAACATGTTTGGGTTAACCTTATGAGCATTAATTCCTGGAAATTTTCTTTTTTTCCAGAGCTGGGTCCCGGCGGGTCTATGCAGAACCTGGAGTAAGTATCCCACCAGTCTCTGTCATGGCTACCTTTGCCCCGGTTTTTGCTTTATGCATTACGCCCTCCTGTTCAGGTATCCCTATTTCTGCGCACACCCTTTGTATAAAATGTGTTAAAATGTCTCGTTTGGTGTGGGTTACCTTTCCGGCGTTTTTTTCTCGTTGCTTCGAGAACACCGTTTTTGTTTACCGAGTTTTAGTCAGGATGGCTCAAAATAGGTAAGTTACCCCGACGAGTTTGGTCGCTTGAGGGCTCATAAGAAACTGCGTTTTCTGTGGTCGAGCCTGGGATCAGGCTTCCTGTGTTATTCATTGCTTTATGCATTACACCCTCCTGTAATGTATAGTTTAGTGTGGGTTACCTTTCCGGCGTTTTTCTCGTTGCTCCGAGAACACCGTTTTTGTTTACCGAGTTTTAGTCAGGATGGCTAAAATAGGTAAGTTACCCCGACGAGTTTGGTCGCTTGAGGGCTCATCAGAAACTGCGTTTTCTATGGTCGAGCCTGGGATCAGGCTTCCTGGTTTATTCCCGTCGAGGGGGGCTCCACACAGTTTTCTAGGTGATCAGGCTGACACCTGTTGGACTTGGTTTTCTCTGCTTTTCAAAGCCATTGAAACAATGCTGTCTGTTTGTTTGGTCTTTACCTCCCGGCGACCTTTTTACAAAGAGGTCTGGGGCAGGTATAATTGGTTTGACATTGCATATAAAACCCGGCGGTTGTACCTTCGGGTGGTTATTTTAACGGATTTGCGATTCGAGATAATTTGCCAAACAATTGATTGATACAATAGGGTATCACGGCCTTCAAGACGGCGATCTATGAGGGCTTCTGGGAGAAGCCGGATTAGAGATTAAGATAGGCTTAGACTTTTTATGGGATAAAAAGATGCCTGAATCTTACTAGTGTCTCAAGTGTAAAGGGATACTTGAAAGACTTCATCTTTAATAAAGATATGCTTCATCTTTATGAGGATTAAGAAGTTATTCTTAATTCTTTTGGACAGGTGAAAGATATGCTGAAATCTTTAATAAGCCATTGAAACAATGCCGTTTGTTTGTTTAGTCTTTCCCTCCCGGCGACCTTTTTACAAAGAGGTCTGGGGCAGGTACAATTGGTTTGACATTGCATATAAAACCCGGCGGTTGTACCTTTGGGTGGTTATATTGACTGATTTGCAATTCGCGATCTTTGTATTTCCTCCCCGGCGATCTTTTACAAAGAAGTGGGCTTAGGAACATTTGGGGTTAACTTTTAAACTTTAAATCACCCGGCGGGTGCAACCTGGAAGGGTGGGATGCCCGAATTTGCAAAATTCAGTTTAGTTGACCAGACAATTGAGGGATGCATTGTGTATCACCTCCTTCAACATACGGCGCTTTAGGGCACAATTGGGGTTAACGTTTTTTAAAACTAATATTCACACCCGGCGGGTGCTCGTTGGAGGGATGGGAATAACGAATTTACGATTCAGTTAGTTAACCAGACAATTGAGGGATACGTTTTGTATCGCCGCCTTCAACATACGGCGATCTAAAAAGATACTTCGGGAGAAGTTAGATCTCGTATATTTGTCAGGCTTACCAGTTTTTTATCTACGAGATAATTCGGGGGCCGGCGTCTTTTTTAGTTTTTTGTTTTTCCAAAATTGAATCTTGAAACAAACACCACCGGAAAGACTTCATTAGTTATAAACGCCATGCTGGTCTTTATATATTATGTCAGAGGGTATTCATAAATCTTTTGGACAAATTAAGATATTCTGAAATCTTTTACTTAGGAAACCCCACCGCGTAGCGAGCTGTCGTCGTTGAGTATTACGTCTCGTTACCCGGCGGGTTATTTAACACTTGTGTGCAAACATGTTTGGGTTAACCTTATGAGCATAAATTCCTGGAAATTTTCTTTTTTTCCAGAGCTGGGTCGCGGCGGGTCTATGCAGAACCTGGAGTAATTATCCCACCAGTCTCTGTCATGGCTACCTTTGCCCCGGTTTTTGCTTTATGCATTACGCCCTCCTGTTCAGGTATCCCTATTTTTGCTCACACCCTTTGTATGAAATGTGTTAAAATTTCTCGTTTGGTGTTGGTTACCTTTCCGGCGTTTTTTCTCGTTGCTCCGAGAACACCGTTTTTGTTTACCGAGTTTTAGTCAGGATGGCTCAAAATAGGTAAGTTACCCCGACGAGTTTGGTCGCTTGAGGGCTCATAAGAAACTGCGTTTTCTGTGGTCGAGCCTGGGAGCAGGCTTCCTGTGTTATTCATTGCTTTATGCATTACGCCCTCCTGTAATGTATAGTTTAGTGTGGGTTACCTTTCCGGCGTTTTTCTCGTTGCTCCGAGAACACCGTTTTTGTTTACCGAGTTTTAGTCAGGATGGCTAAAGTAGGTAAGTTACCCCGACGAGTTTGGTCGCTTGAGGGCTCATCAGAAACTGCGTTTTCTATGGTCGAGCCTGGGATCAGGCTTCCTGAGTTATTCCCGTCGAGGGGGGCTCCACTCAGTTTTCTAGGTGATCAGGCTGACACCTGTTGGCCTTGGTTTTCTCTGCTTTTCAAAGCCATTGAAACAATGCTGTCTGTTTGTTTGGTCTTTACCTCCCGGCGACCTTTTTACAAAGAGGTCTGGGGCAGGTATAATTGGTTTGACATTAATAATAATAATAATAATAATAATAATAATAATATTTATTCAGTTAGCAATTTACAGAGTTGGTACCACATAGTATGTTATAAATATGACATGTACCAGCCTTGCATAATTCCAACTAAGGATAGCCCAATAAGGCCGTTAGGAGTATTTCCATTGGGGTCCTTGTATATAAAACCCGGCGGTTGTACCTTCGGGTGGTTATATTAACGGATTTGCGATTCGAGATAATTTGCCAAACAATTGATTGATACAATAGGGTATCACGGCCTTCAAGACGGCGATCTATGAGGGCTTCTGGGAGAAGCCGGATTAGAGATTAAGATAGGCTTAGACTTTTTATGGGATAAAAAGATGCCGGAATCTTACTAGTGTTTCAAGTGTAAAGGGTTACTTGAAAGACTTCATCTTTAATAAAGATATGCTTCATCTTTATGAGGATTAAGAAGTTATGCTTAATTCTTTTGGACAGATAAAAGATATGCTGAAATCTTTAATAAGCCATTGCAACAATACCGTTTGTTTGTTTAGTCTTTCCCTCCCGGCGACCTTTTTACAAAGAGGTCTGGGGCAGGTACAATTGGTTTGACATTGCATATAAAACCCGGCGGTTGTACCTTTGGGTGGTTATATTAACTGATTTGCAATTCGCGATAATTTGCCAAACAATTGATTGATACAATAGGGTATCACGGCCTTCAAGACGGCGATCTATGAGGGCTTCTGGGTGACGCCAGATTAGAGATTAAGATAGGCTTAGACTTTTTATGGGATAAAAAGATGCCGGAATCTTACTAGTGTTTCAAGTGTAAAGGGATACTTGAAAGACTTCATCTTTAATAAAAATATGCTTCATCTTTATGAGGATTCAGAAGATATGCATAAATCTTCTGGACAGGTAAAGATATGCTGAAATCTTTAATATGATACTAAAGGACAACGAAAAGTAGTGGTGGAGTGCTACGGTTCGTTGAACGGCGGTTTTGAGGCACATATTTTGTACCGTTTTTTGGGGTGTAACCCTATGAGCATTAATCCCCGGAAAATTCTCTTTCCAGGGCGGATTACCGGTGTTGCACCAGGTGACCAGGTAGTTCCCGGGGGCGGGGTAGTTTTCCCCCAGTCTCTGTCGTCGGCACTTGAACCTCTCATTGCTGTATGTTCAACGCCGTTAAGCTCAGGTAGCCCTATCTTATTTTTATTTGTTAATGAAATAATTTAATAGCTGAATCATAATAAACATATATATTTTCTATGATTATATTATGATAATATTGTGTTTATTTATAGTACAGTAATTTATTTTAATACAATTAAATATAAATTAAATTAATTACAGTAGTATAATTTATGATTTTGCTCACCAGCTCTGCTTTCAATGTGTTAATGAGCTATGGGAGCTTTTAATTATCATAAACCTTTACGGGACTCGGACGAGGGCTCCCGTTCAGGGAGTATACCGAGCTCGCAAGCGAGGGACAGCCACAGCCAAAGTCGTACCTCACCCGCCGGACGATAACGCCGGCGGGCGGACCTGACGCTCTGATGACGGACGAGAACAGGTTGAGTTCCATTTATCTCTTTTCCGCCGCCAGACGCGTCTCTAATGTGCCACGTAGTCAACAAACTACAGGATTAGCGAGGCGTAGTCTCGCTAATCGCGCCCCTGTGGCCGGCGCAGTGTGGTACCAGCATTTGAACACGTGGTGAACGCACCCAGTGTCCCTCCTGGTCGGGTTGTTCCACTTAGAACACAATTGGCAACCTAGAAACCTCGCGGACTTGTTCATTTTGGACATTCAGGAGGCCAAGTGGCTAGCACCTTATGGTAGCGACGTGACCAAGATGTTCACGAATCAATATACCCAGTCTACAAAGCGACAGTTCCATTCGCATTGGAAAGCTTTTACGTCTCGGCTTCTTAGAACAAAACAAACTGTGCCCTCGGTGGCGTTGGTTGTTTATTATTTAATTTATCTGTTCATGCAGAAACATTTATCTGAAAGTGATTTATGTGGGCAGGTTTTAAACTCCGCCCACCTCCCCGTCAGCTCAGGCCTACATGGTCTCTGGACAAAGCATCGTCGTTATTCTCGTTCCCGTATGTACCAAAGACTGCAGATTTTACAAAAGGGCAGTATTCCTTATGGCTTTGGCTACCGGGAACAGAGTATCTGAGCTGGCGGCAATGAGCAACGCACCTAATTGCCTCAGGTTTGATAGGCTTCATGAGTGTATTCACATTGCACCTTCCCCAGGATTCATAGCCGAGATTGAGCACAGTGAACACGTGTTTTCAGAGTTCACGGTGCCGGCGTTAAACAGGGGAAAGGTGCACCATCTTTTTTGCCCAGTGCAAGCTCTAACCAAATATTTAAGAGTAGCACCTCTAAAATCACCAGGGTGCTTTATGGGTCGCAAGTCCGGGTGAACGATTGATGGAGCGTACACTGGCTTCTCTCTTGGTCGAGGACTTTAACCCTCTGTTCCCGGAAGGGCTCTTGAACGCCCATAAAAAAGCATACACGAGCTACCCGGAAGGGCTCTTAAACACCCATGACGTCAAAGCCTGTGAGCTTGGTGTGCGAGGCGTCGGTCCGACGCATGTAAACAACAGCCGGTGGACCGACGCTCCGCATCTCCGGCCACAAGAAGGAGAGCGTCGCTTGTTCGTGTGTGCCTGTACAATATGTTGTTGTTAAGTATCGAAAAGTGGTGTAAAGTGGCTGTTTTGGCCATAAAGTTATCTCCAATGAAATCATCATCACAGCTCAACCAGTTGACTTAGAGAGCTCTACTTAATGCCATTCTACAGGTAAATAACACAGCTACGCTTGGGGATGCGCGGGAATGCGGGAAGCAGTCTGATTAACGAATATACGGTAGCCTAGCCTAGACGTATTTCGGCCAAAACACCCGGTTTTCGAGGAATACATATATAATACATAGCCGGGGCTGGAGGGTTAAAGAGAAGCATCCCGGCGTTGTGGGTAAGACCCACGATTTACGCAAGGGAACAGCCTCTTTACGTTTCCTTAATAATCTTTCGGTGGAAGTTATTACGTCCACACAGTTGTGGGCCTCTAATCAGGAGTTTTTGCCTCGACAGTATTTCAGTATTTCAGTAGCTCTGGACAAACCTTCCTTGCCATGTATAGCTTTACGGCAGAGGGTCTAGGTGGCCCTTTTAGTCACGTTTTGTTTAATTTCAAGAAAAAGGGGGGGGAGGGTGCAGTCAGTGTGACATAGGACACCCTAGACCCCTCCGGAGTATGTGTTCGGAACATACGAGCTGTGATACTGGTTGTAGGCATTGTATTATAAAATTTCTGTAGTATTCATTGCAGGAAATTGTGCTAAAGGCCAATAGTAGTGTTACGACAATTCTTGTTGTAAGTAGCTTTGGCTGTGAAGCAATAGATTTTTGAGAAATCTCGGTAGTGGCAACTACGACTTTTACTTTTGCAGTAATTACTTCTGCATAAGTACACGAGTTCAGTACTTCTACGAATGTACAAGAATTAATTTATGTTTGGTTATAATTTTAGGAATATATCCACTAGTTAATGGGGTTTATATGTGCACATGTAAACTTATAAGTTTTTAGTTTTCACCACTTACTTTAAGTGGGGTGCCTTCTTAACTAGCAGATCTGTGCACAGAGTCTCAGAGTTAACCCTTTTTCAAGCAGGCTTCTTTGAAGCAATCTCCTGCTTGTACCCCTTTTTGAAGATTTAGGCTGTATAAAGTTTATGCACCCGAATCTCTTTTTTACAAAAGTAAGAATACTATGTGGTTGTTTGATTATCTGCTTTTCTAGAGTTATGATATGATTACGAATGTCCCCCTCCAGTCTTAGAAATCAGGCATGTTCGTCAATGATGGAGGGGCCACTAATAAATTATAGGTTTGACTCCTGTAAGGAGATAAAGAAAACCTAATATTTAGTAGTGGCCCCGTAATCATTGACGACTGGGGCCCTCCCGACCATCCCCTTCCCATTCGTTGATGTATTAAGGATTTTGGTTTACTTGATATGTCAGTGAAGGAAGAATGACGCCTGAATCAGCGTCTGGTCAAAGATCCACACAAGTACATCTACGATATGATGGAAAGCTTATTGGATAGTTATTCTTATTTTCTTTTTGTTTTTTATTTTTTACAAAGTTTTTTCGTAGTGAGAACCCAATTCATAATGACTGAAGCCATGAGTGAGGTCGCGTGCGCTCATGATGAAGGCTCCTCAGATTTTAAATGCTCTGCGCGGTAGATTCAAACTACGGCGGATTAGTGTTTGAAGAGGATGCCTTATGTAATAGGCATGTTCGTCAATGATTACGGGGCCACTACTAAATATTAGGTTTTCTTTATCTCCTTACAGGAGTCAAACCTATAGTGTCTCTCTCTCTCTCTCTCTCTCTCTCTCTCTCTCTCTCTCTCTCTCTCTCTCTCTCTCTCTCTTTCCCTCTTTGATAGTGCCAGCTGTTGTAAGCAGTGCAATAAATAAAATGAAGGACGGACAAGCTGCAGGATGCTCTGGCATTGTAGCCGAGATGATTAAAGCCTCAGGTGATATAGGAGTGAGTTTGGTCACAGAGCTAATAAACTCTATCATTAGAGAGGAAGTAATCGCTGATGAATGGCACAAAAGTGTGATAGTAAACTGGACCCATTTCACCTGCACAACACTTGCCTCCACGGAACACTACACAAACACCTGGACCTGTTCCTCATGCCCCTCCCTTTCCCTACACCCCGTACACCTCTCCTAGCCTTTCCATACCATCCACATCCCACCCCAACCTAATCCATCCATATCCTCATCTCCTGCACCCCAATCCCCACCCCCACCACTACCTCACCCATCTCCCTCCTCCCCACCCCCACCTCATCCCCGTGCAGCAACACTCAACATACACCGAACACACAACAACATTCTTCAATTAAACATAGATGGCATTAACACAAAGATACACAAACTCTCACGCTTCATCAAACAACACAACATACACATTGTCATCTTACAAGAAACAAAACTCTGCACAACACAAAAAAACACCTACATTTCATGACTTCACGACCATCAGACAAAACCGCGCCGACGGCAGCGACGGTGGACTCATCACCTTGGTGCACAAGATATAGGTTTGATTCCCGGAGGGACGTAATGAAAACCAAATATTTAGTAGGGCCCCGTAATCATTGACGATATGCCTATTAGTATAATAGTCTCCCATCAAACACTGCGGTCGCTAGTTTGAATCTACCGCGCGGGAGGATAGGAGTACTATACTTCATAAGGGTAACGCTCATTCTCTTATGGAATCGTCTTATGATCGAGTACTCATCTACGAAAAAACTTTGTAAAAAATAAATTTCTTGCGTGTGGATTCCTGACGCTGGCTCCCTAGCGGCCATACTTCCTTCACTGACATATAAAGATTAAACTCCAGAAATCAAGCGAATGGGAAGGGGATGGCAGGGAGGGCCCTACATCGTCAATGATTACGGGGCTCTACTAAATATTAGGTTTTCATTACTTCCCTCCGGGAATCAAACCTATAATTTAATAGTGGCCCCTCCATCATTGACGATATGCCTGATATCCAAGACTGGAGGGGGACATTCGTGACAATATCAAAACCACCAACCTAAATACCATAGGTAACAGAGAATCTACCACTTCCGGCGTACGCTGCTGTGTTTCCGATGCCTGGTTATCCGGTGGCCAAACCAAGTCAGGGAAAGACGAGGGGTAAGGGTCTAAGTCAATATTCTTCCCCGTCAGCGCAAGATTAAGACTAGAGGGGTTTAGCCGCGAGGGTGATTGTCTCCAGACCCCTCGGTCCTGCGCCGCAGGTGGCTGGGAGTCTGGTATTATCTGAGAGTTATCATACGTCTGATGTACACAAGTCTGAGAACCTCTATAGTTATCTGCTAAAACCCAAGTGGACACAATCGGTGGGGTCTACGTGGTACATAGTTTAGTTTTGGTATTGCAAAATTAACCCTTCCTACTCGGGCTGTCTTACCCAATGACGGTCGGGCCCCTACCCGGGCGAAATGGCTGAAAAACGTCTAGGACTAGGCTACCGTATTTATGTTTATTATCACTGCTAGAACTTTCCCACTCATCTATAATCGTAGTGCGGTTTTCAATCTGTATTTTGGCGTTGAGTAGAGCTCTGTAAGTCAACTGGTTCAGTTGTGATGACGATTTCAGTGGAGCCAATATTGCAGAGATGTTGCCAATATGGGGGCTTTTCAGGCACTAATTTCGTCTGACGTCAGAACAATAACATTGAAGAGTCTTCTCCTTCTTGTTTTCGGAGGTGCGGTGACGCAACGCTTGGGTTTGTTGACATACGTCGTACGCACGGCGTTCAGACCAAGCTTAATTAGGCTATTAAGCTGCTGCCTTAGGTAAGGCATACCGGGTAGCGGCCCTTCTTTCGAGCTGTCCTTACCTAAGGCAGACCGGGTAGGAAGGGTTAAAGTCTGGTAAATCACTCAAAGATTGACTATTTGACACTCTCGGATCCGACTCAATCGCCTCCGTCCCTACCTGCCTACCGCCCGTTTGGGTGGTTGACGTGGAGATAGAGATGGAGTTGTTGTTGATGATGATTTTATTTTATACTAGCCCACTGGGCCTAGGCCCTCTCAAGGCTAGTGGTGGAGGAGGTGGTACAGAGTTTAAAGTCACGTATATGTCAGTAGTTATATGTCATTGTATAAATTTATCGCTCTCAGGAAGTGATGAATAGGGGTGAAATTGAAAGAGTCTGAGTCAGAGAGGATGCCATGTAATGAGGTGTTCAGCAAGAATCTCCGTCTTTCAGATGCATAGACAGGACAAATACAAAGAAAGTGAAAAACAGTCAATGATGTATGGCAATGTTGGCATTCAGGTGGTGGACCACGAGGGGTGGACATCAGGTAACCATGTGTGAGGCGTGTGTGGCCTAAACGTAATCTAGTTAATAGGGTTTGGTCTGCACGTGAACCATTAATTGAAGAGGGCCACAAGTGTATGTCATCCTTAATGGAGCGAAGGTGGCCAGTTAATGGTTGCGCTCTCCACTCAACTCGCCAAGCGTCATAAACATGGCGACGGAGGACAGGGAGCATATCCTCCGAACGCAGCAAAGTAGTAGAGGGTGTACCATGACACGCTTGCTTAGCGAGGAAGTCTGCACGCTCATTCCCAGGAATTCCTACATGCGCGGGGATCCAGCACAGTGTGATGGAACGATTAGCGCACTGTAATTTGTGTATTGTGTGGATGATAGTCTTGACCAATGGGTCCTTGGGGGCAAATACACATAAGGCTTGCAGTGCACTCTTTTACAGATAACGACCCGTGGAGAGTTCCTCGACAATGAAGAGATGGTGCTTAAAGCACCTTGAATAGCCCATAATTCAGCAGTGAAAACCGTGGAGTGATGGTGGAAGGTACTTTGATACAAGCCATGGTCTGAGACTGCAGCGCAACCCACGGCATCCGCAGTTTTCGAGCCATCGGTGTAAATGAAAACAGCCGGGATGTGATCATCAAGATGTTGTAAAGCGAGATGTCGACATTGAGATGGGGCTTGGGCATCAAGTTGATCCGCTAAGTGAAAGCAAACTGTAGGGTGTTTTAGGGTCCACGGAGTGATGTGACTAGGAGGGGGAGTTATGGGAGGAACGGTGATACTGTAAGTGGAGAGCAATTGGCGAGACAACATTGGGAATGGCACTGGAATGTTTGAACGATAGTTATCTGTGGAATGGAATAGTTCTAGTAGAGTTGGGTCATGACGGAGGCGAACAGCCGTACGCATGAGGACTAATCGACGGTGGTAGGCTAGAGGTAAGGTCCCAGCCTCACATAGGATATTGGAGACACGAGAGGAACGGAATGCCCCCGAGCTAATGTGGATGCCCAAATGGTGTACGCTGTCGAGGGTTCCTAATGTGGAAGCAGAGGCCGTGCCATAGACAGGGCTACCATAATCTAGGGCTGAGAGGATGGTAGCTCTGTAGAACAGTAAAAGCGTAGCGCGATCTGCGCCCCAATGGACTCGTGCG
The DNA here is from genome assembly GCA_032716605.1 of Paralithodes platypus. Taxonomy (NCBI): domain Eukaryota; kingdom Metazoa; phylum Arthropoda; class Malacostraca; order Decapoda; family Lithodidae; genus Paralithodes; species Paralithodes platypus. The sequence goes on along the minus strand of CM064501.1, from coordinate 15,142,324 downwards.
ACTGTTTTCAGAACATTCATTCTCTGGAGGCAACGTGCCTTTAAGCAGGCAATGTGACTCTTCCAATTGAGGTGAGTATCAAAGATTAAACCAAGGAACCTGGTAAGTGGAAGGATCTGAATATTAGAATGTCCCATGGTGAGAGTAATGGACTGTTTACGTAAATGTCGAACATTTCTATAGAATACAACGGCGTTAGTCTTTTCAGCAGAAAATTGAAAACCAGCAGTGGATGCCCAAGAGTGGATGGATTTTAGAGCAATGTTGAGACGCCGTTGTATGTGAGTCAGACTGGGAGAAGTATAATATATTGCGAAGTCGTCCACATACAAGCTATACGATATTTCAGGTGGGAGGCTGCGTATGACACTATTGATCGCCATAATAAAGAGTAAGCTGCTAAGGGCACATCCTAGCGGTATTCCATTAAATTGTGACATAATGTCCGATAGGAGACCATTATTTTTGACCTGGAATGTACGGTTAGAGAGAAAATTTTGTAAAAAGCAGGGAAGAGGACCCCGCATGCCAGAATCGTGTAAAATTTTTAAAATCCTGTATCTCCATGTTGTGTCATAAGCCTTAGCAATGTCAACAAATATTGCCACTGTGGGTTGGTTCTTGGAGAACCCATCACGTATTTGGTGTTCAAGGCGAATAAGTGAGTGCAGTGTAGAACGGCCAGGGCGGGAACCATTCTGATATGGGGATAGGACGGCATGTGACTCAGCGTAATGTAAAAGTCGAGGATTGATCATTTTTTCCATTAATTTGCAGAGGCATGAGGTAAGCACAATCGGTCTGTAATTTGTGGGAAGACTATGATCTTTTCCAGGCTTCGGTACGGGTATAGTGAAAGCATGCCGCCAAGACGGTGGGAAGTAGTTACTTATCCAAAACTGATTGTACAGTTGTAAAAGATGTTGTAGCGCACGTGGATGGAGGTGACGGATGAGAGCGTACGAGAATCCATCCGGGCCAGGAGTAGTGTCTGTACACAGGTCGAGCGCGTGTCGCAATTCCGGAATTGAAAAAGGGGTGTTATATTCATGTGTTTTCCCGCTATGAAAAGATAGCGGGCGAGATTCCTCCATACATTTATAACGAAAAAATTTACGAGGCAATGACTGGTCTGAGCTGACGTGACAGAAATGTTTGGCATGTATGGCAGCGATGTCAAGGGGGTCATGTGTAAGCGAGTCCGAGGCAGGGTCTTAAAGTGGAGAGAGTGGAGGCCGTACAGTGCGTCCGTTGATACTGCGAAACTTTTTCCATAAAGTAGAGAGAGGGGTGCGGGAATTGAAGGACGAGATATATGATCGCCATGAAAGTATCTTGTTGTCAAGGATACTGCGTTTGACAACTGCACAGATCTTGTTATAGAACGTTTTAAGGGCAATTTTTTCAATAGTGATGGTTATAAGGTCAAAGTAACGATTAGTGGAAAAAAGTCGGGGGGAAACAGTCTTTAAACGCCGCTGCCTAACACTCAGACGCTTAAGAAGGCATTCCACACGATGCTTGAATTTTATCATTTGGGCTAGAGTGGGCGTCCACCAAGGGACCTGGCGAGGGTGCGTCAGCGAGGAGGTAAGCGGGATATGAGTGCGAGCAATGGAGTTCAGGAAGGACGAAAAATAATCAAAATTGTGTGCAGGGGAGGAGGTAGGGGAGAAGTCCGAAACGTCTGCAGAGGAGTGCGTATAAGACGTCCAATCGGCTTTAGAGAGATTATAACTCGATATTTGAGGGGAGGATGCAGGGCACAAATACTTAAGGAGTATAGGGTAGTGGTCGCTGGAGAAGCGATCCTGTAAAACTGACCAGTCAAATAGGGGAGCTGCATCATCCGATGCAAAGGAAAGATCAACAGCGGAAAATGTACAGTGGGTAGCAGATCTGTAGGTGGGGGTGTCAAAGTTGAGACAACAAAGAGTAGAATGAAGGAGATATTTTTCAATTTTATCGCCTGGGACGTCTGTGTTTGGGTTGCCCCAAAGGAGAGAGTGTGCGTTAAAGTCGCCCAGAATAAGGTACGGTGGGGTCAGTTGTTGTACTATTTGATGAAGGTCTGAAGTATTGTAATGACAGGAGGGTTGATTGTAGGAGGAGCAAACAGTCAAGGAAGGAAGGTTTGGTAATGAAATGGAGACGGCAGTTGTTTGAAAAGGGTTGGGGTCAAGGGTGACAGGAACAAATTATAGGTTTGACTCCTGTAAGGAGATAAAGAAAACCTAATATTTAGTAGTGGCCCCGTAATCATTGACGAACATGCCTATTACATAAGGCATCCTCTTCAAACACTAATCCGCCGTAGTTTGAATCTACCGCGCAGAGCATTTAAAAACTGAGGAGCCTTCATCATGAGCGCACGCGACCTCACTCATGGCTTCAGTCATTATGAATTGGGTTCTCACTACGAAAAAACTTCGTAAAAAATAAAAACAAAAAGAAAATAAGAATAACTATCCAATAAGCTTTCCATCATATCGTGGATGTACTTGTGTGGATTTCTGACCAGACGCTGAATCAGGCGTCATTCCTCCTTCACTGACATATCAAGTAAACCAAAATCCTTAATACATCAACGAATGGGAAGGGGACGGTCGGGAGGGCCCCAGTCGTCAATGATTACGGGGCCACTACTAAATATTAGGTTTTCTTTATCTCCTTACAGGAGTCAAACCTATAATTTATTAGTGGCCCCTCCATCATTGACGAACATGCCTGATATCTAAGACTGGAGGGGGACATTCGTAATCATATCATAACTCTAGAAAAGCAGATAATAAAAACAACCACATAGTATTCTTACTTTTGAAAAATGTATTTAATACGGCGTAGGCCGGAAATATACAAGAAAAAGGGGGTTCAGGCAGGTGCGTGCTTCAAAGAAGCCTGCCTGACAAAAATAGGTAACCCTGAAGATTCTGAACACAGATCTGTAGTTACAAAAGGCACCCCACTCAACGAGTGGTGACAAATAATAAGTTATAAGTTTATATGTGCACATCATAAACCCCAAAATACATGTGGAGATCAATTGCTAATGAACTCCATTGAACTAATGTTACATTGCTTTCGCAGCTAAAACTACTATAACAACACCGTTGTTTTGTACTAAACTTTGTACTAGCACAAATTCTCTCAGAGAAATTTTCATATCACATTTCAACCTTAAATTGTATCACAGCTCTCATACTCCGGCGGGGTCTAGGGTGTCCTATGTCAACTGACTGCACCCCCCCCCCCCCTTTCCTTGAAAATAAACATAAGTGACTGCAGGGCCACCTAGACCCTCTGCCTTAAAGCTATACATGGTAAGGAAGGTTTGTCTAGAGCAACTGACAAGTATCTAGAGAGAAACGTATGATTAGACGCCCACAACTGTGTGGACGCAATATCTTCAACTGAAAAGTTTTTCAGGAAACGTAAAGAGGCCGCCCACTTGCGTAAATCGTGGGCCCTACCCACAACGCCGGGATTACTCTCTTTAATGACTTCTACTAGAAGAGAGGCTAATCGCCGTTTAAGTAAGCGTTTACCCGTACTCGCTACCCATAAAGCACCTTGGGGGTTATGAGGAGCTATTCTTAAATATTTGGTTAGAGCTTGCACTGGACATAAATTATGATGCACCTTTCCCCTTTTTAACGCCGGCACCGTGAATTCAGAAAACACGTGTGCACTATGCTCATTCTTGGCTACAAACGCCGGGGAGGGTGCAATGGAAATTGAATCATTAAGTCTACCAAACCTAAGACAATTAGGTGTGTTGCTCATCGCCGCCAGCTCAGACACTCTGTTTCCGGTGGTCAAAGCCAAAAGGAAAACTGCCTTCTTTAAGATTAAAGCAAAGTCTGCAGTATTTTGATACAGACGAGAATGAAGTAAAGACAAAGCTTTGTCCAGAGACCAAGTAGGCATGAGCTGACGGGGAGGTGGGCGGAGTTTAAAACACGCTCTCATAAATCCTGTTTCCTCCGCCACCGGTATGGATAGACCTGTAAGGTCGAAAAAGGGCACTCTAATCGCAGTTAAGTGATTCTTCAAAGTAACCACAGATAAACGTTTCTGCTCAAACAGATAGTTCAAGTAATTAAAAACCAATGCCACTGAGGGTACAGTTTGTTCCGTTCTAACAATCCAAGAAGTAAAAGCTTTCCAATGAGATTGATATTGTCGCTTAGTAGACTGAGTATATTGATTGAGCAATTTATTGGTCACATCCCTACCGTATGGTGCTAGCCACTTGGCCTCCTGAATGTCCATAATGCAAAAGTCAGCGAGGTCTCTAGGTTGCCAATCGTGTCTAAGTGGAAGTACCCGACCGGGAGCGATACCGGGTCCGGGCACCACATTATTAACTGCTGGCACCACACCTGCGCTGGCCACAGGGGCGCGATTAGCGAGACTAAGCCTCGATAAACTCGTAGTTTGTTCACTACGTGGCACATTAGTGACGCATCTGGCGGCGGAAACAGATAGATGGAGCTCCATCTGTTCCAGTCTGTCACTAGGGCGTCTGGCCCCCCTGCCGGCGTTATCGTCCGGCGGGTGAGGTATAGAGGGAGCTTGTGAGTCTCCTCGGACGCAAAAAGATCCACTTGTGGATGGGAGAGCTCCGCAATCATTAGGTCGAAAATGGGTTGCTTGAGCTCCCATTCTACTGTCGTGCTCTGTCTCCGGGACAGAGCGTCTGCCCAGACGTTCGCTACGCCTGGGAGATAAGATGCGTGAAGATAAATATCTAGACTGGTGGCTAGAACAAAAATCTCTTCCGACACGAGTAGCAACTTCCTTGACCTCGTTGACCCTTGTTTCTGAATACAGTGAACTGCATTCAGATTGTCCATTCTGAAGGCCACTGACTTGCCCCGTAACGCCGGGCCGTGAGCCTGAAGGAAATACAATGGGACTAGTAACTCTTTGACATTTATGTGAGAGATTTCTAAGTGGGACCAAAGTCCCTGACCCTGGTGCCCCTGATTTGACTGAAATCCCCACCCTATGGTGCCTGACGCATCCGTGTCTACCCATACCGTTGGAGGAGGAGAGGTCCATGACATGATTGAGTGCAATGTTTCCCTCTTCGCCCAGACCGCTAGTAAGGTGTGGATTAATTTTGGTATGGGCCATAATTTTCCCGCCGGTAAGAGTGGGAAATATTTGTTGCCCTCCAATATTAATCGTTTTACTTTCAACCGGCCCAACTTGACAGTTAGCTGAATCCAGTTGAGAGAGCCGACCAGAGACTCCCAGACTCTTCGTGTCGTAGTCAGACTGTGAAGAAACCTGAACAGTTTCCTGCGAAACCTGTTGCGATTGTCCACACTCTGACTCAGAGTGAGAGCGGCGGTGTCCCAGACCAGCCCTATCCACTGAATTACTCTTGAGGGAACAAGGTTTGACTTTACCAGATTTACCTTGAAGCCTAGAGTTTTGACATGATTTAAAATGATATTGACATGTTTTATGCATAATTGTTGTGTCTCTGCCACCACCAGCCAGTCGTCTAGATACCACAACACTCTGATTCCCTGTTTTAACAATGGCATCAGGGCTTGCCGGACTAGTTTCGTGAATAATCGAGGTGCTAGGTTCAAACCGAACGGCATCCTCTGAAAAACAAAATTTTGGTGCCTGATCCTCAAGGCCAGAAACCTTTGAAATCTTTTGTTGACCGACACGTGCCAATAGGCGTCTGTCAGGTCTAGGGAACACATCCAGCCACCCGGCGGAAGTGTTAGCCTGATTTGATGAACTGTTAACATTCTGAAAGACTCGTTGTAAATGTGAAGATTCAGATACGACAGGTCTACGACCGGCCTCATCTGAACACTGTCCCGTTTGGGAACCAAAAACAGTTTTGACGTGAATACAGGGTAATCTGGGGGTACCGGGATGATGACATTCTTGGCAATCATCTCCTGGACCAGCAACTCCACCTCTAATGAAACACAATTTGCCGTTGTCGGCTGACGTAAGCGAGGTCGCCGGAGCCACTGCCAAGTGATGCCTTTGCGTGCCACCATCCGTGCCCAGGTTTTTAACGGCCATGCTTGGTGACACGTTCGGAACGACCCAGTTAGCAGACAAGGGTTCGCCGGCTGTACTTCCCTCGGTTCCTCCGGCTCTAAGGTAGGCACTGGGAGTGAGAAAGACTTTAGTTTTTTGATGGTGGGTTTGGTGGTGTTGGACGCTTCGCCGGCTGGCTGGTGTGGGCCGAAGACTGGCCCTGCCCCGGCTTATACTGGCCGCGTCCCCTCTGTCCTGAAAACCCTCTCTGTCTATGCCTGAACTGACCCAGGGGGGATTGGGAGGACTTAGGCGGAAGAAACGGCTTAGAACCCCCTGGCTGAGCTTTAGTAGGAGGCTTAGGTTTGGGGAAGTTAAATGCGGGTTTCTTAGCCTGTGCGGGACTGTGCTTCACGGCCTGTGCCATGTTAAACACTGTTCGCCATACATCAGGGGACATTAAAGAAGGTGTAAGTACTGGGGACATTACCACCTGGTTAGCAATGCGATCAGGCAGCTTGCGAACTAATGACATTCTAAGATCCTGTCGTGCTCGCACCGCCTCAAGTAAGGCTGTGCGTATGTCACCTAAGGATTGAATTGACGACTGAAGAATCAGACGCCGGGATAATTCAACTGATCTTCGAGCATCCGCGTCTGCGATTGCCTGAGTAGACCTGAGTAAAGACTTAGCCACCTGTTGAGAAACTATGTACTGTGAAAACAGGCGGAAAGCTTTTCCCCTTAGCCTAAATTCTCTGTCTAGGTGAGAAGGGGTAGGGGTAATGAATGGTTCCTTTAGTTCACAAAGATTAATCTTAGGGGCAGCTAAAAAGGAAAATAAAGCTGACGGAACTCCGCCGGCAGAACCTACCGGCATTGAGAACCATGAATGTGTATCCTGAGGGATCTGGTGGGAAGATTTAGAAGTGAAAGTGGTTGCAAAGTTTTGAGCCTCTACCTCCCAATCCACCCAAGGTCCTGGTCCTAACTGTCCCACCTTCAACACTGGATTAGCTGTCTCGTCTGTGACGGTCTGTAAATCTAGTTCAGGAGTAATAGCCAACAGAGCCTTAATATCATTAAACCCATCCAGCTTAGACCAGTCTGAAAAAAGTTTTGAAGCTGAGGCAGGGGGTAAAGCAGGCTTAGATGCATAAACAAAATAATCCTGATGATAATAACTAGGTATAGCCTTGATATTTACGTCCAAAACATTACCCAAGGCATCCAATGCCCTTAATTTCTTAGACTTATTTCCCTGGATAAACCACTCACGTGGTACCGGGAGTTCCCCTGACAAGGTAGGCTGGGCAAGCTCTGGCTTAGAGGGGTTCAAAGGGACCCATGACTCGTCTGGCCCATAAAGCAGGGGCATAGCTACCTTTCTAAGAGGCGCTTTGTCTAGAGGGGGTGGATTAACATCCGTAATGACCCTGACATTTGACGTAGTGAATGCCGCCGTAGCTGGCTTAGAGCTCCCTGCCGGTGACAGAGTAGGAGGGTTAGGAATCTTAGATAAATCGATTGACGTTATCAGAGGCCGTACCGCAGAACCTGTCAAGGGAGCCCCCAAGTCCATTGTGGGGTTTTCTCGTTGTTGATTAAAGAATTTTGATAGAGCATGAGTAAGTAACCCATCAATTTCTTGTGCTGTAACAAACTGGTTAGGTGCAGAACTTTCAGGTGAATTAGTATTATCATGGGCGGCGTCCAGGCCTGAGCCTGACCCTTGTCCTTCCCTATCTGAAATTAATGACACTTCATCTTGTTCCTCCCGATCCTCCTGAGAAGACCCCGCCGAGGCAGGGGCACCTTGTTTCCAAGATAAATCAGGGATAGAGGATGGGGTCGCCGCGTCCCTGTGGACATCGGCTACTGTGTGACTCGTATGAGTCGGACGTGGATGGTCAGACCCTGGCTGAGCAAATCGCCAAACACCGAGGCTCTGGCCTACGCTCTCTTGAGAGTCTGAAACATTCTCAATTATTGAATATCCTGAACTCTCCATTTCTAGGGTTAAAATATCAATAGGTAAATCTTGTTTAGGGACAGGCGCTTCACTATACTCTGAGGCTGTAACAGAAACATTGTCAGGTGTAGAGGTACGATGAGATGCACTAGACTTAGTAGAATGTCGAGAGGACTTCTTATGGGAATCCTTTTTGGAGGATTTGTGGCTACGGTGTGACCGCGAACTGGACCTAGGTTTGGAAGAATCACCACCATGGCCCCTGGGGGAAGCTTCAGTCTTGCACTTCTTACTAGCCGGGGAAGAGGCCCGACTTGAAGACCGTTGTCTGAGGGGTGACCTTGACCTCGATCTCGCCTGCGACGAGGAGGTGGCTGCCGGGGGAGTAGGCTCTCTCGGGCGTTTAAACGTCTCCACAGACGATACAGAATCCTGGCTAGTCTCTGTCGGCTTAAAACCCCTTACTCTAGAGGTACGTTTAGGGGGAGGGTGCTCTGACAGCAACTTATCCCAAAGTGGGACGTTGTCACATTGAAGTGACTTATGTGCGACAATGGTAGTGTAGGCCGACATTTGTTGTCTGACCTCTCTCAACGCTACCGCCGCGGTCTTGTCATTGTCACACAGGACTTTATTGGTTAATTGGGAGCAAAAAGAACAATTACGTGTAACCCAGAGACCCCTTGAACGGTCTAGACATCTAACACACCTTATGCAAAGGGTATGTGCAAAAATTGGGATACCCGCGCAAGTAGGGGTAATGCACAGGGCAAAAACTGGGGTCACATTAGCCATGACAGAGACTGGTGTGAGGAACTACCGCCGGGTCTGTATTGGTCCGCCGGAGCTCAGCTCTGGAAAAATAAAGAAAAATTTCCAGGAATTAATGCTCATAAGGTTAACCCAAGTGTTCGCATACAAGTGTTAATAACCCGCCGGGTAACGGGATGCAAAGACACAGCTAACACATCTCGCCACGCGGCTGGGTATAAAGAGGCTAAACAAGTCTTCTTAGCTAAGAACATGAAGAATACCCTCTGATATAATGGTCCAGTATGGCACTAATAGTCTGTAGGAGGTGGTGACTGTCTCAAGATTCAATTTTGTAACAAAGCCCCCCCTCATAAAGACGCCGGCCCTTGAAATATTTTAGTAGAATAGCCCAGGGCAGGAATATACGAGATCTGATTTTTTAACGAATTGTCCCAAACGATCGTCGTAAAAATAGAAGGCGGCGATACTGAAAGTATCACCCAATTAAGGTTAATCGAAATTGAATTTGTTTAAAAATTCCTTAGTTCCTTTACTTAGGGGCACCCGCCGGGTGTGGAAATCGATTTGGTTAAACCTCACTGATCCTTCAAATGCCGTAAGAGTAAAGGCAGCGATACACAGAGTATCACTCACATGGATTGGTTAACTATAAGAGACCTAAGTCGTTTTATCCCACCCTGCTAAGGTGCACCCGCCGGGTGAGAAGTCTAAAAGTTAACCCCACAAGTTCCTGACCCCACTACTTTGTAAAAGATCGCCGGGGAGGAACGCCTAAACAACAGCTAGGTTTTCCCCGTGGTTTGTCGTAAACCAGGTAGAAAAACCTATAAAAAACGAGTGTTCTCACGAACGTTGTTTCTTTATATATAACTAAATATATGTAAGGATGGGTACAGCCATCCCGCCGGGAATTATAAAGGAGGCCTGAAACCAGGCACCCACAGATACGCAGTCCTGGAGAGCCACAGACACCTCCCCTCGCCGGGGAACCAGCCAGTGTTAAAAACCACGTGTGGCCTAACACTGCTCATCGGTCAGGATTTTTCACGGTGAAACCGAGAAAAACCCGCCGGAAGGCAAACCCCACCCTGAACAGACACCATCTGAACAATACGACACGAGGAGAGACACGCACGACTAACCAAGGTCACAACATAATCCGTGGAATTAGCCAATACACAACTAAACCAGGAAACAAATATAGTCCGAGGAATTAGCCAATACACAACTAAAACCCGGATACACATGACACAGTAGGGCATATTTATAAAATAAATAATAACACTAGACATGTGGCAAAGCTACGAGCGGCTGGCTAGGCCTAGGTAGACGGCATGAAAATAGTTGAAATATAAACACACACTGGAATATCACAACAGGAACCACCGCCAACACACCACCGAAGCGATAACTTCCCAACCCCGGGAAGCCTGACACGGACCCAGAAAAAACTTCACTAAGTGAAGAAAAATATGCTGGGAACGTCAGCAAACACACAGCTTACCTCATCAGAAGGATAAAAGGCAGCAATTATTAACGCGTAATGAAAGCCGCCTGCATCACCAACTAAACCAAACTGTGAAAAGTTCACGTGTCCACAACAGGACCACGAGGGTACATCCGAAATAGATGCCCCATACATACGACCCAAAATACATTGCACTGCGGGCAACCAGCCCAGGACACTCCTGCTACGCCTATCCTAACCTTACTCGATACATCCCAGAGTAAACAAATGAGAAAAAACTCACTAGGGACGCCACGAATGCGGAACCAGCGGAGCCTGAAAGGTACGTCCGGGCAGGCTGAGCGCAGAGCAAAGAAGGAGGAATGACGCCTGATTCAGCGTCTGGTCAGAAATCCACACAAGTACATCCACGATATGATGGAAAGCTTATTGGATAGTTATTCTTATTTTCTTTTTGTTTTTATTTTTTACGAAGTTTTTTCGTAGTGAGAACCCAATTCATAATGACTGAAGCCATGAGTGAGGTCGCGTGCGCTCATGATGAAGGCTCCTCAGTTTTTAAATGCTCTGCGCGGTAGATTCAAACTACGGCGGATTAGTGTTTGAAGAGGATGCCTTATGTAATAGGCATGTTCGTCAATGATGGAGGGGCCACTAATAAATACGCACTTATAGTGCACAAGGATGGCCGTTCGGAGATGTGAAGGGGTTATAGGGGAGCTAGCAGCAACAGTATAATGCCTGAGGGGGACAACAAAATTGCCTACATGTTGGAGGCAAATGCATAATGGTGAATATAATTTAAGTAATCGTTGTAATTCTCCCATACGGAGGCGAGTTTGGTATCCGTTTATATTCCATTGCAAAATGTTATATGCCATCAAGAATAGGTTTGTCAGAGTCAACGACAATAGTGGTCTCTTGAAGAGAGTCTGGTAAAGGTTGTGAGTGTGGAGAGGGTTGTGTGGATGGAGGTGAAGGAGTACAAAGGAAATCAAGCAACAACAGATCTAGTGACCCTTCTAGGCTGCTTGTCCTCCAAAACACTGAGGATCAAGTGTCCAAACAGTGGTTTAGAGTGGGTAAGGGAACATTGGAAAGGGAACTACTGCCCTGCCACTAATGTGGCAGGACTAGGAAGTTAGTAGGGGACATATGGGTTAGTAACTAGGTAACTGGGTTAGTTATTTTTAACAACCAATTCAGAAAATTATGATGTTACAGTGAGGTCCCCACTTGGATCTTCTGATCACTGTCTGATACAGGCCACCTGTCTATCACCTACCACACCTTCCCACTCTGAACCTGTTTTGGTGACTAAATGGCATTACGATAGGGCAGACTGGGAGGGTCTTCAAGGTTTCTTTATTGATATTCCCTGGACCTCTTTCTTTTCTAATGATGCACACTCCACCTTGAGCCACATACAAGATTTTGTAAAAATTGGAATGGAAACTTATATTCCTCATCAAAAGTACAGTAAAAGATCTAATTCACCTAAATGGTTTGACCATAATTGTGCTAGAGTAACTGAACAAAAAGCAATAGCCTACAATGCATACACAAGATCAAAAACACATGAAGCCTTTAATTACTTTAGAAACATCAGAAATCATGCCAAAACTGTATTAAACCTAACTAAATCAAACTTTCTCCATAAGCAGGCAAATAAACTTCTAAATAATCCAAATGATAACAAAATATTTTGGTCTACTCTTAACTCATTCAAATCCAACTTCACTACTGCTTCATCCATTCCACCATTAAAATCTCCGACTGGCAATCTTGTAAGTGACCCACGAGGTAAAGCTAACCTTCTTGCAGATATTTTCTCCACCAACTCAACCTTAGATGAAATAAATCAAGATGTCCCTGTACTTAATTTTAATTCACCTGAAATTCCCTCACTTAAGATCCACACCAGACATGTCAAAACTATTTTGCAGAATCTCTCAGTAGATAAGGCTCCTGGTCCAGATGAAATTCCTCCAATAGTACTTAAGAATTGCTCCTTGGTGCTCGCTCCTGTATTGGCAAAATTTTTCCGTCTGTGTACTCATACCTCATGCTTCCCAGTACCCTGGAAAGAAGCAAACATCCATCCAGTTCCTAAAAAAGGTGCCTCTTCAGATCCATCAAACTACAGACCAATAGCTATAACTTCCACTCTTGGCAAAGTTTTTGAAATTATATTAAATAATCACATAATTAAGCATCTGGAGAATAATAAATTAATCAGTGATAGGCAATATGGTTTTAGACGATGTCGATCAACTGCAGACATTCTTTGCCTTCTTACGCATCAAATCAACCAAGCTACAGACCAACATGGTGAAACACATACAATAGCACTGGATATATCAAAGGCATTTGATAGAGTCTGGCATCAATCCTTATTGTCGAAGATGTCACACTACGGCCTTGCATCATTAGTTCCACTAATTTCTTCTTATCTTCATAACAGAAAAATACGTGTAATGGTAGATGGCCTTTATTCTCAATTTCACTCAATAAATGCTGGTGTTCCCCAGGGATCAGTTTTGGCCCCAACTCTGTTCCTCATTCATATCAATGATCTCATATCTACCACTCATAATCCAATACATTCCTACGCAGATGACTCAACACTCCACAGTTCCTTCACATTTACCAATTCTTTCACCCAACCCGATCTTATAAATTCAAAAATAAACACTGCAATTTCTCTGAACCAGGACCCTTCTAGAATTAATGAATGGGGACAAGAGAATCTAGTTTCCTTTAATGCACAGAAAACCAAGTACATTCAATTTTCTAACCGACAGAATCTCACTGACTCCCATATATTTTTTAATGATGTAAATATTCCCACTTCCCCAAGTATTGACATTCTCGGTGTAACATTAACTACTAACTTGAGCTGGACACATTATGTTAGAAGCATTGCTAAGAATGCCTCTAAAAAACTGGGACTCCTGTACAGAGTTCGAGAATTTTTCACTGACGAGCAGTTGGCCGTAATATATAAAAGTCATGTGCGCTCTCAGATGGATTACTGTTCACCTCTGTGGGGTGGAAGTGGAGTGGTTGCATTGAGGCAGTTGGACAAAATTCAAAATAAAGCTATTAGATTAATCAATAACCCTGCAATCACACAGGACCTTCCTACATTAGCCATACGAAGAAACGTTGCATCCCTTGCATTATTCTACAGATATTTTCACAGCAATTGTTCCGAGGAACTTGCTTCAATTGTGCCGCCTCTCCACATCTTTCCCCGTAGAACTAGGGCAGCTGAGAGCGCCCATGAATTTACACTTTCTCCTCCACAATGCAGAACTTCTGCTTATCAGAATTCATTTATCCCCAGAGCTACTACTCTTTGGAATTCACTTCCCTCGAATTGCTTTCCACAAACTTACAATCAACAAATGTTTAAATCCAGTTGTTACAAACATTTTATGAATGGAGGATGCCTTTAGACACATGGACCTTTTTGTTTTATCTGTGTTTTTCCTTCCTCCGTTCATTGTCTCTTAAAAAAAAAAAAAAAAAAAAAAAACTGAGGGGAGGATAAAGTTATTAATTTACAAACGCAGTCAGTCACGGGTTTGATGCGAGATATTTGTCTAGGCGGAATTTAAATGAATCAACGGTGCTGCAGTCTATAACGTCTCGGGGAAGCCCATTTCACAAGTTGACAATTCGATTGAAGAAGAAATTCTTAGATTCGTGTGAGTTAAAAGATTTACCAATAATTTTGCAACCGTTTCCCCGCGTGTAATTAGATTGGTCGATAGTGAAGTACTTACTACAGTTCATATTGTCGATGCCTTTGATGATTTTGAACACTTGAATTAAGTCACCTCTTAATCTGCGCTGGGTTAAAGGAAATAGATTTAATTCTCTAAGACGCTCTTCGTATGGTTTGTTCTTTAGGCTAGGTATCATTTTGGTAACTCTACGTTGAACTCGTTCTAGCTTGTTTATGTCTTTTTGGTAATAAGGGCACCAGCATTGAACGCAGTATTCCAGAAGAGGGCGGACTAAGGAATTGTAAAGGGTTAGGATTACGTCTTTGGATTTATGCTCAAATGATCTGCCTATAAAGCCAATTATTTTGTTTGCCTTCTTAACAACTTCTGAACATTGTTGACTCGGTTTTAGGTTACTCGATATTGTTACTCCCAGATCGGTTTAGAAAATATATAAGTAAAAGGAACAGTCAGAGTAAGCTATGGGTATGGCAGAGATCGCTCAGGTCTCACTCTGATAGACCAGCCCATCGCCAACCGATATGTAGTACTGTACTTTACATTTATCCGCATTGAAACTCATTTGCCAAATTTGGGCCCAATGTGACAATTTATCTAGATTGTGTTGCATATCGTCAACTTGATCTTTTGAGAGTACGCTATTTGCAATTTTTGTATCGTCAGCAAATTTTGAGATTGTACAGGCGAGACCCTCATCTATGTCGTTGATGTAAATTAGAAAGAGAATTGGTCCTAGTACCGATCCCTGGGGTACCCCGCTACTTACATTGGTCCATTTAGATGCCTTACCGTTTATGACTACTCTTTGCTTTCTGTCGCTGAGCCAATTTTCTATCCATTTCAACACACCGTCTTGTATTCCATGCGCTTTTAGTTTTAGCAGTAAACGTTTGTGGGGAACTTTGTCAAAGGCCTTTTGAAAATCAAGGTATATAATATCTACAGCTTTACTCTCATCGTAGAGGTTGAGGAATTCGTGGAAGAAGTCTAAGAGGTTTGTTAAACAGGAACGTTTTTTACGAAAGCCGTGTTGAGTATCTTTAAGTATGTTATTTTCCTCTAAGTGATTTACGAGTCTGTCTCTTATGACCGTTTCTAGCATTTTACATACAACTGAGGTTAAGCTAATTGGACGATAGTTACTGGGTAGGGATTTGCTGCCTTTTTTTTAATATCGGTGTTACGTTGGCTATCTTCCACTGATCAGGCATAGTTCCAGACTGCAAGGATTTATTGAATAGTAATGTCAGTGGTTTGGAGAGCTCATCCTTAGCTTCCTTTAGAACTCTAAGCGAGATTGTATCAGGTCCAGGCGTTTTATTTACCTTGAGTTTATCTAAACAATTCAATACTTCTCTCTCTGTAACGGTGATATTGCTTAGAACATCTGAATTATCAATCTGAATCGGCGATGGTGTAGGGATATCACTGAGGTCTTCTGTTGTAAAAACTGATGCAAAGAAGGTATTGAGGGCATTACTCATTTGTACTTCATCTTTGGTGTATTCTCCATTTTCATCGACTAACGGTCCAACAGTTGAAGTAACTACTTTTTTCTTTCCGATATAACTATAGAATTCTTTCGGGTTTGTTTTACTTTGATTCGCAATATGTAACTCTAGGTTTTTTTTACTTTGCTTAATTAACTTTTTGGCTTTGCGTCGTAGCTCTACAAATTTCACCCGTTCTTCGTCATTTTGTGAGGATTTTAATCTATCATTAGCAAATTTGTTAGCAAGCAGGCAGTTTGAAATATCTTTATTCCACCATTTGGGCTTATTATTATGGCCTGGACGCCGTATTTTCGATGGTATGCAGTCTTGCACTGCTTTTAGGTAAGTGGTTTCGAATAACTTCCAAGATGTATTTATGTCGTTATTGTTAATTAAAAAGCTCCAGTCAGTTTCTTTAAACATAGCTCTAAGTTTATGAAAGTTTGCTTTCTTGAAATTAGGGACTTTTTCGATGCTACTATTTGGTTCGTTACTAGTAAAGTTTAAAGTGAAAGTTATCGTACGATGGTCGCTGTTACTGAATTCATCACCAACATTCAAATTCTCTATTAATTCTTCTTTTGTTGCAAGTACAATGTCAAGAACGTTATTACCACGGGTCGGTGTTCGAACAAATTGATAAAGCGAACTCTCTTGCAAGTTCGTATACAAGTCATGTCCGGAGTGTGAAGTAAGAGTATCGCCCAACTTGGTCACAGGTAAATTAAAGTTGCCCAAAAATACGGTATCTTGTGAGTTACTTACATCTGCAATTTGTTCATAAATTTCTCGGTCAGTTTGCACTGATTGAGCTGGAGGTCTGTATATTAATGCAAGTATTATTTTTGTACCTTTATTATTCTTTATTAGCACAAAAGATGTGTCGACGTTCACAATTTGAGGTTTTGACAAGAGGGTCGGGTTAAGACTTTCTTTGATATAAAATAAAACGCCACCTCCATTTTTATTTATTCGGCTTTTCTCAAACATTACATAACCAGGAAGTGAATAAGGGGTAGATGTAAGGTCTGTAAATTTTTCAGAAATAGCTGTGAATTGTGTGACTAGTTTAGGAACAAGGGTGGGGCAGTGGAGGAGTTTTTGGCGCAGAGTGTTCATAAATAGATAAGCGGAGGTAACATCTTCATCAGGGTTAGGGGGAAGTGTACGTGTGGTGACAAGTTCCTGCGTCCGAGCAAGGAGGCAGGGATCCGTGGCACAGATATGGGGTGTGATGTAATTACGGAAACAAATTGGACATCCACATTTGTCAGGTGGGATACTGGTGTGACATATCAATACAGGAGATTGTGAGGGGCTCGGGGTATGATGAGTCTTTATCGAAGGTTCGTCAGATGATGGTGTCATAGGGTTAGCAGGAGTTTGTGGGGGAATGTCTCTAGGTTTGGGAGCATCGGGATCTGGGCAGTGGGGAGCGGCTAACGGAACATGTCGCTCAAGGTTACAGGGAGGATCAGGCGTGGTGAGGGTGGTACGCACATTGACAGGAGGTTGGTGAACATCAAATCGGGATTGCGATAGCTCTATATTAGTCAAGTCAGAATCCAACAGGTTATTGTCCTTCAGGAATCTCTGCATCAAGTCCTTGGGCGTAGGATCAGATTCACAAATATGGGTGACACAATAACAAGGAGTCAGGTGAATTTGAGCATCTTCCGCTGGAGCTCGCTTGGAAAGAAATTTGTGAAGATGTTCGGTGAGTACTGTACGGGTAGAAGTCTTGTGCTGAAGTAGAAAGAATCGGCCGCAGTTATGGCAGCCACAGTCCGGATCGTGGGTAGGCATAACCCCCTTCTGTGTGGTGGAACCGAGTTTCGAGGTCCGGGATAATGACCGGATAGGACTTGCAACCTTGCGCTTTTTCCGAGGCTGCGACTGGGTGGAGTGAGATTGGGGAGAAGTCTCTATATCTGGTACTGTGTTACATTCCATGAGGTTCTCTTCGGCAGTCATGTTCCAAAACTCAGTATCATCGGTCAAGTTAGTAAATCCCTCGAACCTGTTAGAGGTGGATAGGTCCGGGGAGTTAAGGTGAACTAAACGGAAGGTATCATTGGTGGGGTAATGTTGTGGGCTAATAGGTGGTGCCGGAGGCTGCTCTGGACGCTGGTGGTCAGAGGAGTCAGCGGGTGTAGTCGATTCATACCGACGATATGGAGGAGATTTACCTTCCTGCCTTAATTGTGCTGCAGCAGACCGGAAGGGGAGTCCTTTTGTGGCCTGTAAATGTAATACGTCACGATGAAACGCAAAGTGCGGGCATGTTCTGTCATTGGCTTTGTGGGACCCGTCACAATTTGCACAACGGGGCGCGCTGGCTTGACAATTGTTGAGAGCATGTTGTTCTGAGCCGCAATTTAAGCAACGAGCATTGAGAGCCCGACACCGTGGGGTTGAATGCCCAAGCTTCCAGCAATTTGTGCATTGTCTCGGCTTGTTAACATACCTTCGTACCTGCAGTTGGCGACCTGCAAGACGGACATGCATAGGGAGGTCATGGCGCTTAAAATAGATTTTGACAATGCGTAGTGGGGGCCGATTTCCACGCTGAGGAGCAGTATAAGTGTCAACTTTAACAACAGTGGGGTCAGTTCTTTGCAATAATTTTAAGATACGATTGGTTGAGTCTGTAAAGCTCTGATCTGCAAATTCGAAGTCGGAAGGGAGCACAACCGTGCCAGTACACTGATTCAGGTATTCATCTGGTTTACCTGTGTATCTGTCGTTGGGGGAGTCGAGGTAGGCTTGTAAGGCTTCTGATTGCTCCTGTGTTTTCACCTCAATCATGCGCTTGGCCGATCCAACAGCATGCATGGTGAAGTCACCAATATCTTGTGCGAGAGTATCGTATAGACTGAAATCATCCATAGGTTCACCAGAGACCGTGAAAAACCGTGACCAATCAGGGGGACTGAACATAGCGTTATAAGTGTCCTTCGAAGCAGGGGTATACGTGTTACGTTTACGCCTTTGTCGGTTATGCGAAGGTACGAACGGTTGAAGCGTGTGAATGGCAGAGGAAATACCGGCAAGGTCTTTTCCTGTACCTGCATCAATGGCTCGTTGAGATCGTGGAGGTACAGAAGCAGGTTTAATTGAGGTAGTAGATCCTGCATCCGGAGGGAAGATGGTAACAGATGGAGTCACAGACGGGTCAGGGATGCAAGAAGCATCCGTAGGGGTGTCAGCTGAGGGCATGCGAGGTTCGTCATTAAGGTTGTCAACGGAATGAAGAGGTAGGCTAAGGCTAGAATCATAATCTGGTAATTTAGAAGTTAAAGTCGAGACTGTGGGGTTGTCATCACTATTATTGATCACAGAGGCAGTACTGTGCATAGGAATTGATGCCGGGGAGATCACCTGATGGATCTCACTACCTGACGATAGAGAGTTCATCACAGTATCCTTAGGAGGTTTGCCAAGGTCTGTGGGTGCCATGCCTGAGTGGGGAACTCCGGCACTGTTGGCAGCAGGGGAAGGGTCCTTGAGGCAGTCCAATTTCTCGCAGGGGTCGGCGTCGGAGGGGGCAATTTTAGATTCCATAGGACGAATATTTCTAAATTCATCTGAGTCAGATTCCAAACCCACCATGGAGCCACAATTAGAGGACGGGACGACCGCCCTAGGAATTCTTGCAGATATACACCCCGACTAATGCACCTTAAGGGCCGTCGATCCTTCGATCGCCGACCCAGCACAAGGGTTAGGGTTTGGCATAAAAGTTTCCCCTCGCTCGAACACGTCGGGTACCACAGTTCGACGGGTGTAAGGATTGCCGACCCACAACACCCTCCAACGAAACCAAAGAGTGAGTACGGTCGTTTACCTCATGACAGTCACGGTGCTCCCAAAGGAGGGGGCAGCGGGAAGAAGGGAAAAACGGAAAACAGAAATGATGAGAAATGATAGGGCCCACTACAATTAGTTGGGGGCGGCAGGAAGGGTGGGCATGCGGGCATGCACTCCCCTCCTGTCACCTCCGTCAGCCCCCGCACGTGTTCAAAAGTGAAACCAACGAAGCAGGCAGAGCGGGGGAGATAGAGGTGGAGGGAAGTGGCCGTGACTCCGGCGTAGGCTGGCGGGACGGCTCCGAGACCTCCGACCGGACACTACTATGACCTGACCGTGATTGTTTTGTCGACGAGTCTGAGTCTTCCCTCCGCCGCTTAGTTGATCTAGTTGATTCTACCGAAGAATGGCGGTTTTGCTTAGGGGGTGACCTAGATCTTGCGCCTGGGTGAAGGCGACCGTTTCCTCTTTGGCCGGTCAGGGGGGGTCTCCTCGATACTCTCGCTGTCGCTACAAGAACTACTCACCAATTCTTTCGACAAGGATTTAGTTTTCGCATTCTGTTTAGTTGACTTAGCCGAGGATGGTTTTACTAAAGGAGATTTTATTACAAGGTGCTCCCACAATGCCTCATTATCACAGTGTAATGCCTTATGGGCCACATCCTTTGCATAACTATTAAAAACATTCTTAATCTCTTTTAGAGCCGCCAGGCATGAAAGGTGTCTCTTGTCAAAAAGCGCCGCTCTTAGTTCTAGGCACACGGCACATTTCTTAAGACACCCATAAACCCCTTGAATGATCGAGGCATTTAACGCACTTAATGCAAAGTTGGTGCGCAAAAACTGGCAAAAGAGAACAGGTAGGCGTAGCGCATAAGTTAAACCGAGGCATGATAGAGCTAGGACCCCCCCTGTGCCATAATAGGCTCATTCACTTGCCGCCGGTGCTGATACTGTAGTGTTGTGATCTGGAAATATAAATTTTCAGGAATCAATGCTCATAAGAATAACCTGAGAGGTGTTAACACATCCTACCACAAGTCCGCCGGAAAATTAGCTATAGCCACTGCAACTCTAACCTTCCTTTGGTCTTGGCTACGAGAACCCCACCGGTTTTTCCAATGATTAGAACGGCTTACCTGTGACAAAGTGTCACTGGCCCTTAATACCCTTAGCGTTTTACCATCCACTAATCGGACTAGATAGATAGTAAAGGTACACGCCGTCTGTTATCACTGACCCGGTCAGAGTTTCCTTTGGCACTGTGCGCCGGGCGTACTAAGTTGCCGCGTGAGGCTAACGGTCAGGGCGAGTTCCCTCGGCGGGCCGAGATTTACCCCCTTAACCCTTCCCGCACGGGGCCGCCCTCCTAAGGACGTTGTTGAGATCCGGGCGATATGGCCGAAAAACGTATGTAATAGGCTACCCATATCTTTGTTATTTTAACTGCTAGAAAATTCCCACGCATTTCTAAGGTTGTTGTT
This sequence comes from Paralithodes platypus, assembly GCA_032716605.1. Classification (NCBI taxonomy): domain Eukaryota; kingdom Metazoa; phylum Arthropoda; class Malacostraca; order Decapoda; family Lithodidae; genus Paralithodes; species Paralithodes platypus. The sequence continues at coordinate 15,121,548 of CM064501.1, read as the reverse complement.
TTGTACCAATGGTCACAACATAACCTTAGCAACAAGTTGCCAAGTCACTAGCTAGCCAGACCAAGAAATGGTCTAACCTAGCTTAGATATATATCAGGAGGCAGCAATCACTTTTACCTAAATACTAAAAGTTGTTTTGGACTCGTGGTCACTGCTTGGAGTCAGCTGATGTGTGTGCGTGTGTTTGTGTGTTGCAGACCGTTCGGTATAGAAGTAAACAAAGCCAAACAAGAGATAACAGTGAGTTCTGCTGACTTATATACATCTAACATAGGTTAGGTCACATCTAAGCTAAGTTAGGTAATTTCTTTGTGGAGATATATAGGCTAGGCCTATGTCTTCTAGCAAAAACAGAGTAAGCAGACGGCGCCGAGTGTCGGCGATCGACGATGCACATGACGGGCCTATCTATAGCCTAGGCCTAGGAGTAACTCTCAAAACAACGGAAAAATGGGTTATCCGGCATCGGCTCCCCCCCGTTCGTGCCGGATAAACGAGGTTCTACTGTAATTTGTGATCTTCGTACAACCGAAATTTCGCTGAATGGACGTTCTTAAGTCGGGGGTCAACTGTATACAAATGAGTAAGGACTCACTAGAAAGGGATTAATGAAGAATGAAGCGGAGCGCAGGGACCCCCAACCTCTCGGTACGGCCGCGGGGAAGGGAAGGAAGTATGGCGGACCAGGAGTCAGTGGCAAGGAACCTCAGCCAAGAAATCCACAAGATGGAAAGCTATATTATAACAATTATTAAGTATATTTTTTCTTTTTTATAATTTACGAAGTTTTTTTTTTTCGTAGCGGGTACCCAATCATAAGACGATTCCATAAGAGAATAAGCGTTACCCTTATGACGTGTACTCCGTTCATCCCCGCGGAGGTTGTTGTTGTTGTTGTTGTTCCCCAAGCTGCCTGGCCGAACAGCCCCAAGGCCCTGAGCAATTCCAAGGCCATAACCGAGCGCCCCCACAGAACCCTCCCTGCCGACCACAATAAAGCCTGGGTGACCGAAGCCACTCCATGGCGGGGAGCTGAGGAGGGTGCAGAAACGCCCGGGAAACCAAAGCCCCACCCAGGGCCCTGTGCCCCTCAGCAATTATGAAGAGAAAGTTGAGGGGCAAGGGAAAAATGTGACGCTTTGGCTTCCAATCTTGGTAGATTGGGAGGTCAATCCACGGAAAAGACGCCGTCACTTGAGATCTAGAAAATATATAAGTTAAAGGAACAGTCAGAATAAGCTATGGGTATGGCAGAGATCGCTCAGTTCTCACTCTGATAGTCCAGCCCATCACCACAAGACTAGAACCCAATCCTCTCAGCATCAGCTAGGAAAGGCCCTAGAAAGCCGCCTTTGGCGGGGGGATAGCTCCCCTATTTCAACTCCTTTCGGGGTTGGGCACCCACCCAATATGGGATGGGTAATAGTCAATGGTAGACTAAAGAAAGCCAAGCGCCATGGCCATGGCGCTGAGGAAGGCCATGGCCACGATCGGGCTTTCCCACAGAGCTCTCATTGAGTGTAGGTTGTGTTGTTGGCGTAAGTGGTTGTGTGGTCCTGATGTGGCGGCGTCTACGCCGTGGGACCACCTCCCGGAGCTGCCAACCGCGGATGGCTGCTGACCCTCCACGGCCGGAGACAAGATCAATCGACCAGTGGAGGACAACCGGATGCCGGCCGCGGGGAGCAGTTTCGGGAGCCAAACCGTCACAACTATCCCCTGCCCCCCCTCTGGGGGCGTGGGTCCTTGGAGTGGCTTCGGTCGCGCCGGGAATTTCCACCCGCGGAGGTAGATTCAAACTGCTGACCCGCGGGTGTTTGAATGGAGGCTATTATACTAATAGGCATATCGTCAATGATAAAGTGGCCACTAATAAATAACTAATTTTGGAGAGGTAATTATAAGAGTGAGAGAACTCTATTTATTATTGCTAATCTGGCAACCTCTGCGTCATAAAAGTGTGAAAGGGTTAAATTGATTTTTCATTTTTAAAATTTACAAAGTTTTTTCGTAGTGAGTACCCAATCATAAGGACGATTCTGTAAGAGAATAAGCGTACCCTTATAAGGTTGGCTCCTCTTCTCTTCCTGCGGCGGGTGTTTCAAACAGCTAACATAAGGGCTTGAAAGGTGGCTATTATGTAATAGGCATATTGTCAATGATGAAGGGGCCACTAATAAATTGCATCATCCCACCCCTAAAGTGTAGGGGACACTGAGGGATTCGTGGTTGACAAATACGAGCCCTAATCTCAAAAAGCCAGAGAACATAAAAAACTGATGGATGTGTCAACGGATGTCTTCAATCATCTCAAAACGGTGCCTGATCATGATCAACCATGCTTCACGGGGGAAAGGGCTGCTCCCTCGAATTGTCTGGTTCATCAAGCACTGGAAGCAAACAAACTCGGGTGGAGCATCTCTTGCTGAGGCCATTTAGAGATGGCTGAATAAACGCAATTTAAACGAAAGGTAAATCACAACAATCATTAGTATATAACTTGAGGTCCTGGAGTGGCGACGTCTACGCCGTGGGACCACCTCCCGGAACTGCCGACCATGGATGGCTGCCGACCCTCCCGTCCGGGGACAAGATCACCGACAGTGGAGAACAGCAGGCTGCCGACCGTGGGGAGCAGTTTCCGGGAGCCAAACCGCCACAATTATCACCTACCCCCTCCCTGGGGGCACACGTCCTTGGAGCGGCTGCGGTCGCGCCGGGCAATTCTCACACCTCTCACACCACACACACACAATACACAATACACAATACACAGTTTTTCCTACACCGAGAAATGTCTCTCCGGCTGTCATTTCTCGAAGACTCCTTCTAGCCGGAGACATTGAGAGCAACCCAGGACCCACCTACAAATACACATGTCCAACTTGCTCAAAACCCATTACTTCGAGCCGCCAAACTAAGGGTTCAGTTCTCTGCAACTCATGTGGGAACTGGACCCATTTCACCTGCACAACACTTGCCTCCATGAAACACTACACAAACACCTGGACATGTTCCTCATGCCCCTCCCTCTCCCAGTCAAATCCCTCCCCTAAAGCCCGTCCACCTCTCCTCCCAAACCCACATAACCTTACCATACCATCCACTCGCTCTCCTAAAACCCGTCCACCTCTCCTCCCCAACCCACATAACCTGCCCATAACTTCCACTCTCACCCTTAAAACCCGTCCACCTCTCCTCCCCAACCCACCCAGCCCATCCACACCCCAACCTAATCCATTCCTACCCTCATCTCCTGCACCCCAATCCCCACCCCCACCCCCACCATCACCCCCTCCCCCACCCCATCCTCGTGCAGCAGCACCCAACATACACCGCACACACAACATTAACATCCTTCAACTAAACATAGATGGCATCAACACAAAGCAACATGAACTCACACACTTCATCAAACAACACAATATACACATTGCCATCTTACAAGAAACAAAACTCCGTACAACACAAAAAACACCTACATTTCACAATTTCACCACCATACGACAAGACCGGGCCGTCAGCATTGGCGGTGGACTCATCACCCTGGTACACAAAGATATAACATATATAGACACCAGTGCACATACCAAATCCCTCCTCCCCCCAAACGAAAACACAACAGAAATACAATCAATTAAAATACGCACTGGCAACAGCTCCAACATTACCATCATAAACACATACATCCCTTCCCAAACATCCCCTACAGTACCAAATTATTACAGACCACAAATACAACACATCACAAACACCCCACACGTCATCCTGGGTGGTGATTTCAATGCAAAGACGTCGGCCTGGTTTCTCGACAACCCCGACACAGGCAGAGGGCTCGTCCTACAACACCAAACAGACAACCTATATATCCTCAATAACATTCATCAGCATACCCATACTACCCACAAGCCCTCTAGACCCCATCATCTCCTGACATCACCTTTTGCTCCCCTGAACTCACCCCCACAACATCCTGGAGGGTGGTCAGAACCTTAGGCTCAGACCACCTCCCGATCATTATCACCACCAAAACAAGACTCACCCCAGCTAGTCACAGACACACTTACACTAACTATTAAAGAGCTAACTGGGAAGCTTTCACAAATGAGACAGAACAACACTTTGAAACCTTAAACAGTACACCCATCACTAACATCAACAATGCTGTACACACATTCAACACGACTATCCAAAACGCCGACAAGAAACACATTCCAAGAGGTAACAGAAAAAAACACAACCCCAACTTCTCACCAGAAATTCAAAAACCTCATCATACAACGCGACACACTGAAACACTCCCCAACACCCCACACACAAGACATCAAAGAACAAATTCAAGCACTCAACATCCAGATTAACAACAAAATACAAGAACAACAAACACTAAATTGGAATAACTTCCTACAAACACTCGATCACAAAACAAACCCCAAAAAACTCTACAAAACACTAAACAGCATCACACTTTCCAACAGCAACACAACACAATCACATGCTGCAATCACAACAACAGACTCTACTCCTTCACATAAACAACAAGCAAACACTCTCATCAATCACTTCTCTCATGTCAGTCACCTAAAACCCCACAAAGACGACCGACGTGTCATCCGACGAAAAAGACAATTCCCCACAGACCCTGACTATACACCCTTCACCAACAACCAGACAAAGCATATCATCAACAATCTCAAGCTCTCACCCGCCTGTGGCCTAGACAACATAAGCAACATACACCTCAGACACCTGGGACCACAAGGCATACAAGCACTCACTAACATATCAAACTACAGCTACTCACACAACACAATACCAGACATCTGGAAGCATGGTACCATCATCACATTCCCCAAACCTAACAAAGACCCCACGCTACCCTCCTCACACCGCCCTATCACACTCCTTTGCACCCCCTCCAAAGTCATAGAGTGCCTTGTACTACAACTGATGACACCTGACTTACCCCTTTCTCCAACACAACACGGCTTCAGGCCATTGCACTCCACAAACACTCTTCTTACAGACCTTACACAAAGAGGTTTTGACGGCATCAACTCAGCTAGACCACCACACAGATCAGTACTTGCCACACTCGACATTAGTAAAGCCTTCGATGCCATCCCCCGTCACAACCTAACAAACAAAATCTACAACACAAACATGCACAACAACACAAAAAGATGGCTGGCCAACTTCTTAGCAGGCAGATGTGCACACGTATCTTTTGCCGGGCAGTCATCTAGCATTAGAAATTTCCCAAACGGAGTCCCACAAGGATCCGTCCTGTCGCCCGCACTCTTCAATCTGTACATGCATGATATATATACACCAAATTCACCCCAAATAACCATAGCCTCCTACGCAGACGACATAACACTCACAAGCACGCACCAAAACCCAGACACAGCAACAAGACTCCTTCAAGACTATCTCAACACATTACATGAATGGTGCACTACAAACAGACTCAATTTAGCCCCAGCTAAATCCACTGCAACCCTCCTCACAAGCTGGACAGGAGAGCACGATTACGTCCCGGGACTCAACATAAACAACACACCCCTAACACACACACACACACCCAAAATCCTAGGAGTAACATACGACACCCAAATGACATTTAAACAGCACACCACCAACACAAAAAAGAAACTGACACCCAGACTTAACGCCCTCAGATCACTTGCCCACACAAAATTTGGACACAACAAAGAATCCACCACCACAGTCTACAAACAATACATAAGATCAGTTGTTGTTGTTGTTGTTGCTGTTCCCCAAGCTGCCTGGCCGAACAGCCCCAAGGCCCCGAGCAAGGCCAAGGCCATAACCGAGCGCCCCCACAGAACCCTCCCTGCCGACCACAATAAAGCCTGGGTGACCGAAGCCACTCCATGGCGGGGAGCTGGGGAGGGTGAGGAAACGCCCGGGAAACCAAAGCCCCACCCAGGGCCCTGTGCCCCTCAGCAATTATGAAGAGAAAGTTGAGGGGCAAAGGAAAAATGTGACGCTTTGGCTTCCAATCTTGGTAGATTGGGAGGTCAATCCACGGAAGAGACGCCGTCACTTGAGATGTAGAAAATATATAAGTTAAAGGAAAAGTCTCTCACTCTGATAGACCAGCCCATCACCACACATAAGATCAGTTATGGAATACGCAAGCCCGGCCTGGGCTTCTAACCTTGCTGAAACACATCATAAGACCTTACAGACTATTCAAAATAAAGCCCTGAAAATCATCACAGGATGCACAGCTACTACACCCACAGATCACCTACATCAAGAAACCAAAGTCCTCAAAGTCAAAGATCATCTAGACATGAGAGGCACTCAATTCCTGGCAGCAGCCTCCACGAATCAACACCACCCACTACATGGCAACACACCAGACACCAAGATATTCAAAACACCCAGCACACGCTATCACACACAAATACTGTCTTCTCTCCCTCCCTGCCCACCCCAAACCAACTTCCGGAAGCACATCCATACTCGTATCACTCACCGTTCCATCCACTCACTCATAGACAACACGCAGCTGCAAGCACGAACTCCCGAAATCCATCCTTCTTAATCCTCCCTTCCTCGCGAGGACAGAGTCCACCTGGCCAGGCTGAGATGCGGACACCATCCAGCTCTTCTGAGCTATCAGAAGAGACTGGATGACTCCGTCGTCGACACCTGCCCGGGTTGTAACACAGTACCCCATACCATTAAACACATCATAGAAGACTGCATTTCACACAACCACTTATGCCAACAACACAATTTACACTCTTTGAGAGCTCTGAGGGAAAGCCCGACCGTGGCCATGGCCTTCCTTAAGGACTCGGGGCTGTTCGGCCAGGCAGCTTAGGGAACAACAACAACTTGAGAAGTTATTAAAATACCACAAGAAATAAAAACAGTAACAAAAGAACAAAAATAAATACGGTCTACAAGAATGACAAGTGCAAGAAGAAAAAAAAATACAAGAAATATACAATACCAAAAATACATATACTATATACAGTATATATATATATATATATATATATATATATATATATAAATATCAAAACAGTAATACTAACTTGGTCTTTTATTTGTCAAAATTGTTACAAGAATTACAAAATATACCACAAGAACTTAAAACAAAAATAAATGAATAAGAAAAATATAGGAATGGAATGCATGACACTCACCGGTCCAGATTTCTTGTTGGTTGAGACAGTGAAGTCTGGACAGAAGAGCAAGTCCTGAAAAAAATACATTATCATTATGATTTATCTATCACTAACATCAACATACTGTACTGGTAAATACATTATCATTATGATTTATCTATCACTAACATCAACATACTGTACTGGTAAATACATTATCATTATGATTTATCTATCACTAACATCAACATACTGTACTGGTAAATACATTATCATTATGATTTATCTATCACTAACATCAACATACTGTACTGGTAAATCAGAAATACAAAAATCTGTAGAGTCATAATTATATTCATCACATAAATACATAAGGTTAATAAAAACATTAATACTTCTGTCAATGCTGTCAATTTGAATTTAGAAGGAATTTAAGAGAAAATGGAAGGAATGTGCAGGAGTGTTTTAGAAGAAAAGTTAAGAGAGTTAGGGAAGGTGATAAAGGAGGGTGACTAAGGGTTTGAAAGAAAATATGAGCGAGTGATAGTGGAGAAGCAAGAGGGAGTCGAGAGATGGAGAGTACACTTTGATGAAATGTTGAATGTAGAGGATGAAAGCTGCAAAAATAATTGGATGGGGAATTCGAGAGAGGAGGAGATCAGGAGGCCAGAAATGTGTTAGGCTTTGAAGATGGGTAAAGCAAAAGGGATAGATGGAGTGTGTGGCGAGATACTGAAGTATGAAGATTGCATGGATCTGGAAAATGTGTAGATTAGCATGAAAGGAAGGAAAAGGTACCATAAGACTGGATATCAGGTACAATAGTTCCCCTGTAGAAGGGGAGAGAGGAGTGTGCACTCTGTGGTAACCACAAGGGGATAGGTCTCTTAAGCATAATAGGGAAGATTTAATGTAAGATAGTGAGAGATATAGCAGAGCAGTGGGCAGGTCAAGAGCAAGGTGGGTTTAGGAATGGAAGAGGATGTGTAGATCAAATCTTCTCCTTGAGGTGTATTGTGCAGAAAAGAAGAAAGTAATATGCTACATTGATGGATTTGGAAAAAGCCTATGACAAAAATGATAGGAAAGATCTATGGAAAGTACTGAGAATATAAGGAGTAGATGGCAAGTTGCTGGATGCAGTGAAGAGCATGTATGTGGGCGCAAGGGCAGCAGTGCGTGTAGACTGTAGAGGATAACCAGAGCGAGTTCTTTTATTTGAATACATTATAGGTTTGACTCCTGTAAGGAGATAAAGAAAACCTAATATTTAGTAGTGGCCCCGTAATCATTGACGAACATGCCTATTACATAAGGCATCCTCTTCAAACACTAATCCGCCGTAGTTTGAATCTACCGCGCAGAGCATTTAAAAACTGAGGAGCCTTCATCATGAGCGCACGCGACCTCACTCATGGCTTCAGTCATTATGAATTGGGTTCTCACTACGAAAAAACTTCGTAAAAAATAAAAACAAAAAGAAAATAAGAATAACTATCCAATAAGCTTTCCATCATATCGTGGATGTACTTGTGTGGATTTCTGACCAGACGCTGAAACAGGCGTCATTCCTCCTTCACTGACATATCAAGTAAACCAAAATCCTTAATACATCAACGAATGGGAAGGGGACGGTCGGGAGGGCCCCAGTCGTCAATGATTACGGGGCCACTACTAAATATTAGGTTTTCTTTATCTCCTTACAGGAGTCAAACCTATAATTTATTAGTGGCCCCTCCATCATTGACGAACATGCCTGATATCTAAGACTGGAGGGGGACATTCGTAATCATATCATAACTCTAGAAAAGCAGATAATAAAAACAACCACATAGTATTCTTACTTTTGAAAAATGTATTTAATACGGCGTAGGCCGGAAATATACAAGAAAAAGGGGTTCAGGCAGGTGCGTGCTTCAAAGAAGCCTGCCTGACAAAAATAGGTAACCCTGAAGATTCTGAACACAGATCTGTAGTTACAAAAGGCACCCCACTCAACGAGTGGTGACAAAAATAATAAGTTATAAGTTTATATGTGCACATCATAAACCCCAAAATACATGTGGAGATCAATTGCTAATGAACTCCATTGAACTAATGTTACATTGCTTTCGCAGCTAAAACTACTATAACAACACCGTTGTTTTGTACTAAACTTTGTACTAGCACAAATTCTCGCAGAGAAATTTTCATATCACATTTTAACCTTAAATTGTATCACAGCTCTCATACTCCGGCGGGGTCTAGGGTGTCCTATGTCAACTGACTGCACCCCCCCCCCCCCTTCCGTGAAAATAAACATAAGTGACTGCAGGGCCACCTAGACCCTCTGCCTTAAAGCTATACATGGTAAGGAAGGTTTGTCTAGAGCAACTGACAAGTATCTAGAGAGAAACGTATGATTAGACGCCCACAACTGTGTGAACGCAATATCTTCAACTGAAAAGTTTTTCAGGAAACGTAAAGAGGCCGCCCACTTGCGTAAATCGTGGGCCCTACCCACAACGCCGGGATTACTCTCTTTAATGACTTCTACCAGAAGAGAGGCTAATCGCCGTTTAAGTAAGCGTTTACCCGTACTCGCTACCCATAAAGCACCTTGGGGGTTATGAGGAGCTATTCTCAAATATTTGGTTAGAGCTTGCACTGGACATAAATTATGATGCACCTTTCCCCTTTTTAACGCCGGCACCGTGAACTCAGAAAACACGTGTGCACTATGCTCATTCTTGGCTACAAACGCCGGGGAGGGTGCAATGGAAATTGAATCATTAAGTCTACCAAACCTAAGACAATTAGGTGTGTTGCTCATCGCCGCCAGCTCAGACACTCTGTTTCCGGTGGCCAAAGCCAAAAGGAAAACTGCCTTCTTTAAGATTAAAGCAAAGTCTGCAGTATTTTGATACAGACGAGAATGAAGTAAAGACAAAGCTTTGTCCAGAGACCAAGTAGGCATGAGCTGACGGGGAGGTGGGCGGAGTTTAAAACACGCTCTCATAAATCCTGTTTCCTCCGCCACCGGTATGGATGGACCTGTAAGGTCGAAAAAGGGCACTCTAATCGCAGTTAAGTGATTCTTCAAAGTAACCACAGATAAACGTTTCTGCTCAAACAGATAGTTCAAGTAATTAAAAACCAATGCCACTGAGGGTACAGTTTGTTCCGTTCTAACAATCCAAGAAGTAAAAGCTTTCCAATGAGATTGATATTGTCGCTTAGTAGACTGAGTATATTGATTGAGCAATTTATTGGTCACATCCCTACCGTATGGTGCTAGCCACTTGGCCTCCTGAATGTCCATAATGCAAAAGTCAGCGAGGTCTCTAGGTTGCCAATCGTGTCTAAGTGGAAGTACCCGACCGGGAGCGATACCGGGTCCGGGCACCACATTATTAATTGCTGGTACCACACCTGCGCCGGCCACAGGGGCGCGATTAGCGAGACTAAGCCTCGATAAACTCGTAGTTTGTTCACTACGTGGCACATTAGTGACGCATCTGGCGGCGGAAACAGATAGATGGAGCTCCATCTGTTCCAGTCTGTCACTAGGGCGTCTGGCCCCCCTGCCGGCGTTATCGCCCGGCGGGTGAGGTATAGAGGGAGCTTGTGAGTCTCCTCGGACGCAAAAAGATCCACTTGTGGATGGGAGAGCTCCGCAATCATTAGGTCGAAAATGGGTTGCTTGAGCTCCCATTCTACTGTCGTGCTCTGTCTCCGGGACAGAGCGTCTGCCCAGACGTTCGCTACGCCTGGGAGATAAGATGCGTGAAGATAAATATCTAGACTGGTGGCTAGAACAAAAATCTCTTCCGACACGAGTAGCAACTTCCTTGACCTCGTTGACCCTTGTTTCTGAATACAGTGAACTGCATTCAGATTGTCCATTCTGAAGGCCACTGACTTGCCCCGTAACGCCGGGCCGTGAGCCTGAAGGAAATACAAGGGGACTAGTAACTCTTTGACATTTATGTGAGAGATTTCTAAGTGGGACCAAAGTCCCTGACCCTGGTGCCCCTGATTTGACTGAAATCCCCACCCTATGGTGCCTGACGCATCCGTGTCTACCCATACCGTTGGAGGAGGAGAGGTCCATGACATGATTGAGTGCAATGTTTCCCTCTTCGCCCAGACCGCTAGTAAGGTGTGGATTAATTTTGGTATGGGCCATAATTTTCCCGCCGGTAAGAGTGGGAAATATTTGTTGCCTTCCAATATTAATCGTTTTACTTTCAACCGGCCCAACTTGACAGCTAGCTGAATCCAGTTGAGAGAGCCGACCAGAGACTCCCAGACTCTTCGTGTCGTAGTCAGACTGTGAAGAAACCTGAACAGTTTCCTGCGAAACCTGTTGCGATTGTCCACACTCTGACTCAGAGTGAGAGCGGCGGTGTCCCAGACCAGCCCTATCCACTGAATTACTCTTGAGGGAACAAGGTTTGACTTTACCAGATTTACCTTGAAGCCTAGAGTTTTGACATGATTTAAAATGATATTGACATGTTTTATGCATAATTGTTGTGTCTCTGCCACCACCAGCCAGTCGTCTAGATACCACAACACTCTGATTCCCTGTTTTAACAACGGCATCAGGGCTTGCCGGACTAGTTTCGTGAATAATCGAGGTGCTAGGTTCAAACCGAACGGCATCCTCTGAAAAACAAAATTTTGGTGCCTGATCCTCAAGGCCAGAAACCTTTGAAATCTTTTGTTGACCGACACGTGCCAATAGGCGTCTGTCAGGTCTAGGGAACACATCCAGCCTCCCGGCGGAAGTGTTAGCCTGATTTGATGAACTGTTAACATTCTGAAAGACTCGTTGTAAATGTGAAGATTCAGATAAGACAGGTCTACGACCGGCCTCATCTGAACACTGTCCCGTTTGGGAACCAAAAACAGTTTTGACGTGAATACAGGGTAATCTGGAGGGACCGGGATGATGACATTATTGGCAATCATCTCCTGGACCAGCAACTCCACCTCTAATGAAACACAATTTGCCGTTGTCGGCTGACGTAAGCGAGGTCGCCGGAGCCACTGCCAAGTGATGCCTTTGCGTGCCACCATCCGTGCCCAGGTTTTTAACGGCCATGCTTGGTGACACGTTCGGAACGACCCAGTTAGCAGACAAGGGTTCGCCGGCTGTACTTCCCTCGGTTCCTCCGGCTCTAAGATAGGCACTGGGAGTGAGAAAGACTTTAGTTTTTTGATGGTGGGTTTGGTGGTGTTGGACGCTTCGCCGGCTGGCTGGTGTGGGCCGAAGACTGGCCCTGCCCCGGCTTATACTGGCCGCGTCCCCTCTGTCCTGAAAACCCTCTCTGTCTATGCCTGAACTGACCCAGGGGGGATTGGGAGGACTTAGGCGGAAGAAACGGCTTAGAACCCCCTGGCTGAGCTTTAGTAGGAGGCTTAGGTTTGGGGAAGTTAAATGCAGGTTTCTTAGCCTGTGCGGGACTGTGCTTCATGGCCTGTGCCATGTTAAACACTGTTCGCCATACATCAGGGGACATTAAAGAAGGTGTAAGTACTGGGGACATTACCACCTGGTTAGCAATGCGATCAGGCAGCTTGCGAACTAATGACATCCTAAGATCCTGTCGTGCTCGCACCGCCTCAAGTAAGGCTGTGCGTATGTCACCTAAGGATTGAATCGACGACTGAAGAATCAGACGCCGGGATAACTCAACTGATCTTCGAGCATCCGCGTCTGCGATTGCCTGAGTAAAGACTTAGCCACCTGTTGAGAAACTATGTACTGTGAAAACAGGCGGAAAGCTTTTCCCCTTAGCCTAAATTCTCTGTCTAGGTGAGAAGGGGTAGGGGTAGTGAATGGTTCCTTTAGTTCACAAAGATTAATCTTAGGGGCAGCTAGAAAAGAAAATAAAGCTGACGGAACTCCGCCGGCAGAACCTACCGGCATGGAGAACCATGAATGTGTATCCTGAGGGATCTGGTGGGAAGATTTAGAAGTGAAAGTGGTTGCAAAGTTTTGAGCCTCTACCTCCCAATCCACCCAAGGTCCTGGTCCCAACTGTCCCACCTTCAACACTGGATTAGCTGTCTCGTCTGTGACGGTCTGTAAATCTAGTTCAGGAGTAAGAGCCGACAGAGCCTTAATATCATTAAACCCATCCAGCTTAGACCAGTCTGAAAAAAGTTTTGAAGCTGAGGCAGGGGGTAAAGCAGGCTTAGATGCATAAACAAAATAATCCTGATGATAATAACTAGGTATAGCCTTGATATTTACGTCCAAAACATTACCCAAGGCATCCAATGCCCTTAATTTCTTAGACTTATTTCCCTGGATAAACCACTCACGTGGTACCGGGAGTTCCCCTGACAAGGTAGGCTGGGCAAGCTCTGGCTTAGAGGGGTTCAAAGGGACCCATGACTCGTCTGGCCCATAAAGCAGGGGCATAGCTACCTTTCTAAGAGGCGCTTTGTCTAGAGGGGGTGGATTAACATCCGTAATGACCCTGACATTTGACGTAGTGAATGCCGCCGTAGCTGGCTTAGAGCTCCCTGCCGGTGACAGAGTAGGAGGGTTAGGAATCTTAGATAAATCGATTGATGTTATCAGAGGCCGTACCGCAGAACTTGTCAAGGGAGCCCCCAAGTCCATTGTGGGGTTTTCTCGTTGTTGATTAAAGAATTTTGATAGAGCATGAGTAAGTAACCCATCAATTTCTTGTGCTGTAACAAACTGGTTAGATGCAGAACTTTCAGGTGAATCAGTATTATCATGGGCGGCGTCCAGGCCTGAGCCTGACCCTTGTCCCTCCCTATCTGAAATTAATGACACTTCATCTTGTTCCTCCCGATCCTCCTGAGAAGACCCCGCCGAGGCAGGGGCACCTTGTTTCCAAGATAAATCAGGGATAGAGGATGGGGTCGCCGCGTCCCTGTGGACATCGGCTACTGTGTGACTCGTATGAGTCGGACGTGGATGGTCAGACCCTGGCTGAGCAAACCGCCAAACACCGAGGCTCTGGCCTACGCTCTCTTGAGAGTCTGAAACATTCTCAATTATTGAATTTCCTGAACTTTCCGTTTCTAGGGTTAAAATATCAATAGGTAAATCTTGTTTAGGGACAGGCGCTTCACTATACTCTGAGGCTGTAACAGAAACATTTTCAGGTGTAGAGGTACGATGAGATGCACTAGACTTAGTAGAATGTCGAGAGGACTTCTTATGGGAATCCTTTTTGGAGGATTTGTGGCTACGGTGTGACCGCGAACTAGACCTAGGTTTGGAAGAATCACCACCATGGCCACTGGGGGAAGCTTCAGTCTTACACTTCTTACTAGCCGGGGAAGAGGCCCGACTTGAAGACCGCTGTCTGAGGGGTGACCTTGACCTCGATCTTGCCTGCGACGAGGAGGTGGCTGCCGGGGGAGTAGGCTCTCTCGGGCGTTTAAACGTATCCACAGACGATACAGAACCCTGGCTAGTCTCTGTCGGCTTAAAACCCGTTACTCTAGAGGTACGTTTAGGGGGAGGGTGCTCTGACAGCAACTTATCCCAAAGTGGGACGTTGTCACATTGAAGTGACTTATGTGCGACAATGGTAGTGTAGGCCGACATTTGTTGTCTGACCTCTCTCAACGCTACCGCCGCGGTCTTGTCATTGTCACACAGGACTTTATTGGCTAATTGGGAGCAAAAGGAACAATTAAGTGTAACCCAGAGACCCCTTGAACGGTCTAGACATCTAACACACCTTATGCAAAGGGTATGCGCAAAAATTGGGATACCCGCGCAAGTAGGGGTAATGCACAGGGCAAAAACTGGGGCCACATTAGCCATGACAGAGACTGGTGTGAGGAAACTACCGCCGGGTCTGTATTGGTCCGCCGGAGCTCAGCTCTGGAAAAATAAAGAAAAATTTCCAGGAATTAATGCTCATAAGGTTAACCCAAGTGTTCGCATACAAGTGTTAATAACCCGCCGGGTAACGGGATGCAAAGACACAGCTAACACATCTCGCTACGCGGCTGGGTGTAAAGAGGCTAAACAAATCTTCTTAGCTAAAGAACATGAAGAATACCCTCTGATATAATGGTCCAGTATGGCACTTATAGTCTGTAGGAGGTGGTGACTGTCTCAAGATTCAATTTTGTAACAAAGCCCCCCCTCATAAAGACGCCGGCCCTTGAAATATTTTAGTAGAATAGCCCAGGGCAGGAATATACGAGATCTGATTTTTTAACGAATTGTCCCAAACGATTGTCGTAAAAATAGAAGGCGGCGATACTGAAAGTATCACCCAATTAAGGTTAATCGAAATTGAATTTGTTTATAAATTCCTTAGTTCCTCCACTTAGGGGCACCCGCCGGGTGTGGGAATCGATTTGGTTAAACCTCACTGAACCTTCAATTGCCGTAAGAGTAAAGGCAGCGATACACAGAGTATCACTCAAATGGATTGGTTAACTATATGAGACCTAAGTCGTTTATCCCACCCTGCTCAGGTGCACCCGCCGGGTGAGAAGTCTAAAAGATAACCCCACAAGTTCCTGACCCCACTTCTTTGAAAAGATCGCCGGGGAGGAACGCCTAAACAACAGCTAGGTTTTCCATGTGGTTGTCGTAAACCAGGTAGAAAAACCTATAAAAAACGAGTGTTCTCAAGAACGTCGTTTCTTTATATATATCTATATATATATGTAAGGATGGGTACAGCCATCCCGCCGGGAATTTAAAGGAGGCCTGAAACCAGGCACCCACAGAGACGCAGTCCTGGAGAGCCACAGACACCTCCCCACGCCGGGGAACCAGCCAGAGTTAAAAACCACGTGTGGCCCAACACTGCTCATCGGTCAGGATTTTTCATGGTGAAACCGAGAAAAACCCGCCGGAAGGCAAACCCCACCCTGAACAGACACCATCTGAACAATACGACACGAGGAGAGACACGCACGACTAACCAAGGTCACAACATAATCCGTGGAATTAGCCAATACACAACTAAACCAGGAAACAAATATAGTCCGAGGAATTAGCCAATACACAACTAAAACCCGGATACACATGACACAGTAGGGCATATTTATAAAATAAATAATAACACTAGACATGTGGCAAAGCTACGAGCGGCTGGCTAGGCCTAGGTAGACGGCATGAAAATAGTTGAAATATAAACACACACTGGAATATCACAACAGGAACCACCGCCAACACACCACCGAAGCGATAACTTCCCACCCCGGGAAGCCTGACACGGACCCAGAAAAAACTTCACTAAGTGAAGAAAAATACGCTGGGAACGTCAGCAAACACACAGCTTACCTCATCAGAAGGATAAAAGGCAGCAATAATTAACGCGTAATGAAAGCCGCCTGCATCACCAACTAACACAACTGTGAAAAGTTCACGTGTCCACAACAGGACCACGAGGGTACATCCGAAATAGATGCCCCATACATACGACCCAAAATACACTGCACTGCGGGCAACCAGCCCAGGACACTCCTGCTACGCCTATCCTAACCTTACTCGATACATCCCAGAGTAAACAAATGAGAAAAAACTCACTAGGGACGCCACGAATGCGGAACCAGCGGAGCCTGAAAGGTACGTCCGGGCAGGCTGAGCGCAGAGCAAAGAAGGAGGAATGACGCCTGTTTCAGCGTCTGGTCAGAAATCCACACAAGTACATCCACGATATGATGGAAAGCTTATTGGATAGTTATTCTTATTTTCTTTTTGTTTTTATTTTTTACGAAGTTTTTTCGTAGTGAGAACCCAATTCATAATGACTGAAGCCATGAGTGAGGTCGCGTGCGCTCATGATGAAGGCTCCTTAGTTTTTAAATGCTCTGCGCGGTAGATTCAAACTACGGCGGATTAGTGTTTGAAGAGGATGCCTTATGTAATAGGCATGTTCGTCAATGATGGAGGGGCCACTAATAAATACATACATACATACATGTATGCCGGAAAATGAGCTGAAGAGTATATATAACATCTTCATACTCCCTAAGCTCACCTACGCCTCTCCCGCCTGGTCCTCCTCTCTAACCCTGACACAACAACGTCAATTGGAGAGAGTGCAGAAAAGGGCATGCAGGATCATCCTGGGTGGCACATACCCAGGGTACGAGGAAGCTCTCACCACCCTTAGCATACCTGCACTTTCAACCCACCACTACAACACACTCAAGCAGTTTGCATCTAAGCTACTTGTTCACCCACGACACAGAAACTTACTTCCACCAGACGCCCCTAGACCAACACGTGCAGCTCGACACTTCAACACACTCCAACCAATAAGGGCAAGAACTGACAGATACAAAAATAGTCCTATCCCAACCATTGTAAATATTATTAATAATGTGTAATGCCGGCCTGTCACACCATATATACGCGCCCTCCTTTAATAATGTATGCATAAGTGTGTGTGCGTGTGTGTATTAGAATATATGTATGTATTTGCTTGAGTTTGTTTATGTGTGTGTGTGTATAAGTATATGTGCATTTATGTATGTACAGTATATGTGTATGTATGTGTGCGTATATGTGTATGTATGTGTGCGTATATGTGTATGTATGTATGCGTTAATTATCTATATATGTGTGTGTCTATAGTGTATACTGTTTGTGGTTCGAGGCTCGAGCCCAGCTGAGAGTATTCAATCACACACACACACACACACACACATGATGGTTAATGAAGGTGACGAGGGGGCTGAGGGGGGGAGGGGTGATAAAGGCGGGAGTGACGAATCGGAGGGAGAGCCGGATTTTCCCGGTTTCATGACAACATGGACGACTGAGGACACAGGTAAATTTTGCTTCATGCTGTTGAACAAAATCAAGAACTTGGAAGACAGAGTGACCGGCTTGGAGTTAGTTAAGAAGGAAATTGTTACAGAGAATGGTGAGTTGAAGAACAGGTTGGAGTCAGTGGAGAGAGAAAAGGCAGTGATAATGACTAGGCTAGACGCCAGTATCTCTGAAGGTAAAAATGCTTGGGGCATGACTAGAGACCAAGTGGTAAAAGACTTAGACAGTGTAAGGAAGGCACACAGTGACGAATTCAGGAAGATATTGGATGAACAGAAACAGCAAGATGTTAGGATAAAGGACCAGGTAAAAAGTATGGTTAAGCAAGGCATCCACGAAAACTCTCAGGCCATCCAGGAAGAAAGTCGTAGGGCTAACTGCCTCATAATATCAGGGGTGGAAGAAAAGGAGGAACTAGACTGGACAAAACGAAAAGAACAGGATGAAGGTCGCATCAACAAGATTCTGGATTCTATTAAAGATGAGAAGGACACCTGGAAGGAGGAAATATCAGACATGTTTAGGCTGGGAAAATATACAAAGGAATACAATAGACTGGTAAAAATCGAATTTAAGTCAAGAAGGACATGTGATGAAATCATGGCAGTAGCGGCTAGGCTAAAAGGGTTAGAGGGTAAAGACAAAATCTACATCAGGCGAGACTTACCAGAAGAAGAGAGAAAGAAGGAGGCTGAACTAAGGAAAACTGCCAAGGAGGAAAATAGCAAGAGGACAGAACAAGAAAAGAATAAGTTTTTTTACGGAGTAAGAAAGGGGAAGATTATGAAACTTTCGGTAAAAAGAAACTAAAAGTAAAAGAGGGTAGGGAACAGACCGCCGCAGTTAAGGGGCTTGGAACACGTTTGGGGAGACTAGAAAGTATAAGGATTCTATATAGCAATGTCGATGGGCTAATCTCTAAGAAACTAGAACTAACAGACTTACTCAATACTAAGAAACCAGAAATAGTATGTCTCACTGAGACAAAACTAAGAGAAGACCTTGATATAAATTTACTAGGATGGTCTGAATACAGGATTTGGAGGAGGGACAGAAAATTTCGACATGGAGGTGGAGTGTGCATCCTTACTAGGAAAGATTTGATTGTGTCTGAGATAAAACTGGTAACTTCAACAGCAGAAGTTTTAGCAATAGAGATTGGTGGAAACGAAAAAATAGTGGTGATAGTAGCGTCTGTACCTCCCAAGACGAAGACATGGGGTAAGGAGGAGCATAGCCTAATGCGTAAGGAAACAATTAGTGTGCTAGGAAATATCTTGGCTTCAAAGAATGAAATAGTCATGTGTGGGGACTTTAACTGCAAGGAAGTGAATTGGGAAGATCTTGAAGCCGGAGCAGGAGAGGAAAGTTGGGGCTATGAATTTTTAAGTATGGCCATGGAAAATTCTATATACCAACATGTAAAAGAGTCAACAAGAGTAAGGGGAAGTGATCAACCAGCTAGATTGGACCTTCTATTCACAAGAAGGGAGGAGGAGGTTCAAAGTATTCAGTACCTATGCCCACTAGGAAAAAGCGACCATGCAGTTCTAGACATAGACTTACTATTGAAGTATAATCTACCCAAGGGAAGGGAAAAACACAAGGAAAATCACTGGATGTATTCCAGAACCGATTTCGTAGGACTACGGGATTTTTTCAAGTCACAAAATTGGGATCAGGTGTTATCTGAAAGTGAGGTAGACAAAAAACTCAAGGCATTCATGGAGATCTATGATACTGGTATAAAAACTTTTGTCCCTAAGTACATTAATAAAAGGAAAAAAAGTAATCGCAAAGTATGGTTTAACCGCGAATGTAGGCAAGCACAGGAAGCAAAAAACAAAGCCTGGAAAAAGATGAGAAACTGGGATTCGGAAGATAACAGGCAAAAGTATAAAGAGGAGAGAAACAAATACACAGAAATGAGGAGGAGGTCAGAGGCAAACCATGAGAAAGGGATAGTGGAGAACTATGAAAAGAATCCAAAAATGTTTTTCAAGTTTGTAAACGGCAAAAGGAAGATAAAAGCCACGATCGTTAAGATTAAAAGTGGAAACAGAATCATAGAAGAGGATACGGAGATTGCGGAAGAACTAAATAGAAATTTTGCATCAGTATTTACAAAAGAAGGAGAATTCATTGCACCAGAAACCAATGAGATAGGTACAGAGGAAATGCCGGAAGTAACATTTAACAGACCAGAGCTCATAGACAAAATGAGTAAGGTGGATCCAAACAAAGCCGCTGGACCGGACGGAGTATCAGGCTGGATTATTAAAGAAAATGCTATGGAACTGAGTATACCGTTATATGACATAATGACCAAATCATTGGACACAGGGATAGTACCTACAGAATGGAAAAGAGCAAACATTATTTCTATATTTAAGGGAGGAAGCAGAGATAAACCACTGAACTATAGACCTGTATCACTATTGAGCATCCTCATGAAGATTCTGGAAGGATTAATAAGGGACAAATGGGTGAAATACCTGGAATCCAAAAGATTAATTACTGACCGACAATTTGGATTCAGAGGTGGCAGATCATGTATAAGCAACTTGTTGAGTTTTTACTCTAGAGTAATAGACACAGTGGACAAGAGGGAAGGATGGGTAGACTGTGCCTACCTAGACTTTAAAAAGGCATTTGACAAAGTTCCACACAAGAGATTGCTGTGGAAATTAAAACATGAGGGAAAAGTAGGAGACAAACTGCTGAAATGGATGGAGAGCTACCTTAGCGGAAGACAGATGAGAACAACAGTAAGGGGGAAATCGTCAAACTGGACTCAAATTACGAGTGGGGTACCACAAGGATCTGTTCTAGCCCCAATCATGTTTCTAATATTTGTAAATGACTTGCCTGAGGGACTAACAAGCTACATGAGTATGTTTGCGGACGATGCTAAGCTGCTTAAAACGATCAGAACCCAGGAGGATTGCCTTGAGCTCCAAGCAGATTTGCAAAGATCCATGAATGGAGCATCAAATGGAATATGGAGTTCAATGCAGGGAAATGTAAGACTCTAGAAATGGGTAAAAGCAAGTACAGACCTAGAAAAGATTATAAACTAGGAAACGAAGTGATTCCCAAAGCAGAAAAAGAAAAAGACTTGGGGATAGAATTTAGGGATAACATGTCTCCAGAAAGCCACGTAAATAAGATAGTGAGAGAATCACTGGCATTATTGGCAAATATTAGGATGTCTTTCAATTATCTTAATGAAAACACCATGAAACAAATAATAACGGCAATAATAAGACCCAGGATGGAATATGCATCTGTAGTGTGGTCCCCTCACTTGAAGAAACATATCCACAAAATTGAGAGGGTACAGAGAGCAGCTACGAGGATGATCCCAGGTTTGGAAAATTTGGAGTACCAAGAGAGGCTCGAGAGATTGAATCTACCCTACACTGGAACAGAGAAGGAAACGAGGACAGCAAATTCAGATATATAAATGTGTTAGAGGTATTGACAAAATTGACCAAGAAAACTTCATAGAGAGGGATGGAGGTGAGAGGACAAGAGGTCACAGCTACAAACTAAAAGTGCTAAATAGTAAATCTGATCTGAAAAGTAAAAGATTTCCTACCAACTCGATTAGTGGGTGGAACAAATTGCCAGCCGAAGTAGTGTCTGCACCATCAGTGCATAGTTTCAAAGCACGGTATGACAAACATATCTTAGGAGGCGGGAATTAACGAGCATGCTCACTCCCGCAAATACAACTAGTGTAAGTACAACTAGTGTAAGTACACACACACACACACAAACAAACAAACACACACAGCTCCAGCTGATTTCTACTTACATGGTTGCAGGCGGGAGTGAGCTATAATCTATCTCTTATTCATATGTAAAGGGGACTCCAGGAATTAGGATGATGATAAAAAACAAGTAAACTTCGGCTGACAAGTGGGAAATTAGTGACTAATAATAGAGGGTGTGAGTGAACAATCGGAAGAGACCGCACAATATTGTTGTTTTCGGCGCGGGAAGTTCTCGGCTCAGTATGGTGGGTAAAAGTATATGTCCTATGTAAGTGTATTACCCAGCGCAAGAGGCAAGATATTTGGTTCCAACTTCAAGAGGAAATAGGTGGGGAAGATGGTGAATGAAGGTGACGAGGGGGCTGAGGGTGGGAGGGGTGATGAAGGCGGAAGTGACAAATCGGAGGGAGAGCCGGATTTTCCCGGTTTCATGACAACATGGACGACTGAGGACACTGGAAAATTTTGCTACATGCTGTTGAACAAAATCAAGAACTTGGAGGACCGAGTGACCGGCTTGGAGATAGTTAAGAAGGAAATTGTTACAGAGAATGGTGAGTTGAAGAACAGGTTGGAGTTAGTGGAGAGAGAAAAGGCAGTGATAATGACTAGGCTAGACACCAGTCTCTGAAGGTAAAAATGCTTGGGGCATGACTAGAGACCAAGTGGTAAAAGATTTAGACAGTGTAAGGAAGGCACACAGTGACGAATTCAGGAAGATATTGGATGAACAGAAACAGCAAGATGTTAGGATAAAGGACCAGGTAAAAAGTATGGTTAAGCAAGGCATCCACGAAAACTCTCAGGACATCCAGGAAGAAAGTCGTAGGGCTAACTGCCTCATAATATCAGGGGTGGAAGAAAAGGAGGAACTAGACTGGACAAAACGAAAAGAGCAGGATGAAGGTCGCATCAACAAGATTCTGGAATCTATTAAGGATGAGGAGGACACCGAAGGAGGAAATATCAGACATGTTTAGGCTGGGAAAATATACAAAGGAATACAATAGACTGGTAAAAATCGAATTTAAGTCAAGAAGGACATGTGATGAAATCATGGCAGTAGCAGCTAGGCTAAAAGGGTTAGAGGGTATGGACAAAATCTACATCAGGCGAGACTTACCAGAAGAAGAGAGAAAGAAGGAGGCTGAACTAAGGAAAACCGCCAAGGAGGAAAATAGCAAGAGGACAGAACAAGAAAAGAATAAGTTTTTTTACGGAGTAAGAAAGGGGAAGATTATGAAACTTTCGGTAAAAAGAAACTAAAAGAAAAAGAGGGTAGGGAACACACCGCCGCAGATAAGGCACTTGGAGCAGGTAATGGGGGACTAGAAAGTATAAGGATTCTATATAGCAATGTCGATGGGCTAATCTCTAAGAAACTAGAACTAACAGACTTACTCAATACTAAGAAACCAGAAATAGTATGTCTCACTGAGACAAAACTAAGAGAGGACCTTGATATAAATTTGCTAGGATGGTCTGAATACAGGATTTGGAGGAGGGACAGAAAATTTCGACATGGAGGTGGAGTGTGCATCCTTACTAGGAAAGATTTGATTGTGTCTGAGATAAAACTAGAAACTTTCAACAGCAGAAGTTTTAGCAATAGAGATTGGTGGAAACGAAAAAATAGTGGTGATAGTAGCGTCTGTACCTCCCAAGACGAAGACATGGGGTAAGGAGGAGCATAGCCTAATGCGTAAGGAAACAATTAGTGTGTCTTGGCTTCAAAGGATGAAATAGTCATGTGTGGGGACTTTAACTGCAAGGAAGTGAATTGGGAAGATCTTGAAGCCGGAACAGGGGAGGAAAGTTGGGGCTATGAATTTTTAAGTATGGCCATGGAAAATTCTATATACCAACATGTAAAAGAGTCAACAAGAGTAAGGGGAAGTGATCAACCAGCTAGATTGGACCTTCTATTCACAAGAAGGGAGGAGGAGGTTCAAAGTATTCAGTACCTATGCCCACTAGGAAAAAGCGACCATGCAGTTCTAGACATAGACTTACTATTGAAGTATAATCTACAAGGAAAATCACTGGATGTATTCCAGAACCGATTTCGAAGGACTACAGGATTTTTTCAAGTCACAAAATTGGGATCAGGTGTTATCTGAAAGTGAGGTAGACAAAAAACTCAAGGCATTCATGGAGATCTATGATACTGGTATAAAAACTTTTGTCCCAAAGTACATTAATAACAGAAAAAAAGGAAATCGCAAAGAATGATTTAACCGCGAATGTAGGCAAGCACAGGAAGCAAAAAACAAAGCCTGGAAAAAGATGAGAAACTGGGATTCGGAAGATAACAGGCAAAAGTATAAAGAGGAGAGAAACAAATACACAGAAATGAGGAGGAGGTCAGAGGCAAACCATGAGAAAGGGATAGTGGAGAACTATGAAAAGAATCCAAAAATGTTTTTCAAGTTTGTAAACGGCAAAAGGAAGATAAAAGCCACGATCGTAAAGATTAAAAGTGGAAACAGAATCATAGAAGAGGATACAGAAATTGCGGAAGAACTAAATAGAAATTTTGCATCAGTATTTACAAAAGAAGGAGAATTCATTGCACCAGAAACCAATGAGATAGGTACAGAGGAAATGCCGGAAGTCACATTTAACAGACCAGAACTCATAGACAAAATGAGTAAGGTGGATCCAAACAAAGCCGCCGGACCGGACGGAGTATCAGGCTGGATTATTAAAGAAAATGCTAAGGAACTGGGTATACCGTTATATGATATAATGACCAAATCATTGGACACAGGGATAGTACCTACAGAATGGAAAAGAGAAAACATTATTCCTATATTTAAGGGAGGAAGCAGAGATAAACCACTGAACTATAGACCTGTATCACTATTGAGCATCCTCATGAAGATTCTGGAAGGATTAATAAGGGACAAATGGGTGAACTACCTGGAATCCAAAAGATTAATTACTGACCGACAATTTGGATTCAGAGGAGGCAGATCATGTGTAAGCAACTTGTTGAGTTTTTACTCTAGAGTAATAGACACAGTGGACAAGAGGGAAGGATGGGTAGACTGTGCCTACCTAGACTTTAAAAAGGCATTTGACAAAGTTCCACACAAGAGATTGCTATGGAAATTAAAACATGAGGGAAAAGTAGGAGACAAACTGCTGAAATGGATGGAGAGCTACCTTAGCGGAAGACAGATGAGAACAACAGTAAGGGGGAAATCGTCAAACTGGACGCAAATTACGAGTGGAGTACCACAAGGATCTGTCCTAGCCCCAATTATGTTTCTAATATTTGTAAATGACTTACCTGAGGGACTAACAAGCTACATGAGCATGTTTGCGGACGATGCTAAGCTGCTTAAAACGATCAGAACCCAGGAGGATTGCCTTGAGCTCCAAGCAGATTTGCAAAAGATCCATGAATGGAGCATCAAATGGAATATGGAGTTCAATGCAGGGAAATGTAAGACTCTAGAAATGGGTAAAAGCAAGTACAGACCTAGAAAAGATTATAAACTAGGAAACGAAGTGATTCCCAAAGCAGAAAAAGAAAAAGACTTGGAGATAGAATTTAAGGATAACATGTCTCCAGAAAGCCACGTAAATAAGATAGTGAGAGAATCACTAGCACTATTGGCAAATATCAGGATGTCTTTCAATTATCTTAATGAAAACACCATGAAACAAATAATAACGGCAATAATAAGACCCAGGATGGAATATGCATCTGTAGTGTGGTCCCCTCACATGAAGAAACATATCCACAAAATTGAGAGAGCAGCTACGAGGATGATCCCAGGTTTGGAAAATTTGGAGTACCAAGAGAGGCTCGAGAGATTGAATCTACCTACTGTACACTGGAACAGAGAAGGAAACGAGGACAGCAAATTCAGATATACAAATGTGTTAGAGGTATTGATAAAATCGACCAAGAAAACTTCATAGAGAGGGATGGAGGTGAGAGAACAAGAGGTCACAGCTACAAACTAAAAGTGCTTAATAGTAAATCTGATCTGAAAAGTAAAAGATTTCCTACCAACTCGATTAGTGGGTGGAACAAATTGCCAGCTGAAGTAGTGTCTGCACCATCAGTGCATAGTTTCAAAGCACGGTATGACAAACATATCTTAGGAGGCGGGAATTAACGAGCATGCTCACTCCCGCAAATACAACTAGTGTAAGTACAACTAGTGTAAGTACACACACACACACACACACACCTACACTGAAGAATGTCCCATATACTATAATTCCTCCCAGCTGTCTCTCCTTATTTTATATTCTTCTTTTGTTCTCTTCCGAGGATTACCTCCCATTGTAGTAGGCTTTAGCTGACCCTACCTGTACGGACCCGTAGGCCATTTCGCCTTAACCCTTTCAAACTCCTCATTTGATCTCTTCCGACGTTTGACATTCCATTCTAATTGGCTTTACCTGACCTAAAGTCCGTTGCCCCATTAACCCTTTTCCAATTCCCTCATTTAATCTCTCCCAAGGATTTCTATCTATCTATTGCCTGACGCCGTGATCCCCGAAGGGGTGGCCACGAACGAACCGCCCCCATGCACCTCTGTCCCCAGTCAGTCGACGCCCCTCCCCCCAACCAGCACCGCCTTCGTTCATGTAGTTCCTCACTCCATCCTTCCACCTCATATTCGGTCTACCTCTCCCCCTCTGTCCCTCCACCTCGCTCTCGTACACCCTCTTAGTCATTCTCTCGCTTTCCATACGTTCCATATGGCCGAACCATCTCATGGGATTTAACTCCCATTATTAGCCTCACCTGACCCTACCAGAACAGTTTTTGTATGTATGTATGTTTGTTGCATACGTGAGCGTTTATGTATACGGGCATGTGCACACTTACTGCATGTTCTTATGTTCTTATATATGTATATTTATTAGTGGCCCCTCCATCATTGACAAACATGCCTATTACATAAGGCACCCTCTTCAAACACTCATCCGCCGTAGTTTGAATCTACCGCGCAGAGCATTTAAAAAACTGAGGAGCCTTCATCATGAGCACACGCGACCTCACTCATGGCTTCAGTCATAATGAATTGGGTTCTCACTACGAAAAAACTTCGTAAAAATAAAAACAAAAAGAAAATAAGAATAACTATTCAATAAGCTTTCCATCATATCGTGGATGTACTTGTGTGGATCTTTTGACCAGACGCTACTGCAGGCGTCATTCTTCCTTCTCTGCTCTGCGCTCAGCCTGCCCGGACGTGTCTCCCCACGCTCCGCGGGTTCCGCATTTGTTGCGTCCCTAGTGAGTTTTTTCTCATTTGTTTACTCCGGGATGTATCGAGTAAGGTTAGGATATGCGTAGCAGGAGTGTCCTGGGCTAGTTGCCCGCAGTGCAGTGTATTTTGGGTCGTGTGTTTGGGGCATCTATTTCGGATGTACCCTCGTGGTCCTGTTGTGGACAGGTGAACTTTTTCACAGTTAGCTAGCTTTGTGATGCAGGCGGCTTTCATTACACGTTATTGCTTCCTTTTATCTTTCTGATGAGGTAGCGTATTTTTGCTGTCGTTCCCAGCGTATTTTTCTTCACTTAGTGAAGTTTTTTCTGGGTCCCGAGTTAGTTCTTCCCTTTGACGGAAGTGTTTGCTACAGTGGTGTGTTGGCGGTGGTTCCTGTTGTGATATAATTCAGTGCTTTTTGTTTATATTCCGACATGTTACTGTTATCCGTCTGCCTAGGCCTAGCCAGCCTCTCGTAGCTTTACCACATATACAAGTGTTATTGATTTATTTTCTAAATATGTACTACTGTGTCATGTGTGTCCTGGTTTAGTTGTGTATTGGCTAATTCCACGGATTATTTATGTGTCCTGGGTTAGTTGTGTATTGGCTAATTCCACGGACTATGTTGGGCCCGGCGTTAGTTGTGTTTTAGCTACGCCTCAGTCCGGTGTTGCGTTCAGATGGTTTCTGGACGGGGTGGGTTATTTCCGGCGGGTTTTTCTCGGTTTCACCTTGATAACCCCGGCTGGTTGCCAAGTTTTGGCCACGCGTGGTTTAAAACAGGCTTGTTTCCCCGGCGAGTGGGTGTCTGTGGCTCCCCAGGACTGCGTCTCTGGGGTGCCTGTTTCAGGCTCCTTCTGATTCCCGGCGGGTTGGCTGTACCCATCTAACAGTGTTCATACGGACACGTGTTGTTTGTAGTTTTTTTCGGTTTTGCAAAGCCAATATAAAACTATGCTGTAGTTGTATTTCCTCCCCGGCGATCTGTTACAAAGAAGTGGGGATAGGAACAATTGGGGTTAACTTTTAAACTTTAAATCACCCGGTGGGTGCAACCTGGAAGGGTGGGATGACCGAATTTGCAAAATTCAGTTTAGTTGACCAGACAATTGAGGGATGCATTGTGTATCGCCTCCTTCAACATACGGCGCTTTAGGGCACAATTGGGGTTAACGTTTTTTTAAACTATTATTCACACCCGGCGGGTGCTCCTTGGACGGATGGGAATAACGAATTTACAATTCAGTTAGTTAACCAGACAATTGAGGGATACGTTTTGTATCGCCGCCTTCAACATACGGCGATCTAAAAAGATACTTCGGCAGAAGTTAGATCTCGTATATTTGTCAGGCTTCCCAGTTTTTGATCTACGAGATAATTCGGGGGCCGGCGTCTTTTTTAGTTTTTTTTTTCCAAAATGTAATCTTGAAACAAACACCACCGGAAAGACTTAATCACTTATAAACGCCATGCTGGTCTTTATATATTATGTCAGAGGGTATTCATAAATCTTTTGGACAAATTAAGATATTCTGAAATATTTTACTTAGGAAACCCCACCGCGTAGCGAGCTGTGGTCGTTGAGTATTACGTCTCGTTACCCGGCGGGTTATTTAACACTTGTGTGCGAACATGATTGAGTTAACCTTATGAGCATTAATTCCTGGAAATTTTATTTTTTCCAGAGCTGGGTCCCGGCGGGTCTATGCAGAACCTGGAGTAAGTTTCCCACCAGTCTCTGTCATGGCTACCTTTGCCCCGGTTTTTGCTTTATGCATTACGCCCTCCTGTTCAGGTATCCCTATTTTTGCGCACACCCTTTGTATAAAATGTGTTAAAATGTCTCGTTTGGTGGGGGTTACCTTTCCGGCGTTTTTCTCGTTGCTCCGAGAACACCGTTTTTGTTTACCGAGTTTTAGTCAGGATGGCTAAAATAGGTAAGTTACCCCGACGAGTTTGGTCGCTTGAGGGCTCATCAGAAACTGCGTTTTCTGTGGTCGAGCCTGGGATCAGGCTTCCTGTGTTATTCATTGCTTTATGCATTACGCCCTCCTGTAATGTCTCGTTTGGTGTGGGTTACCTTTCCGGCGTTTTTCTCGTTGCTCCGAGAACACCGTTTTTGTTTACCGAGTTTTAGTCAGGATGGCTAAAATAGGTAAGTTACCCCGACGAGTTTGGTCGCTTGAGGGCTCATCAGAAATGCGTTTTCTGTGGTCGAGCCTGGGATCAGGCTTCCTGTGTTATTCCCGGCGAGGGGGGCTTCACACAGTTATTTTGTTTGGTCTTTCCCTCCCGGCGACCTTTTTACAAAGAGGTCTGGGGCAGGTATAATTGGTTTGACATTGCATATAAAACCCGGCGGTTGTACCTTCGGGTGGTTATATTAACGGATTTGCGATTCGCGATAATTTGCCAAACAATTGATTGATACAATAGGGTATCACGGCCTTCAAGACGGCGATCTATGAGGGCTTCTGGGAGAAGCCGGATTAGAGATTAAGATAGGCTTAGACTTTTTATGGGATAAAAAGATGCCTGAATCTTACTAGTGTTTCAAGTGTAAAGGGATACTTGAAAGACTTCATCTTTAACCCGGGAGCTGCGGGGAGACTCTTAAGAGTTCCCCCGGCGCACTGCGGGAATAAGAGTCAACTCCAACTTTTGACATCGAAAAAAAAATATTTTTTTTTATATTTTTTTTTTTTTTTTTATTTTTTTATTTTTTTTTGGCCCCTGGGCCATGCAAAATCTCAGTCCTCTACCTCCCCTCCTTCCCCACTTTCCTCCTCTCCTTCAGTTATCACCTATTTTCCCTGTTATTCCCTCTGAGGTATATTTTCGTGCTAACATTAGAAATCCGATTGGAGGGTGTGGTCATCACTGATAGCAAGCGAGTGCAAGAGAGAGAGAGTATCGATCGACTGCGTCTCAGTGGCCTTGGGGGAAATTGGCGGGAAAGCAGATTGCCTCACCCATACATTATACAACTCGCGGGCTATATCTCCGATTTTGACCATCCAAACGCTGTTTTCACTCGTTTTATTGTTGTTTCAGGTTAATACCTTTATAATCAACCCATAATAGGCGCATATGGATAAATATTAATGCTATTAATGGCACAATGAATATTTTAGTGACGGAAACACCTCAAATACGTCAGCACAGGGGGACGTTTCCAATTACCCCCATGCGCACTTCAGAGGTTAATAAAGATATGCTTCATCTTTATGAGGATTCAGAAGTTATGCTTAATTCTTTTGAACAGGTAAAAGATATGCTGAAATCTTTAATAAACAATTGAAACAATGTTGATTGTTTGTTTAGTCTTTCCCTCCCGGCGACCTTTTTACAAAAAAGGTCTGGGGCAGGTACAATTGGTTTGACATTGCATATAAAACCCGGCGGTTGTACCTTCGGGTGGTTATACAGTATTAACTGATTTGCAATTCGCGATAATTTGCCAAACAATTGATTGATACAATAGGGTATCACGGCCTTCAAGACGGCGATCTATGAGGGCTTCTGGGAGAAGCCGGATTAGAGATTAAGATAGGCTTAGACTTTTTATGGGATAAAAAGATGCCTGAATCTTACTAGTGTTTCAAGTGTAAAGGGATACTTGAAAGACTTCATCTTTAATAAAGATATGCTTCATCTTTATGAGGATTCAGAAGATATGCTTAAATCTTCTGGACAGGTA
Source organism: Paralithodes platypus (assembly GCA_032716605.1). Lineage (NCBI taxonomy): Eukaryota > Metazoa > Arthropoda > Malacostraca > Decapoda > Lithodidae > Paralithodes > Paralithodes platypus. Next base: position 15,090,895 of record CM064501.1, on the reverse strand, counting down.
AATATATCCTGAAATCTTTAATATGAAACTAAAGGACAACGAAAAGTAGTGGTGGAGTGCTACGGTTCGCTGACCGGCGGTTTTGTGGCACATATTTTGTACCATTTTTTGGGTGTAACCCTATGAGCATTAATCCCCGGAAATTTCTCTTTCCAGGGCGGAGTACCGGTGTTGCACCAGATGACCAGGTAGTTCCCGGGGGCGGGGTAGTTTTCCCCCAGTCTCTGTCATGTCGGCACTTGAACCTCTCATTGCTGTATGTTCAACGCCGTTAAGATCAGGTATCCCTATATTATTTTTATTTGTTAATGAAATAATTTAATCACTGAATAATAATAACCATATATATTTTCTATGATTATATTATGATAATATTGTGTTTATTTATAGTAATTTATTTTAATACAATTAAATATAAATTAAATTAATTAGTATACTTTATGATTTTGCTCACCAGCTCTGCTTTCAATGTGTTAATGAGCTATGGGAGCTTTTAATTATCATAAACCTTTACAGGGCTCTCAGAGAGTATACCAAGCTCGCAAGCGAGGGACAGCCACAGCCAAGGTGTATGGCAATACTGACAGTCCTGGCAGGACAGAACACATCCCTTTGTGACTCAACTAGTGCTGACGTCCACCGGGATGCCGATGTACCATCTTCTATCCCAGTTTTAACATGGCAACATGTGGAGGTCCCGGCTTCGGTGGGATCTTCCCATGATAAGCCAGACTTAACGGATGAAGAACAACGATCTCTGGTCTCAGAGATGGAGGTTGAAGAGTCCAGTCACCTTCTAGGCGACTCTCAGCGTACTGTCGAATCTCCACGGAGTTCGTCATCGGCTAGGTATGTACCGGCGGAAGAGATTGATGGACTACTATTGAATGCACTTAATAGGTTCTTTGGCCCTACGCCGGAAACTCCTTCTGATACGGGAGATCCCGCGATGTCGACGAATGTGCGACCTCTGGCTACATCCTTTGCTTTAGCTAAAATACCTAACCATCCGCTTGTGTCAGACCCAATTTCCAATGTGCCAGGCACAGCAGCTCTCACTACTTCCACTGTGCGAGTCATATCAGACATATCTCCCCCTCCTTTAGACAAGGCGCCAGTCAAAAAACAGGAGCTATGCCTCTTTTATACGGGCCTGATGAGTCAGGGGTAGCAATGTTACGGAAATGTTTTGGATGTTCATATTAAGGACATTCCAAGTTATTATAACCATGACTTATTCTTCCCACCAAATCCCTCCAGAACGCCATTCTTGGTTCTCTCTTCCGGTTTTTGGTGCCGGCGGAGTCCCCTCTGCTTGGCTGCCACCCCCCAAATAATCAATTTGGGCGAATTATAAGCTCCCTTTAGCACGCCTTCCCCAGCTTACCTAGACCGCGAGTTTAGGTTAAGAGGAAAAGCGTTTAAACTGTTTTCGCAATATATGGTTCCCAGCAAGTAACAAAGTCTCTGTTACGCTCTTCTCAGGCAATAGAAGCCGCGGAAGTCAGGAAAGCCATTGAACTTTCCCGGCGCTTGCTTCTCCAGACTTCCATCCAAGTCTTTAGGAGATATTCGGACGGCCTTATTAGAGGCAGTTCGAGCAAGGCAGGATCTGAGGATGTTCTTAGTGAAGAAACTTCTTGACCGTATTGCAAGCCAAGTAGTTCTGTCTCCAGTTCTAATTCCTTCTTTGATTTCACCAGCAGTTTGGAAGACTGTTTTCAATTTGGCACAAGCATTCAAGCAAGGTCCCCGCAAGCCCTGATGCCCTTGTTAGAACAAGGGATCAGGGTCTGGTGGTATCTGGGCGACTAACTGGTGGTGGCAGAAACAGAAAAGTTACGCATCAGTCATGTGTACGTTACGTTAAACCATCTCATATCTCTAGGATTCAAGGTCAATTTAGTAAAAGTCAAACCCTTGTTCCCCCACGAGTATTTCAGGGGATAGGGCTGGTCGAGGACACAGCTTCTCTCACTCTGAGTCAGAGTGTGGACACTCGAAACAGATTTCGCAAAAACTGTTTATGTTTCTCCACAGTCTGACTACGACACAGAGACTTTGGGAATCTCTAGTCGGTTCTCTCAACGGGGTTCAGCTAACTGTGAAGTTGGGCCGGTTGTAAGTCTAACGTTTAATCTTGGAGGGCAACAAATTTTTCCCACTATTACCGGCGGGGATAGTATGGCCTATCCCAACGTTATTACACAACTTACTAGCGGTTTGGGCGACGAGAGAAATGTTGCACGCAGTCATGTCATGAACCTCTCCTCCGCCGTCGGTATGGGTGGACATGGATGCGTCAGGCACGATAGGTTGGGGCTTTTAGTCAAACCTCGGGCATCAGGGTCAAAGGTTTTGGTCCCATTTAGAAATCTTCCACATCAATGTCAAAGACTTACTAGTCCCCTTATCTGTCCTTCAGGCTCACGGCTCTGCTTTACGGGGCAAGTCGGTGGCCTTCAGAATGGACAATCTGAATGTGGTTCACTGTATTCAGAAACAAGGGTCAATAAGATCTCGGAAGTGGCTAAACGTGTCAGAAAAGATTTTTATACTAGCCAACAGGCTGAACATTCATCTTCACGCATCTTATCTCCCAGGCGTAGCAAACGTCTGGGCAGACGCTCTGTCTCAGAGACAAAGCACATCAGTAGAATGGGCGCTCTTGCGTGTGCGGAGCATTACCATCCACAAGTGGATTTGTTTGCGTCTGAGAAGACTTGCAAACTCCCACTGTACCTCACCCGCCGGACAATAACGCCGGCGGGCGGACCTGATGCTCTGATGACGGACGAGAACAGGTTGAGTTCCATTTATCTATTTTCCGCCGCCAGACGCGTCTCTAATGTGCCACGTAGTCAACAAACTACAGGATTAGGGAGGCGTAGTCTCGCTAATCGCGCCCCTGTGGCCGGTGCAGTGTGGTACAAGCATTTGTACACGTGGTGCCCGCACCCAGTGTCACTCCCGGTCGGGTTGTTCCACTTAGAACACAATTGGCAACCTAGAAACCTCGCGGACTTGTTCATTATGGACATTCAGGAGGCCAAGTGGCTAGCACCATATGGTAGCGACGTGACCAAGATATTCACGAATCAATATACCCAGTCTACAAAGCGACAGTTTCAATCGCATTGGCAAGCTTTTATGTCTTGGATTCTTAGAACAAAACAAACTGTGCCCTCGGTGGCGTTGGTTGTTAATTATTTTATGTATCTGTTCATGCAAAAACATTTATCTGAAATTGATTTATGAGGGCAGGTTTTAAACTCCGCCCACCTCCCCGTCAGCTCAGGCCTACATGGTCTCTGGACAAAGCATCGTAGTTATTCTCGTTCCCGTATGTACCAAAGACTGCAGATTTTACAAAAGGGCAGTATTCCTTATGGCTTTGGCTACCGGGAACAGAGTATCTGAGCTGGCGGCGATGAGCAACACACCTAATTGCCTCAGGTTTGATAGGCTTCGTGAGTGTATTCACATTGCACCTTCCCCAGGATTCATAGCCAAGAATGAGCACAGTGAACACGTGTTTTCAGAGTTCACGGTGCCGGCGTTAAAAAGGGGAAAGGTGCACCATCTTTTTTTTGCCCAGTGCAAGCTCTAACCAAATATTTAAGAGTGGCACCTCTAAATCACCAGGGTGCTTTATGGGTCGCAAGTCCGGGTGAACGCTTGATGGAGCGTACACTGGCTTCTCTCTGGTCGACTTTAAAGAGAAGAATCTTGTTTTTGACTCGATACCTTTCAGTAGCTCTGGACAAACCTTCTTTGCCATGTATAGCTTTACGGCAGAGGGTCTAGGTGGCCCTTTTAGTCACGTTTTGTTTAATTTCAAGAAAAAGGGGGGGGGGGGGAGGGTGCAGTCAGTGTGACATAGGACACCCTAGACCCCTCCGGAGTATGTGTTCGGAACATACGAGCTGTGATACTGTTTGTAGGCATTGTATTATAAAATTTCTCTGTAGTATTCATTGCAGGAAATTGTGCTAAAGGCCAATAGTAGTGTTACAACAATTCTTGTTGTAAGTAGCTTTGGCTGTGAAGCAATAGATTTTTGAGAAATCTCGGTAGTTGCAACTACGACTTTTACTTTTGAAGTAATTACTTCTCCATAAGTACACGAGTTCAGTACTTCTACGAATGTACAAGAATTCATTTATGTTTGGTTATATTTTTAGGAATATATCCACTAGTTAATGGGGTTTATATGTGCACATGTAAACTTATAAGTGTTTAGTTTTCACCACTTACTTTAAGTGGGGTGCCTTCTTAACTAGCAGATCTGTGTACAGAGTCTCAGAGTTAACCCTTTTTCAAGCAGGCTTCTTTGAAGCACGCTCCTGCTTGTACCCCTTTTTGAAGATTTAGGCTGTATAAAGTTTATGCACCCGAATATCTCTTTTTTACAAAAGTAAGAATACTATGTGGTTGTTTGATTATCTGCTTTTCTAGAGTTATGATATGATTACGAATGTCCCCCTCCAGTCTTAGAAATCAGGCATGTTCGTCAATGATGGAGGGGCCACTAATAAATTATAGGTTTGACTCCTGTAAGGAGATAAAGAAAACCTAATATTTAGTAGTGGCCCCGTAATCATTGACGACTGGGGCCCTCCCGACCATCCCCTTCCCATTCGTTGATGTATTCAGGATTTTGGTTTACTTGATATGTCAGTGAAGGAAGAATGACGCCTGCAGTAGCGTCTGGTCAAAAGATCCACACAAGTACATCCACGATATGATGGAAAGCTTATTGAATAGTTATTCTTATTTTCTTTTTCTTTTTCTTTTTATTTTTTACGAAGTTTTTTCGTAGTGAGAACCCAATTCATTATGACTGAAGCCATTAGTGAGGTCGCGTGCGCTCATGATGAAGGCTCCTCAGTTTTTTAAATGCTCTGCGCGGTAGATTCAAACTACGGCGGATGAGTGTTTGAAGAGGGTGCCTTATGTAATAGGCATGTTCGTCAATGATTATGGGGCCACTACTAAATATTAGGTTTTCTTTATCTCCTTACAGGAGTCAAACCTATAGTATATATATGCGTATTTATGTGTGTACGTATGCGTATATATGTATGTTCTGTATATATGAGTAAAATAAATGTGTACTGTATATGCACTGTAAATCACTTACTCTCATGGTTAATTTATGATAATTTGTATTTTGCACTAGCATAATTATTGTATTAATTTCTTGTTTTAATGTAAAGTATATTATACTCACCCATTGTAAACTGAGCTTATTATTTTCATATCTGTACATCTCATGTTCATCCACTAATTGTAAAATGTGTATTTTCAGCTCATGAGGCTGCCATTCTTTAATAAACCGTTTATTTGTATTATTATTACATAAAATTTTAAGACTGAGTGTTCTACACATACGTGCAGTTTCAGTTTCTTGTCCTAATGGCGGCGTTCCAGGCAACCCTTTGTTCTCTGAACTTCCCCCAGCCACATCTAATCCTAGCAACAGTTGCAGCCTCGGCCCCACCACCGGCAGAGATGGTATCTCCTAGGTAACAAAACTTGTTCACCAGCTCCAATGACTCATTTCCAAAATTCACAGCCACAGGATCATCACTTAACACAAGCTCGCCTTTGCACACTACACACTCAAATTTCTCTATTTCTGACTTATCCTTCGGCAGGGGTCCTTTTATTCTACTACAGCGCTTACTCCCATGGTGTACCCAACATCGACAGATGCTACATTGAATTGAGTTAACGCCCACACCCTTTCCACACACTGCACATGGGTATGCACCGCTCTTTTACACATTGCCTCGTCTCAATCTACAATGCATAACCTTGGTTTTGTTAATATTGACTCTTAAACCCTTGCTCGCCATGCCCTCTCTCCATTCTCTGAATTTGGCCTCAGCATCTTGCATACTGTCAGCTATTAGGACTAAATCGTCTGCGTAAAACAGTTCCAACGGGAGTCCGCCTCTAAAAACTCTAGACAGTGCCTCCAAGACCATAATAAAGAGGACGGGCTTAACACTGAACCCTGATGGACTCCAACACGGACTGCGAACTAATCACTCAGTACACCCTGCACTCTCACCGCACTTTGCGAATCCTCATATATCTTCATTATCACACGCACCAGCCACTTTTCCACACCAAGTTTCCTCATAGCCCACTGAACAACATCTCTAGGCACCCTGTCAAAGGCCTTCTCTAGGTCTAAAAACACAAAGTAAAGATCCCTGCCTTTTAGTAAGTATCTTTCATGTATCTGCCTGACTATGAAGATAGCATCGGTTGTACCCCGTCCTGGCATAAAACCAAACTGCATATCATCAATGGAGATGCTTTGCCTGATCAAACCCTCAAAGACTCTCTCACAGACCTTCATGATTTGGTCAAGCATTTTCAGGCCCCTATAATTTCCTCTATCTAGCGCATCCCCTTTTCCTTTGTATATATTTACTATTACACTTTTGAGCCAATCCTCTGGGATTTTCTCATCTTTAATAATGGTGTTTATCAACTCAGTGACTAAGTTGACACCAGTCTCCCCTGAGGCTTTTATCATCTCAGCGACAATGTCAGCGCACCCTGGGGCTTTACCGTCCTTCATTTTATTGATTGCGTCGCTCACTACAGCTTGTGCTATCAAAGGAGGGGGGTCCAGATATTGGTTTTTCGATACTAAGCTGTTCCTTATACCATTCAAACTCTACATTTAGCAATCGTTCATAGTGTGCCTTCCATGCTTCTCTGATTTAATTTTCTGCATACACAATCTTCCCATTATCGTTTCTAACACACTGTTCACCTATAATATCACTACTGCCATATTTAACTCGCCTAGCTATGTTGAAGATCCCATTGAGATTGTCAGTGTTACACACTTGTTCGAGGACCAGGTCCTTAATGCCTTTTTTAGCATTGTAAATAACTCTTTTGGCAGTTCGTTTAGCTGCCTGGTATTCCTCCTTGCTGCCTCCCTTCTTCCATGCTTTGAAGCATCTCCTTTTCTCTTTCACAGCATATTCTACCTCATCGTTCCATCACCAGGAGTTCTTATTCCTTGGGTGACTCTTTGTTTTCCCACAGACTTTGTCAGTGGCAGCGATAAGGCTATGCTTAAGAAAGTTCCATTGACTATCTACATCGTTAGTCCTAGCTTCCATATTTCTATACATTTCCTCCAGTTCACTATGAAACCTATCCCTAACTTCCTTGTTCTTCAGCAGCCACACTTTCCTTTTGGGTATGTATACCTTCTTGCGCTTAGGATCTCTGTATAAGCTCATGTCACACACAAGTAGCTTATGCTGGGGGATGCATTCTTCGCTCGGGATGACCTTTACATCTCGAACCAGTTTCCAGTCTTTCCTGTTAACCAAGAAGTAATCTATCTGGCTACTGGAGACCCCAGAGTTATATGTGATCAGATGGCTCTGTCTTTTCTTGAACTTCGTGTTACACACAACCATGTTGAGTGCAACGCAGGACTCCAATATATATTCGCCTTCCAGATTCCTCCTTCCGTAACCATTTCCTCCATGTACCCCCTATTATCCATCTGCAGATGCTCCCACGTGACCATTCAGGTTTCCCCCCCCACGATTGTTATTTCATTCACCGAGAGGCCTGAAATGACACTGGCGGTGTCATTCCAGAAGTCCTCTTTTATCTCTTTCTGTAGACCAGCCTGTGGGGCATATGCAGATATCACATTCAGAATTCTTTCACCAACTTTCAACTTCAAAACAATCAGCCTTTCACTAACTCTCGTAATCTGAAGCACACTTTCCGCCAGCTCTTCAGCCACCAGAACACCCACTCCTACTTTCGCTTTATCAGTCTCCACCCTCGTCCAGTAGATCCTATATCTTTTCTTTCTTCCGACAATCCACTGTACCCCATGCCTCTTCCAGAGTGTTTCCTGGGCACAGCAGACATCCACTCGCCTCTTCTCACACATCTCAGCCACTTCATTTGCATGCAGATTCAAACTACCAACATTCACACTAGCAAGTCTGAGATTGTGGGAGGCATTTGTCCTTGTATTGTGCGATTTTGATTCATCGGACTTACGTTGTTTCTTTTTAGGTTGTTTAGTCAAAATTGGGTAATTTGGCTGGCAAATGGGCATCACCCTCCCCAGAACTCCGGTTCCAGTCTACCCCGGGACCATTCCCAGTACCTTCCCCCAAGAGATTACAAGGGGGTAGGATCCAGTGGCCTCGGTACGCACCCCGTGCGCCTACACAGCACTACGACTGGCCTGGTATTTTTCGCCCAATGACAGGGCAGCCTCCTGGAGCGCTACCACCAAGTTCGGGCCCCTATACTATTGGGCGGAAAGTGCCAGTCCGGGGAAACACTACGTACTGTACCCTCTGGATCCATTTCGACCAGGTTGGGCCTAGGGCGCCAGAGGGAGCAACACCCACCGCCAGTGTGCCGCCATTAGGCAACTTGGAGCAAGAACAATGAAGCCCTGTCACAGCACTGTCATATGGAGACAATGCCAGCGCCAATAACAAGGCTTCATTGTATAGTGATGGCTACTTGGTCCGCAAGTCTAACACCATCCCCCCCATTAGTCGCCTTGTACGACATGCAGTAGGATGCGTGAGGCATATTCTTTTTTATCCTACACCATAGGTGAAGGCCCCCTTACCCCCTGGGGGTGAAACGTAGAGACTCTTTTAATGGTGGATCCCAAATTCAATTACTCATATAGTGATGTACATTCTATATGGTGGTTTTGTGTTTTGCTAAATTGGAAGGTTTGACGACCTCCCAAATAACCAAATAAGGAAAACCTTCTATTTTTGGTAGTAGTCCCGGAGTATCCAACGAAGGGCTATTAAGTTCAGCCACTTGTAGAGCGGGCCGATTTATCGGTACTACATGTGCAGTCCAATATCTTCTAGAGTAGCACCTTAAATCTCTACCAGAGTAGCACCTTAAATCTCTACTAGGTACGTTGTACACCCTTTGAGACTACTATTGAGAAAAGAAAAGGAAAAAAGGTAGGGTAGAACAAAATAAGAGTTGCCCACTCAATCTAGCTTCCCTCTGGACTCATGCACGAACTCAACATACCTGCCCTCAGCCAGGCAACTGCATCAAGGTATCAAGTAATTAGACTAGATTGGATGGGCAGGGGTTCGGCGCGAGGGCGGGATTATCTGACGTTGGATACTCCGAGACTACTACCAAATAGGAGGTTTTCCTTATTTGGTTATTTGGGAGGTCGTCAAACCTCCCAATTTAGTAGTAGTCTCTACGTTATCCAACGAAGGGCTTGAATCCCAAGTCGGAGGCAAATATCCAAGCAGCAAAAACCTAACCAAAGTATAATCAGCTGATCAAGAAAAGACACAATTATAGGTTTGAGTCCCGGAGGGAAGAATGAAAACCTAATATTAAGTAGTGGCCCCGAAATCATTGCCGATATGCATATTAGTATAATTTATTAGTGGCCCCTCCATCATTGACGAACATGCCTATTACATAAGGCATCCTCTTCAAACACTAATCCGCCGTAGTTTGAATCTACCGCGCAGAGCATTTAAAAACTGAGGAGCCTTCATCATGAGCGCACGCGACCTCACTCATGGCTTCAGTCATTATGAATTGGGTTCTCACTACGAAAAAACTTCGTAAAAAATAAAAACAAAAAGAAAATAAGAATAACTATCCAATAAGCTTTCCATCATATCGTGGATGTACTTGTGTGGATTTCTGACCAGACGCTGAATCAGGCGTCATTCCTCCTTCTTTGCTCTGCGCTCAGCCTGCCCGGACGTACCTTTCAGGCTCCGCTGGTTCCGCATTCGTGGCGTCCCTAGTGAGTTTTTTCTCATTTGTTTACTCTGGGATGTATCGAGTAAGGTTAGGATAGGCGTAGCAGGAGTGTCCTGGGCTGGTTGCCCGCAGTGCAATGTATTTTGGGTCGTATGTATGGGGCATCTATTTCGGATGTACCCTCGTGGTCCTGTTGTGGACACGTGAACTTTTCACAGTTTGGTTTAGGTGGTGATGCAGGCGGCTTTCATTACGCGTTAATAATTGCTGCCTTTTATCCTTCTGATGAGGTAAGCTGTGTGTTTGCTGACGTTCCCAGCGTATTTTCTTCACTTAGTGAAGTTTTTTCTGGGTCCGTGTCAGGCTTCCCGGGGTTGGGAAGTTATCGCTTCGGTGGTGTGTTGGCGGTGGTTCCTGTTGTGATATTCCAGTGTGTGTTTATATTTCAACTATTTTCATGCCGTCTACCTAGGCCTAGCCAGCCGCTCGTAGCTTTGCCACATGTCTAGTGTTATTATTTATTTTATAAATATGCCCTACTGTGTCATGTGTATCCGGGTTTTAGTTGTGTATTGGCTAATTCCTCGGACTATATTTGTTTCCTGGTTTAGTTGTGTATTGGCTAATTCCACGGATTATGTTGTGACCTTGGTTAGTCGTGCGTGTCTCTCCTCGTGTCGTTTTGTTCAGATGGTGTCTGTTCAGGGTGGGGTTTGCCTTCCGGCGGGTTTTTCTCGGTTTCACCGTGAAAAATCCTGACCGATGAGCAGTGTTAGGCCACACGTGGTTTTTAACACTGGCTGGTTCCCCGGCGAGGGGAGGTGTCTGTGGCTCTCCAGGACTGCGTATCTGTGGGTGCCTGGTTTCAGGCCTCCTTTATAATTCCCGGCGGGATGGCTGTACCCATCCTTACATATATATTTAGTTATATATAAAGAAACGACGTTCGTGAGAACACTCGTTTTTTATAGGTTTTTCTACCTGGTTTACGACAAACCACGGGGAAAACCTAGCTGTTGTTTAGGCGTTCCTCCCCGGCGATCTTTTACAAAGTAGTGGGGTCAGGAACTTGTGGGGTTAACTTTTAGACTTCTCACCCGGCGGGTGCACCTTAGCAGGGTGGGATAAAACGACTTAGGTCTCTTATAGTTAACCAATCCATGTGAGTGATACTCTGTGTATCGCTGCCTTTACTCTTACGGCATTTGAAGGATCAGTGAGGTTTAACCAAATCGATTTCCACACCCGGCGGGTGCCCCTAAGTAAAGGATCTAAGGAATTTATAAACAAATTCAATTTCGATTAACCTTAATTGGGTGATACTTTCAGTATCGCCGCCTTCTATTTTTACGACGATCGTTTGGGACAATTCGTTAAAAAATCAGATCTCGTATATTCCTGCCCTGGGCTATTCTACTAAAATATTTCAAGGGCCGGCGTCTTTATGAGGGGGGGCTTTGTTACAAAATTGAATCTTGAGACAGTCACCACCTCCTACAGACTATTAGTGCCATACTGGACCATTATATCAGAGGGTATTCTTCATGTTCTTAGCTAAGAAGACTTGTTTAGCCTCTTTATACCCAGCCGCGTGGCGAGATGTGTTAGCTGTGTCTTTGCATCCCGTTACCCGGCGGGTTATTAACACTTGTATGCGAACACTTGGGTTAACCTTATGAGCATTAATTCCTGGAAATTTTTCTTTATTTTTCCAGAGCTGAGCTCCGGCGGACCAATACAGACCCGGCGGTAGTTCCTCACACCAGTCTCTGTCATGGCTAATGTGACCCCAGTTTTTGCCCTGTGCATTACCCCTACTTGCGCGGGTATCCCAATTTTTGCACATACCCTTTGCATAAGGTGTGTTAGATGTCTAGACCGTTCAAGGGGTCTCTGGGTTACACGTAATTGTTCTTTTTGCTCCCAATTAACCAATAAAGTCCTGTGTGACAATGACAAGACCGCGGCGGTAGCGTTGAGAGAGGTCAGACAACAAATGTCGGCCTACACTACCATTGTCGCACATAAGTCACTTCAATGTGACAACGTCCCACTTTGGGATAAGTTGCTGTCAGAGCACCCTCCCCCTAAACGTACCTCTAGAGTAAGGGGTTTTAAGCCGACAGAGACTAGCCAGGATTCTGTATCGTCTGTGGAGACGTTTAAACGCCCGAGAGAGCCTACTCCCCCGGCAGCCACCTCCTCGTCGCAGGCGAGATCGAGGTCAAGGTCACCCCCTCAGACAACGGTCTTCAAGTCGGGCCTCTTCCCCGGCTAGTAAGAAGTGCAAGACTGAAGCTTCCCCCAGGGGCCATGGTGGTGATTCTTCCAAACCTAGGTCCAGTTCGCGGTCACACCGTAGCCACAAATCCTCCAAAAAGGATTCCCATAAGAAGTCCTCTCGACATTCTACTAAGTCTAGTGCATCTCATCGTACCTCTACACCTGACAATGTTTCTGTTACAGCCTCAGAGTATAGTGAAGCGCCTGTCCCTAAACAAGATTTACCTATTGATATTTTAACCCTAGAAATGGAGAGTTCAGGATATTCAATAATTGAGAATGTTTCAGACTCTCAAGAGAGCGTAGGCCAGAGCCTCGGTGTTTGGCGGTTTGCTCAGCCAGGGTCTGACCATCCACGTCCGACTCATACGAGTCACACAGTAGCCGATGTCCACAGGGACGCGGCGACCCCATCCTCTATCCCTGATTTATCTTGGAAACAAGGTGCCCCTGCCTCGGCGGGGTCTTCTCAGGAGGATCGGGAGGAACAAGATGAAGTGTCATTAATTTCAGATAGGGAAGGACAAGGGTCAGGCTCAGGCCTGGACGCCGCCCATGATAATACTAATTCACCTGAAAGTTCTGCACCTAACCAGTTTGTTACAGCACAAGAAATTGATGGGTTACTTACTCATGCTCTATCAAAATTCTTTAATCAACAACGAGAAAACCCCACAATGGACTTGGGGGCTCCCTTGACAGGTTCTGCGGTACGGCCTCTGATAACGTCAATCGATTTATCTAAGATTCCTAACCCTCCTACTCTGTCACCGGCAGGGAGCTCTAAGCCAGCTACGGCGGCATTCACTACGTCAAATGTCAGGGTCATTACGGATGTTAATCCACCCCCTCTAGACAAAGCGCCTCTTAGAAAGGTAGCTATGCCCCTGCTTTATGGGCCAGACGAGTCATGGGTCCCTTTGAACCCCTCTAAGCCAGAGCTTGCCCAGCCTACCTTGTCAGGGGAACTCCCGGTACCACGTGAGTGGTTTATCCAGGGAAATAAGTCTAAGAAATTAAGGGCATTGGATGCCTTGGGTAATGTTTTGGACGTAAATATCAAGGCTATACCTAGTTATTATCATCAGGATTATTTTGTTTATGCATCTAAGCCTGCTTTACCCCCTGCCTCAGCTTCAAAACTTTTTTCAGACTGGTCTAAGCTGGATGGGTTTAATGATATTAAGGCTCTGTTGGCTATTACTCCTGAACTAGATTTACAGACCGTCACAGACGAGACAGCTAATCCAGTGTTGAAGGTGGGACAGTTAGGACCAGGACCTTGGGTGGATTGGGAGGTAGAGGCTCAAAACTTTGCAACCACTTTCACTTCTAAATCTTCCCACCAGATCCCTCAGGATACACATTCATGGTTCTCAATGCCGGTAGGTTCTGCCGGCGGAGTTCCGTCAGCTTTATTTTCCTTTTTAGCTGCCCCTAAGATTAATCTTTGTGAACTAAAGGAACCATTCATTACCCCTACCCCTTCTCACCTAGACAGAGAATTTAGGCTAAGGGGAAAAGCTTTCCGCCTGTTTTCACAGTACATAGTTTCTCAACAGGTGGCTAAGTCTTTACTCAGGTCTACTCAGGCAATCGCAGACGCGGATGCTCGAAGATCAGTTGAATTATCCCGGCGTCTGATTCTTCAGTCGTCAATTCAATCCTTAGGTGACATACGCACAGCCTTACTTGAGGCGGTGCGAGCACGACAGGATCTTAGAATGTCATTAGTTCGCAAGCTGCCTGATCGCATTGCTAACCAGGTGGTAATGTCCCCAGTACTTACACCTTCTTTAATGTCCCCTGATGTATGGCGAACAGTGTTTAACATGGCACAGGCCGTGAAGCACAGTCCCGCACAGGCTAAGAAACCCGCATTTAACTTCCCCAAACCTAAGCCTCCTACTAAAGCTCAGCCAGGGGGTTCTAAGCCGTTTCTTCCGCCTAAGTCCTCCCAATCCCCCCTGGGTCAGTTCAGGCATAGACAGAGAGGGTTTTCAGGACAGAGGGGACGCGGCCAGTATAAGCCGGGGCAGGGCCAGTCTTCGGCCCACACCAGCCAGCCGGCGAAGCGTCCAACACCACCAAACCCACCATCAAAAAACTAAAGTCTTTCTCACTCCCAGTGCCTACCTTAGAGCCGGAGGAACCGAGGGAAGTACAGCCGGCGAACCCTTGTCTGCTAACTGGGTCGTTCCGAACGTGTCACCAAGCATGGCCGTTAAAACCTGGGCACGGATGGTGGCACGCAAAGGCATCACTTGGCAGTGGCTCCGGCGACCTCGCTTACGTCAGCCGACAACGGCAAATTGTGTTTCATTAGAGGTGGAGTTGCTGGTCCAGGAGATGATTGCCAAGAATGTCATCATCCCGGTACCCCCAGATTACCCTGTATTCACGTCAAAACTGTTTTTGGTTCCCAAACGGGACAGTGTTCAGATGAGGCCGGTCGTAGACCTGTCGTATCTGAATCTTCACATTTACAACGAGTCTTTCAGAATGTTAACAGTTCATCAAATCAGGCTAACACTTCCGCCGGGTGGCTGGATGTGTTCCCTAGACCTGACAGACGCCTATTGGCACGTGTCGGTCAACAAAAGATTTCAAAGGTTTCTGGCCTTGAGGATCAGGCACCAAAATTTTGTTTTTCAGAGGATGCCGTTCGGTTTGAACCTAGCACCTCGATTATTCACGAAACTAGTCCGGCAAGCCCTGATGCCATTGTTAAAACAGGGAATCAGAGTGTTGTGGTATCTAGACGACTGGCTGGTGGTGGCAGAGACACAACAATTATGCATAAAACATGTCAATATCATTTTAAATCATGTCAAAACTCTAGGCTTCAAGGTAAATCTGGTAAAGTCAAACCTTGTTCCCTCAAGAGTAATTCAGTGGATAGGGCTGGTCTGGGACACCGCCGCTCTCACTCTGAGTCAGAGTGTGGACAATCGCAACAGGTTTCGCAGGAAACTGTTCAGGTTTCTTCACAGTCTGACTACGACACGAAGAGTCTGGGAGTCTCTGGTCGGCTCTCTCAACTGGATTCAGCTAACTGTCAAGTTGGGCCGGTTGAAAGTAAAACGATTAATATTGGAGGGCAACAAATATTTCCCACTCTTACCGGCGGGAAAATTATGGCCCATACCAAAATTAATCCACACCTTACTAGCGGTCTGGGCGAAGAGGGAAACATTGCACTCAATCATGTCATGGACCTCTCCTCCTCCAACGGTATGGGTAGACACGGATGCGTCAGGCACCATAGGGTGGGGATTTCAGTCAAATCAGGGGCACCAGGGTCAGGGACTTTGGTCCCACTTAGAAACTCTCACATAAATGTCAAAGAGTTACTAGTCCCATTGTATTTCCTTCAGGCTCACGGCCCGGCGTTACGGGGCAAGTCAGTGGCCTTCAGAATGGACAATCTGAATGCAGTTCACTGTATTCAGAAACAAGGGTCAACGAGGTCAAGGAAGTTGCTACTCGTGTCGGAAGAGATTTTTGTTCTAGCCACCAGTCTAGATATTTATCTTCACGCATCTTATCTCCCAGGCGTAGCGAACGTCTGGGCAGACGCTCTGTCCCGGAGACAGAGCACGACAGTAGAATGGGAGCTCAAGCAACCCATTTTCGACCTAATGATTGCGGAGCTCTCCCATCCACAAGTGGATCTTTTTGCGTCCGAGGAGACTCACAAGCTCCCTCTATACCTCACCCGCCGGACGATAACGCCGGCAGGGGGGCCAGACGCCCTAGTGACAGACTGGAACAGATGGAGCTCCATCTATCTGTTTCCGCCGCCAGATGCGTCACTAATGTGCCACGTAGTGAACAAACTACGAGTTTATCGAGGCTTAGTCTCGCTAATCGCGCCCCTGTGGCCAGCGCAGGTGTGGTGCCAGCAGTTAATAATGTGGTGCCCGGACCCGGTATCGCTCCCGGTCGGGTACTTCCACTTAGACACGATTGGCAACCTAGAGACCTCGCTGACTTTTGCATTATGGACATTCAGGAGGCCAAGTGGCTAGCACCATACGGTAGGGATGTGACCAATAAATTGCTCAATCAATATACTCAGTCTACTAAGCGACAATATCAATCTCATTGGAAAGCTTTTACTTCTTGGATTGTTAGAACGGAACAAACTGTACCCTCAGTGGCATTGGTTTTTAATTACTTGAACTATCTGTTTGAGCAGAAACGTTTATCTGTGGTTACTTTGAAGAATCACTTAACTGCGATTAGAGTGCCCTTTTTCGACCTTACAGGTCTATCCATACCGGTGGCGGAGGAAACAGGATTTATGAGAGCGTGTTTTAAACTCCGCCCACCTCCCCGTCAGCTCATGCCTACTTGGTCTCTGGACAAAGCTTTGTCTTTACTTCATTCTCGTCTGTATCAAAACACTGCAGACTTTGTTTTAATCTTAAAGAAGGCAGTTTTCCTTTTGGCTTTGGCCACCGGAAACAGAGTGTCTGAGCTGGCGGCGATGAGCAACACACCTAATTGTCTTAGGTTTGGTAGACTTAATGATTCAATTGCACCCTCCCCGGCGTTTGTAGCCAAGAATGAGCATAGTGCACACGTGTTTTCTGAATTCACGGTGCCGGCGTTAAAAAGGGGAAAGGTGCATCATAATTTATGTCCAGTGCAAGCTCTAACCAAATATTTAAGAATAGCTCCTCATAACCCCCAAGGTGCTTTATGGGTAGCGAGTACGGGTAAACGCTTACTTAAACGGCGATTAGCCTCTCTTCTAGTAGAAGTCATTAAAGAGAGTAATCCCGGCGTTGTGGGTAGGGCCCACGATTTACGCAAGTGGGCGGCCTCTTTACGTTTCCTGAAAAACTTTTCAGTTGAAGATATTGCGTCCACACAGTTGTGGGCGTCTAATCATACGTTTCTCTCTAGATACTTGTCAGTTGCTCTAGACAAACCTTCCTTACCATGTATAGCTTTAAGGCAGAGGGTCTAGGTGGCCCTGCAGTCACTTATGTTTATTTTCAAGGAAGGGGGGGGGGGGGGGGGGTGCAGTCAGTTGACATAGGACACCCTAGACCCCGCCGGAGTATGAGAGCTGTGATACAATTTAAGGTTGAAATGTGATATGAAAATTTCTCTGAGAGAATTTGTGCTAGTACAAAGTTTAGTACAAAACAACGGTGTTGTTATAGTAGTTTTAGCTGCGAAAGCAATGTAACATTAGTTCAATGGAGTTCATTAGCAATTGATCTCCACATGTATTTTGGGGTTTATGATGTGCACATATAAACTTATAACTTATTATTTGTCACCACTCGTTGAGTGGGGTGCCTTTTGTAACTACAGATCTGTGTTCAGAATCTTCAGGGTTACCTATTTTTGTCAGGCAGGCTTCTTTGAAGCACGCACCTGCCTGAACCCCCTTTTTCTTGTATATTTCCGGCCTACGCCGTATTAAATACATTTTTCAAAAGTAAGAATACTATGTGGTTGTTTTTATTATCTGCTTTTCTAGAGTTATGATATGATTACGAATGTCCCCCTCCAGTCTTAGATATCAGGCATGTTCGTCAATGATGGAGGGGCCACTAATAAATTATAGGTTTGACTCCTGTAAGGAGATAAAGAAAACCTAATATTTAGTAGTGGCCCCGTAATCATTGACGACTGGGGCCCTCCCGACCGTCCCCTTCCCATTCGTTGATGTATTAAGGATTTTGGTTTACTTGATATGTCAGTGAAGGAGGAATGACGCCTGATTCAGCGTCTGGTCAGAAATCCACACAAGTACATCCACGATATGATGGAAAGCTTATTGGATAGTTATTCTTATTTTCTTTTTGTTTTTATTTTTTACGAAGTTTTTTCGTAGTGAGAACCCAATTCATAATGACTGAAGCCATGAGTGAGGTCGCGTGCGCTCATGATGAAGGCTCCTCAGTTTTTAAATGCTCTGCGCGGTAGATTCAAACTACGGCGGATTAGTGTTTGAAGAGGATGCCTTATGTAATAGGCATGTTCGTCAATGATTACGGGGCCACTACTAAATATTAGGTTTTCTTTATCTCCTTACAGGAGTCAAACCTATAGTAGTCCCCTTTCAAGCACACGCGGTCAGCTTGTTTGAAACACCCGCCGCAGGGGAAAGAGTACTAACATCATAAGTGTAACGCTAATTCTCTTATGGAATCGTCTTTATGATTGGGTACTCACTACGAAAAACTTCGTAAAAAATAAAAAATAAAAATTAACTTAAAATTTGTTATATTAAGGCTTTCCAACTTGTGGATGTCTTTTGTGGATTCTACCCGAGACACTGAATCGAGCGTCTCCATTCTCCCTTCAATGATATATCAAGATTAAACTCAAGACATCAACGAATGGGAAGAGGATGGAAGGGAGGGCCCTACATCGTCAATGATTTCGGGGCCACTACTAAATATTAGGTTTTCATTCTTCCCTCCGGGACTGATATCTCAAGTCTGGAGGGGGACATTCGTGACAATATCAAAACCATTAACAAACTACCATAGGTAGAGAAAAAGAACCATATAACAAACTTAAGTCTTTATTGTTTACATACAATAATATAGAAAAAATGGAAAGAAAGCAGTGCGTTACTTCGAAGAATCTGCTTAAGGTGACCATACAGGTACAGTAGCCCAACTAAGTCTTGCGACAAAATATTAGGTATGCGGCACCTGTCTAGTTTGCACTCCTGTCCCAAGCCTGTGTGGTCGTGTCTAGCAGAGGTCGTGGTGTCTAGACAGGCGCCACCGCCTACGCTACCACAGCCAGGGCACACACACAGTACTCGCACACGCTGGGCGCTACATATGACAATATAGCTATCATTATTTGTTTGTATCATAATAGAAGGTTCTCTCTGTCTCTCACTCTCTCTCTCTCTCAGAGGTTAATATCAATCAATTTTTACGCGACACTCCTTGTAGATTATTTAGCGCACACACACACACACACACACACACACACACACACACACACACACACACACACACACACACACCAGCTGACTCGAGAGGAAGCGGTCCACAGGCTCCAGCAGATTTCTCCACACATGGTTGCAGGCGGGAATGAGCTATAATCTATCTCTTATTCATATGTAAAGGGGACTCCAGGGATAAGGATGGTGATAAAAAACAAGTAAACTTCGGCTGGCAAGTGGGAAATTAGTGACTAATACTAGAGGGTGTGAGTGAATCATCGGAAGAGACCGCACAATATTGTTGTTTCGGCGCGGGAAGTTCTCGGCTCAGTATGGTGGGTAAAAGTATATGCCATATGTAAGTGTATTACCCAGCACAAGAGGCAAGATATTTGGTTCCAGCTACAAGAGGAAATAGGTGGGGAAGATGGTTAATGAAGGTGACGAGGGGGCTGAGGAAGAGAGGGGTGATAAAGGCGGGAGTGACGAATCGGAGGGAGAGCCGGATTTTCCCGGTTTCATGAAAACATGGACGGCTGAGGACACTGGAAAATTTTGCTACATGCTATTGAACAAAATCAAGAACTTGGAGGACTGAGTGACCGGCTTGGAGATAGTTAAGAAGGAAATTGTTACAGAGAATGGTGAGTTGAAGAACAGGTTGGAGTTAGTGGAGAGAGAAAAAGGCAGTGATAATGACTAAGCTAGACACCAGTATATCTGAAGGTAAAAATGCTTGGGGCATGACTAGAGACCAAGTGGTAAAAGATTTAGACAGTGTAAGGAAGGCACACAGTGACGAATTCAGGAAGATATTGGATGAACAGAAACAGCAAGATGTTAGGATAAAGGACCAGGTAAAAAGTATGGTTAAGCAAGGCATCCACGAAAACTCTCAGGACATCCAGGAAGAAAGTCGTAGGGCTAACTGCCTCATAATATCAGGGGTGGAAGAAAAGGAGGAACTAGACGGGACAAAACGAAGAGAAAGAATGAAGGTCGCATCAACAAGATTCTGGAATCTATTAAGGATGAGGAGGACACCTGGAAGGAGGAAATATCAGACATGTTTAGGCTGGGAAAATATACAAAGGAATACAATAGACTGGTAAAAATCGAATTTAAGTCAAGAAGGACATGTGATGAAATCATGGCAGTAGCAGCTAGGCTAAAATGGTTAGAGGGTATGGACAAAATCTACATCAGGCGAGACTTACCAGAAGAAGAGAGAAAGAAGGAGGCTGAACTAAGGAAAACCGCCAAAGAGGAAAATAGCAAGAGGACAGAACAAGAAAAGAATAAGTTTTTTTACGGAGTAAGAAAGGGGAAGATTATGAAACTTTCGGTAAAGAGAAACTAAAAGAAAAAGAGGGTAGGGAACAGACCGCCGCAGATAAGGCACTTGGAGCAGGTAATGGGGGACTAGAAAGTATAAGGATTCTATATAGCAATGTCGATGGGCTAATCTCTAAGAAATTAGAACTAACAGACTTACTCAATACTAAGAAACCAGAAATAGTATGTCTCACTGAGACAAAACTAAGAGAGGAACTTGATATAAATCTGCTAGGATGGTCTGAATACAGGATTTGGAGGGATAGAAAATTTCGACATGGAGGTGGAGTGTGCATCCTTACTAGGAAAGATTTGATTGTGTCTGAGATAAAACTAGAAACTTCAACAGCAGAAGTTTTAGCATTAGAAATTGGTGGAAACGAAAAATAGTGGTGATAGTAGCGTCTGTACCTCCCAAGACGAAGACATGGAGTAAGGAGGAGCATAGCCTAAGGCGTAAGGAAACAATTAGTGTGCTAGAAAATATCTTAGCTTCAAAGGATGAAATAGTCATGTGTGGGGACTTTAACTGCAAGGAAGTGAATTGGGAAGAACTTGAACCCGGAACAGGTGAGGAAAGTTGGGGCTATGAATTTTTAAGTATGGCCATGGAAAATTCTATATCTATCTATCTATCTATCTATATGCTCAGGCCCAATCCCCATTTGGGGGTAGCCGACTCAAGACAGAGCAAGAACAGGGAAAACACAAAAACACATAAAACAAAAAATAAACACAGATAAAAAACACAAACTCTCACACATCCAGGTCACCCAGGAGAAGACCCAGAGACCAGGGTTACCAAGGTCGCTCCAGCACTCCCCGGCCCCTGACCACCCGGAGAGGTTCCGATCTCGGCAGGCAGACATGCAGAGCCAAAGCCACAAGCCCTCCCACCACACTTCCAGGCACACCCTTCATATTAATCGTCTCCCCGGGCCAGGCGCCTGATGGACTATTATCTAGTCCAACTTGCGCCCGACCCTTACTCAAATGACCACGTGTTCACTCAACTATTCACAAGTATTCTCCATTCACTCCTGTCCACCACCACTTCCCCTGCCTGATCTATAGTCATTCTCTATCATCCAAAGCCTTTCTTACACAGTCTCTCCATCTCAATGGGGACCTTCCTGCCCTTCTATCTCCCTTGTACCTGACTCACATATTCTCTTTGTAAGCCTTTCATCTCCCATTCGTTCAACATGACCATACCAGCTCAGCACCCTTCTGTCCACTCTGGCTGACAAATGTTCTTGCTGCCCCACTCTCCTACGTATCTCTTCATTCCTGTCTCTACGAGTAACTCCACACATACTCCTCAAGCAGCTCATCTGTGTGAATATACCAACATGTAAAAGAGTCAATAAGAGTAAGGGGAAGTGATCAACCAGCTAGATAACTACAATTACTACTACAAAAACCAAACAGATAACCTCATCATCCTTAACGACATCCATCAACATACCTATATTCCTCACCAACCCTCTATAACCCATCATCTCCAGACATCACCTTTTGCTCCCCAGAACTCGCCCCCACAACATCCTGGAGGGTGGTCAGAACCTTAAGCTCTGACCACCTCCCGATCATTATCACCATCAAAACCAGACTCACCCCAGCTAGCCACAAACACACATACACCAATTATAAAAGAGCTAACTGGGAAGCATTCACAAATGAGACAGAACAACACTTCACAACTCTAAACAGTACACCCATCACTAACCTCAACAATGCTGTACACATACTCAATAAAACTATCCAAAACGCTGACAAGAAACACATTCCAAGAGGTAACAGAAAAAGACACAACCCCAACTTCACACCAGAAATTCAAAACCTTATCAGACAACGCGACACACTGAAACACACCCCACACACAAGACATCACACAACAAATTAAGCACTCAACACCAAATTAACAACAAAATATAAGAACAACAAAAACTAAATTGGAATAACTTCCTACAAACACTTGATCACAAAACAAACCCCAAAAAACTCTACAAAACACTAAAAAGCATCACACTTTCCAACAGCAACACAACACAATCACATGCTGCAATCACAACAACAGACTCTACTCCTTCATGTAAACAACAAGCAAACACTCTCATCAATCACTTCTCACATGTCAGCCACCTAAAACCTCACAAAGACGACCGACGTGTCATCCGACGTAAGAGACAATTCCCCACAGACCCTGACTATACAACCTTCACCAATCACCAGACAAAGCATATCATCAACAATCTCAAGCACTCACCCGCCTGTGGCCTAGACAACATAAGCAACATACACCTCAGACACCTGGGACCACAAGGCATACAAGCACTCACTAACATATCAAACTACAGCTATTCACACAACACAATACCAGACATTTGGAAGCATGGTATCATCATCACATTCCCCAAACCCAACAAGACCCCACGCTACCCTCCTCGCACCGCCCCATCACACTCCTTTGCTCCCCCTCCAAAGTCATGGAACGCCTAGTATTACAACTAATTAAACCCGACCTACCCCTAGCTCCAACACAACATGGCTTTAGGCCACTGCACTCCACAAACACTCTTCTCACAGACCTTACACAAAGAGCTTTTGACGGCATCAACTCAGCTAGACCACCACACAGATCACTATTAGCCACACTCGACATTAGTAAAGCCTTCGATGCCATCCCCCGCCACAACCTAACAAACAAAATCTACAACACAAACATGCACAACAACACAAAAAGGTGGCTGGCCAACTTCCTAGCAGGCAGATGTGCACACATATCTTTTGCCGGTCAGTCATCTAAAATCAGAAACTTTCCAAACGGAGTCCCACAAGGATCCGTCCTATCGCCCGCACTCTTCAATCTGTACATGCACGATATAACTACACCCAATACGCCCCAAATAAACTTAGCCTCCTATGCAGATGACATAACACTCACATGCACACACCATGACCCAAAAAGAGCAACAGATCTCCTTCAACCCTATCTCAACACACTACATGGCTGGTGCACTACAAACAGACTTAATCTAGCCCCAGCCAAATCCACCGCAACCCTGCTCACAAGCTGGACAGGAGAACACGAATACATCCCTCAACTCACCATAAACAACACACCCCTAACACATACACACACACCCAAAATCCTAGGAGTAACATATGATACTCATATGACATTCAAACAGCACACCACAAACTTTAAAAAGAAACTGACACCCAGACTTAACGCCCTCAGGTCACTTGCTCACACAAAATTTGGACACAACAAAGAAACTACCACCACAGTATATGAACAATACATAAGATCAGTGATGGAATACGCAAGCCCAGCCTGGGCTTCTAACCTAGCTGAAACACATCATAAGACCTTACAGACTATTCAAAACAAAGCCCTGAAGATCATTACAGGCTGCACAGCTACTGCACCCACAGATCACCTACATCAAGAAACCAAAATCCTCAAAGTCAAAGACCATCTGGACATGAGAGGCACTCAATTCCTGGCAGCAGCCTCCACGAACCAAGACCACCCACTAAACTACATGGCAACACACCCACAGACACCAAGAAATATCAAAACAACACCCAGCACATGGTATCACACATAATTATTATCCTCTCTCCCTCCCTGCCCACCCCGAACCAACTTCCAGAAGCACATCCATACTCATATTTCTCGCCAATCCATCCACTCACTCACAGACAACACGCAGCTGCATGCACGACCTCCCGAAATCCATCCTTCCGAATCCTCCCTCCCTCGCGAGGACAGAGTCCACCTGGCCAGGCTGAGATGCAGACACCATCCAGCTCTCCTGAGCTATCAGAAGAGACTGGATGACTCCGTTGTCGACGCCTGCCCGGGATGTAACACAGCACCCCATACCATTAAACACATCATAGAAGACTGCATTTCACACAACCACTTACGCCAACAACACAATCTACACTCAATGAGAGCTCTGTGGGAAAGCCCGATCGTGGCCATGGCCTTCCTCAGGGACTCGGGGCTGTTCGACCAGGCAGCTTAGGGAACAACAACAACCAGCTAGATTGGACCTTCTCTTCACAAGAAGGGAGGAGGAGGTTCAAAGTATTCAGTACCTATGCCCACTAGGAAAAAGCGACCATGCAGTTCTCGACATAGACCTACTATTGAAGCATAATCTACCCAAGGAAAGGGAAAAGCACAAGGAAAATCACTGGATGTATTCCAGAACCGATTTCGCAGGACTACGGGATTTTTTCAAGTCACAAAATTGGGATCAGGTGTTATCTGAAAGTGAGGTAGACAAAAAACTCAAGGCATTCATGGAGATCTATGATACTGGTATAAAAACTTTTGTCCCAAAGTACATTAATAACAGAAAAAAGGAAATCGCAAAGAATGGTTTAACCGCGAATGTAGGCAAGCACAGGAAGCAAAAAACAAAGCCTGGAAAAAAGATGAGAAACTGGGATTCGGAAGATAACAGGCAAAAGTATAAAGAGGAGAGAAACAAATACAGTAAACCCTCGCTATCTCGGACCTCTAGAAGTCGGAAACCCGCACTACTCGGCCTGGCTACGGCCTCTCGGACATTCACTTCCGTATTTCGGACATTTCCGGCATCGTTCCGACCGTCTCTGACGTTGTCGGACTTTATATAAGTATTCGGAAAATGTCCGTCATAACCGTCCTCTGATATCTCGAATATTTCCGAAATGTGTCGTAACGGTGTCCGACAAAGGATGACGTGTCGGATGCCACCTCAAGTCACCGGACAATAAGGGTGAATATCCGAGAAACAGAAGGGAGGTCCGACGCCATCTTACATCTGGGGCCGAGGTCCGAGCGTGGGAGGCTGGGAGCGTCAGTCCGCACCAAGCTCTGTTGTGTTACACATCGACGCGTGCCATTATTTTGTTCACCATGCCTCCCAAGGATAAGCCTAAGCGTAAGGTGACTTCTGTATCACTAGAAACAAAGCTACAGATGTTAAAGGATCTGGACAGTGGGATGAAAGCCAAGCAGCTTCAGGAGAAGTATAGCTTAGGCAGATCGACAATCTACGATTTCATCCGAGACAAGGAAAAAGTCCGGCATCAGGCACAGCTGTGCTTCATGGTCCTTCTACCGCCAAGATCTTTCGCAAGGCCAAGCTAGCCTATCAAGACATCGATGACGCAGTGCTGAAGTGGTACCAACAACTTCGTGCTGAGGGCGTACCAGTGAGAGGCATCGAGATACAGCAGAACGCTTCGGACAGCATCTTCATCACCCAGACTTCAAGGCTAGCAGAGGTGGGCGCGCTCCGGTGGGACCGGTAATGCGGCAGCGCTCCGCGCTCATCAGACATAAGGTAATGCGGCAGCGCTCACGCGCTCCTTTTGTCAGCAGACCCGATGCGCTTCCCGCTCCGCGCTCCTGCGCTCCGCGCTCCCAAAAATAGGTTTATAAAAACAAAACAAACAAAACAGCTTCTAAAGTTATTTAATTATTTACCTTTGTCCTTCACTTTGTCCTTTGTCTTTCACTTCACTAAATTCCAAGAATTCAAAACATTAAAAAAAACTCAAGTCATGGTGTCTTTCTGAAGTTAAACTGTTTAAGTTTCTCACTTTCTCAGTTTCTGTTATTCTTTATGTCATATCAATGAATCAAATATCAATGATATGACATGATTGATATAATTGTGAGTTTGTGACATTGTGACTGTCCATTGATATCTATGATATGACATAAAGAATTACAGAAACTGTCCAAACTGAGAAACTAGGTCCGAAACTGCCAGGTCCGACGGTATATAATTTATAATAATTATATATATACGGCCGGGACTAGGGTCTTGTCAGATGTCAGTTGTCACGCCCAGTGCCAGGTCCGTATATAATTATATACTGACTCGCCGAAAAAAAATCGTAGCAGCGAAACGACTGCACCTATGGCTTTCATATTTTTAGTTTTTTACCACATGTACCTTACCCTTCTGCATACCCACCATGGCACCACCACTACCCCAAACCCCTCCTCCCACCCACTCGCTGACTATCGGTCGCCTCACAAGGAAAAAAAAAGAAAATCTGTGGCGGCGAAACGATTGCACCAATCGGTTCCATATTTGTGTGACAAGTGCCTTACCCTTATGCCTTCCCTCCACCACACCTCCAACTGCCTCCCATAACCCACTTCCAGCATATCCGTACGAAGAAAAGGAAAACAAATAAAATCTGTGGTGGCGAAACTACCTCACCAATCGGCTTCATATTTGTAACACGAGTCAATTACGCTTCTACCTTCCCCCCACCATCCCCCAAACCGCCCTCCCACCCATACATTCAAGTAACATTCCGATAGTATCGATACCATAAAATGATAAAAGTCTCTGAAGTCTATAGTGTCTTTTGACTATCAGACAGTCAGACAGGCTCGGGCTATACCACTGCCAGAATTACCCTTAGGCCCCTTCGTAAGCCGTAACTTGTCCGTAAGGTTTACTTTGCGTTAGCAAAAGCCAAAAAAAAAAATAACAAGTTAACAACTGTAACACTGTCAGTCTGTCACTATCATAGTATCACTGTATCACAGTTCACTAACACCGTGAGTAACACCGTACGAACGGTACGATGACTGTACACGATAATGACGTTCTTGTACCTGTTGTTGACAGGAAAAATCGCCTCCGGAGTGCCAGAAAGGAGCGCGAATTTCTAGCTGCGCTCCCCGCCTGCACTCCGGTTTCAGAATTTTGCCGCTCCTCACTCCGCGCTCCTCTATATTGGTAATGCGCACCGGATCGCAGAGCGCAGAGCGCCAAATGGCGCGCACACCTCTGAAGGCTAGCGAGGGGTGGTTGTGGAGGTTCCGAAACCGCCATGGCCTCACAATCAGGAGTATTTGTGGTGAAATTTTAAGCGCCGATACTTCGGCCATAGAACCCTTCACTGATCGCTTCCACGCCCTTATAACCGAGGAACACCTTCAACATTGGCAACTCTATAACGGTGACGAGACTGGCTTATATTGGCGTTCTCTACCTTCCAACACACAGGCCCACCGAGAAATCATGTCCACACCTGGCCACAAAACTGTGAAGGAGCGCATTTCAGTGCTTTGTTGCGCTAATGCCGACGCAAGCCACCGTGTGACCCCTACAATCGTCGGCAAATCTCAGAAGCCGAGAGTAATTAAGGACCTCATCATTACCAAGTAACTCCCAGTCGACTATTATGGATCAAAGAAAGCTTGGTTTAACCAGGTAATCACCGAGGATTTCTTTCACAAGAGATTTGTACCCGACGTTCGCTCGTTTCAGAATCGAGTGTATGGTGTACCTTATGACGAAGCGGTTGCCATCTTGTTGCTCGACAACGCACCTGCCCACCCTTGTACCACGAAACTGGAGAGTGAAAACGGCAAAATTAAGACCATGTTCCTGCCTCCTAATACCACAAGTGTTATTCAGCCTATGGACCAAGGAATAATTGAAGCTTGCAAAAGGCGTTACAAGAGGAAGTTCCTGGAGCAATGCCTTGTCATCATAGAAGATGGGATGGACGAAGAAGGTTATGTGGATACACGCGGGAAGAAATCTCTACAAAAACTGAAGCAGTATACCCTGAAAGACTGCATCTACAATTGGGCAGAGGCATGGCGAGAAGTTTCTTTCAACACACTGAGGAATGGTTGGACCAAGGTCTTAAATATCCCGAAGGTGCAAGATCCGGGTTTTGAAGGGTTTGGGGCAGCTGACTTCAGGAACCTCTTGAACGAAGGTAACCAGGATGACCTCCCCGAAGAAGAAGTTGACGACTGGCTGCAAGAGGACAGAGACCTACCTGGACACGAGCATAAGACTGACGAACAAATTGCAGCCGAGGTGTTGGGGGTAGCCGAGGAAGAGACCCAGGATGAGTCGGACGAAGAGACAGAGGGGGGGCCCAAGATATCAGTCTCGCATGCCCTAGACTCCTTTGACACCATTCTTCAGTATCTGACTCAAGTAGATGACCCAAAGTTGCAGTCCCTATATGAACCACTGCGTAATGGTCGATTCCATATTCAGAGGGCACACCTTGATCGGAAAAAACAACAGAAAATCAGCTCCTTTTTTGTACCCTCTGCTCCTCCCAGAGCTCGTACTTCGTCTGCTACCAGTGGGGTGTCGCTTGCTAGCACCACCTCCCTCCCAAGTGTTTCCTCAGTTGCTAGCACCTCGTGGAGCACTGTAGACACTGTGCCACTCTCAGACTTAGACATGGATTTGGATGAATTAATGAGTAGCACGCCTGTGCCCATGGATATACCTGAACCTGACATTGTTTGTGAGGTGGAGAAGGACAGTGTGGGTAAGGGTAAAGGTAAGGGTTCCATGACAGGCAAGGGATATGGTCCTAAGAGTGGGGGTGTGAAGAACAGTGAAGTGGAGAAGAACAGTGCGATGGACATTGAGGTGGAGAAGAACAGTGAGGTGAAGAAGGACAGTGAGAAGGGGAGTGAGGTGGTCAAGGACAGTGAGGTGGAGAAGAACAGTGAGATGGAGAAGAACAGTGAGGTGGAGAAGGACAGTGAGGTGGAGAAGGACAGTGGGGTGGAGAAGGACAGTGGGGTGGAGAAGGACAGTGAGGTGGAGAAGGACAGTGGGATGGAGAAGGACAGTGGGATGGAGAAGGACAGTGAGGTGGAGAAGGACAGTGGGATGGAGAAGGACAGTGGGATGGAGAAGGACAGTGAGGTGGAGAAGGGCAGTGGGGTGGAGAAGGGCAGTGGGGTGGAGAAGGGCAGTGGGGTGGAGAAGGACAGTGGGGTGGAGAAGGAAAGTGAGGTGGAGAAGGACAGTGAGGTGGAGAAGGACAGTGAGGTGGAGAGGACAGTGGGGTGGAGAAGGACAGTGAGGTGGAGAAGGACAGTGAGGTGGAGGTGGGGGGTGAAAAGGGGATGCTGCAGTAATTAATGCAGTGTTGGGGAGGGGGGAGGGGGGAGGGAGGGAGGACATCAAGACTACAGACAAGAGCTATGAAGGGGTAAGTGTAATATAGCCTACTGTACAATACATATTGTAAAACTAAAATACATGTACTGTGTTTTCTATTACAGATTATAGGGTTCGAATAGGGTTGTCTTCGTTTTCTAGGTTGACGCGGACGTCTCTCTTGAGGTCGGATTTTTTCCGTAGTCTCCGATTTCATTGTTGTCTCGGACGGACATTGGTTAGGTCGGATTTTATCCTCTGTTAGGTCGGACACAAGCCGGACCCCGGACATCTCGGATTTCGATCATCTCGGACTGGGTCTCCCCCCAATTAGTCCGAGATAGCGAGGGTTTACTGTACACAGAAATGAGGAGGAGGTCAGAGGTAAACCATGAGAAAGGGATAGTGGAGAACTATGAAAAGAATCCCAAAAAAAAATTCAAGTTTGTAAACGGCAAAAGGAAGATAAAAGCCACAATCGTAAAGATTAAAAGTGGAAACAGAATCATAGAAGAGGATACAGAAATTGCGGAAGAACTAAATAGACATTTTGCATCAGTATTTACAAAAGAAGGAGAATTCATTGCACCAGAAACCAATGAGATAGGTATAGAGGAAATGCCGGAAGTCACATTTAACAGAGAAGAGCTCATAGACAAAATGAGTAAGGTGGATCCAAACAAAGCCGCCGGACCGGACGGAGTATCAGGCTGGATTATTAAAGAAAATGCCAAGGAGCTGAGTATACCATTATATGATATAATGACCAAATCATTGGACACAGGGATAGTACCTACAGAATGGAAAAGAGCAAACATTATTCCTATATTTAAGGGAGGAAGCAGAGATAAACCACTGAACTATAGATCTGTATCACTATTGAGCATCCTCATGAAGATTCTGGAAGGATTAATAAGGGACAAATGGGTGAACTACCTGGAATCCAAAAGATTAATCACTGACCGACAATTTGGATTCAGAGGAGGCAGATCATGTGTAAGCAACTTGTTGAGTTTTTACTCTAGAGTAATAGACACAGTGGACAAGAGGGAAGGATGGGTAGACTGTGCCTACCTAGACTTTAAAAAGGCATTTGACAAAGTTCCACACAAGAGATTGCTGTGGAAATTAAAACATGAGGGAAAAGTAGGAGACAAACTGCTGAAATGGATGGAGAGCTACCTTAGCGGAAGACAGATGAGAACAACAGTAAGGGGGAAATCGTCAAACTGGACTCAAATTACGAGTGGAGTACCACAAGGATCTGTCCTAGCCCCAATCATGTTTCTAATATTTGTAAATGACTACCTGAGGGACTAACAAGCTACATGAGCATGTTTGCGGACGATGCTAAGCTGCTTAAAATGATCAGAACCCAGGAGGATTGCCTTGAACTCCAAGCAGATTTGCAAAAGATCCATGAATGGAGCATCAAATGGAATATGAAGTTCAATGCAGGGAAATGTAAGACTCTAGAAATGGGTAAAAGCAAGTACAGACCTAGAAAAGATTATAAACTAGGAAACGAAGTGATTCCCAAAGCAGAAAAAGAAAAAGACTTGGGGATAGAATTTAAGGATAACATGTCTCTAGAAAGCCACGTAAATAAGATAGTGAGAGAATCACTAGCACTATTGGCAAATATCAGGATGTCTTTCAATTATCTTAATGAAAACACCATGAAACAAATAATAACGGCATTAATAAGACCCAGGATGGAATATGCATCTGTAGTGTGGTCCCCTCACATGAAGAAACATATCCACAAAATTGAGAGGGTACAGAGAGCAGCTACGAGGATGATCCCAGGTTTGGAAAATTTGGAGTACCAAGAGAGGCTCGAGAGATTGAATCTACCTACACTGGAACAGAGAAGGAAACGAGGACAGCAAATTCAGATATACAAATGTGTTAGAGGTATTGACAAAATCCCCCCCTGATACTACTCTCCTTGACGCGGTTGGGGGGCTTCGGGGCCGGCGACTGGGGCTTGATGGGGGATGGTTGTGGTACTTAACCTTCCTATCTCCCACGAGCTTTCGTCTTCAGCTTGACTAATTTTGAGTAGTTTTTCATTCCTCATTCTATGTTTTTCCCCTTCTATTCTTATTCTGTCCCATTTGGCTGTCCTCAGGCAGCCTATATCTCATGTCTCCCTGGCCTGGCTAGGTAGCAGACTCCTGACCTGATTTGTCTCTTCGGTTGCTGATGTGGCCGGACTGACTTGATTCCCTTCTGTAATGCATGTTTTGCTTCTCAGTGTGATTTTTTCTACCTTCGACCTGATCTTTCATTCTTCGCCCTGATCACTTCTTGGTTGGTGTTGCAGTGTAGCAGTTCTTGCCTCATCCTTCGGCCCTGCCCTATAAGAGCTCTGATGTGGAGCTAATGTGGTCCGGCTGAACTGGTGAAATGGCGAGAAATGTCTGCGTGTCTTCACCTTCCTCGATTTGTTCCCCTACTGCCCTTCCCGATCTATCTTGACTCGTTTAGTTATATATCTTGATCGAATCCTTCGGGCCAGCCCTATGAGAGTTCTTTTGTAGAGCTCAGTGGTCTGGTTAAACTATTAAAAAAAAAAAAAAAAAATGACAAAATCGACCAAGAAAACTTCATAGAGAGGGATGGAGGTGAGAGAACAAGAGGTCACAGCTACAAACTGAAAGTGCCTAATAGTAAATCTGATCTGAAAAGTAAAAGATTTCCTACCAACTCGATTAGTGGGTGGAACAAATTGCCAGCCGAAGTAGTGTCTGCACCATAAGTGCATAGTTTCAAAGCACGGTATGACAAACATATCTTAGGAGGCGGGAATTAACGAGCATGCTCACTCCCGCAAATACAACTAGTGTAAGTACAACTAGTGTAAGTACACTTACTCACACTGGTGATGGGCTGGTCTATCAGAGTGAGACCTGAGCGATCTCTGCCATACCCATAGCTTACTCTGACTTTTCCTTTTACTTATATATTTTCTAGATCTCGAGTGACGGCGTCTCTTCCGTGGATTGACCTCCCAATCTACCAAGATTGGAAGCTAAAGCGTCACATTATTCCTTTGCCCTCAACTTTCTCTCATAATTGCTGAGGGGCACAGGGCCCTGGTGGGGCTTTGGTTTCCCGGGCGTTTACGCACCCTCTCAGCGCCCCGCCATGGAGTGGCTTCGGTCACCCAGGCTTTATTGTGGTCAGCAGGGAGGGTTCTGTGGGGTCGCTCGTTTATGGCCTTGGCCTTACTCGGGGCCTTGGGGCTGTTCGGCCAGGCAGCTTGGGTAACAACAACAACAACAACACTTACTCACAGCTGACTCGAGAGGAAGCGGTCACAGGCTCCAGCTGATTTCTACTTACATGGTTGCAGGCGGGAGTGAGCTATAATCTATCTCTTATTCATATGTAAAGGGAACGACAGGGATAAGGATGGTCATAAAAAACAAGTAAACTTCGGCTGGCAAGTGGGGAATTAGTGACTAATACTAGAGGGTGTGAGTGAATCATCGGAAGAGACCGCACAATATTGTTGTTTCGGCGCGGGAAGTTCTCGGCTCAGTATGGTGGGTAAAAGTATATATGTCCTATGTAAGTGTATTACCCAGCGCAAGAGGCAAGATATTTGGTTCCAGCTACAAGAGGAAATAGGTGGGGAAGATGGTTAATGAAGGTGACGAGGGGGCTGAGGAAGAGAGGGGTGATAAAGGCGGGAGTGACGAATCGGAGGGAGAGCCGGATTTTCCCGGTTTCATGAAAACATGGACGGCAGAGGACACTGGAAAATTTTGCTACATGCTATTGAACAAAATCAAGAACTTGGAGGACTGAGTGACCGGCTTCGAGACAGTTAAGAAGGAAATTGTTACAGAGAATGGTGAGTTGAAGAACAGGTTGGAGTTAGTGGAGAGAGAAAAGTCAGTGATAATGACTAGGCTAGACACCAGTATCTCTGAAGGTAAAAATGCTTGGGGCATGACTAGAGACCAAGTGGTAAAAGATTTAGACAGTGTAAGGACAGCAAACAGTTGCTGAGCCGCACAACCATAGTAGACTGTTTCGTTGCTGAGGAAGTACTTCTTTTAGTGTCGAGCATTGCTACCGTTGCGCATTTATAGTATTCTCGTGTCAGTTAACATTATATGTCCTATCTTTTTGTGTATTCGATATACACGTGTGGTGTCCTGCCTCCTGCCTTTATATAGTTTAAGATACGAGCATCTTATGAGCATCAGACTTTCTTCAAAAGTTTCCAGGTCTATGCTGTAGGACTATACTTCACTTTCTTTCAGAAAGGAGTGAAGAGTTTATTGTTGTTTAAAGTAACTGTATTGAATCATCTTTTTATTGTATTAAATCTTGCAGTGATTTAATTGATCTTTCCATAGATTCCTTTTTATGCATTTTAACGTAACTTGCATCTTGTTTGTTATCAGGCTATACCAGTGTGGGTTAGCCTGAAGTAGAGTACATTTATGCCCAGTTAAGGATACCCCTATCGCAGATTAACTCTGGAGGGTATAGGTGTTTTGTTTGCCGGCATATAAGTTCGAGGGTTTGGATCTAGCGTACCGTTGTTGCATAGTGCCCTATTACTAGTCCAATCATTGAGTGCCCTTGTTTTATTCGTAGCCCCGGTCGTAACAAATGGCGACCTTGCCTAGTATCTTATCTTAGTCGTCATAACAAATGACGACCTTAGTCTAGGATTTAGTGAACTAAGAAATAATTGCAGGATTTTTGGACATTTGTTTTTTGGAGGAATATTTTGGACACGTTGGATTTTTTTTTGGCAACGTAGTATAACACTTGAGTTGTGTTCAAGCATTTTTTGAGTGAATAGTGCTACATGAGAGTTTAGGTACTTATTTTTTTATAAACGTTGATGATTTCCAGTGGACACTATGTCGAACGACGGATCAGTGTACAGTGAGGACACAGTACGGGAAGCAGGCGAGGAGGTGGAGAAGGTGGAGTTGTCAAGCGGCGTTCGGGTGGTGAACAATGAGGAGGATGCTCGGATATTTTTGGAGGATCCTGTGTCAGCGGATCGTGTGTCGGGGCTAGACCGGTACGGACTGCAGTGTGTAGCCACGGTCTTAGGGTTTCCCGGTACTAGCGGTTTGTCGAGAAGTGAGCTGGTTGCCTGTGTGCTCGGTGGGGTGCATGGGGCTTCGGGTGGAGCGGGAGCTGGGGCACCTTCGGCCCAGCCCCCATTCCACTCGACTCCTACCATGGCGCCCCCTCGGGCTCCGGAGCCGGGTACGTTCCCGCAGGCCGATGCCCGCTGGCGGTTGGGTGTGCCTCTGGGTGATTCACGGGGTGGGTCCCCGATAGTAGGACCTCCTCCTCAAGGTTTGTCTGCCGAGATGTTGTTTCAGCTCGAACTCGCCAAACTTAACCAGCAGGCTGAGCAACGAAAGCATGAGGCTGAGCTTGGGATAGCTAAGATTCAGCAGCAGCAGCGGGAATCTGAGCTTGGGATGGCTAAGATTCAGGCTGAGGAGAGAAAGGCCATGTACTGTGCAGACATAGAGCTTGAGAAGTCGCGGGTGGAGTCGACAGGGCAGCGTCTCGGTTCTGGGAATCGAGGTCTTGATCAGTCTTTATCGCACCTTCTTAAGTTAGTCCCTGCATTTGACGAGTCGGGTGTCACCGAGTTTTTCCTGCGTTTTGAGAAGAAGTGCCGGGAGCACCAATGGCCCGAGGTTAAGTGGGCAGCCCTTGTTTCCTCTAGGTTGGTTGGCAAAGGACTCAAGGCATATGATGCGTTGCCCTTGGAGTCTTGCATCGATTATGAGGTATTAAAGGAAGCTGTTCTGCGGGCATACGAGTTACAACCAGAGACATATAGGTTGAAGTTTCGGGGTGTTACGAATGGGTCGTGAGTGCACTTTTCTAGAACATGCCGGGAACTGTCTGATGCTTTGAGAAATTGGCTGAGGTCAGAGAAGGTGACGACGTTCGAAGAGATTGAGCAGTTAGTCCTTCTAGAGCAATTTTTTAAATGCACAGGCGGCGACCTGACTTTGAACCTCAAAGAGAAATGTCCTAAAACTCTACAAGAGGCAGCTGAGTTGGCTGACCTGAGAGTATCGCTGATTCGTGGGTGCAGGTCTGCACAACGGACCGATGCAGTTAACAAGGGGCGCAACACTCCACCCCCCCGAGTCAGTGATGCAACATTTAATAACAAAAGTAATAGCAATGATACTAATTTTGATCACAAACCAAAAACCGTCCGTTTAAGAAAGGTCAGGGCCTTTCCCCACCTCAGGGGAAGTCCAAGGGTGAAGTAGTGTTTTAAGTGTCATAATAAGGGGCATTTTGCACGTTCCTTGCGTTAGCAACGTTTTTTTGTGGGGGGGGGGGCGGGAGGGTAGGAAGGGGTGGTAGGGAGGGGGTGGTAGGGAGGGGGTGGGGGGAAGGGGGGGGGAAGATCGGAGGGTGGGGGTGGGGGGGGGTACAACAATGAGCCCCCCTAACTCCCCCTAATCCCCCCCTACCAACCCTACCCCCCTCCTCCCTCCCCTCCCTACCCTCCTTTCCTTCCCTTCACCCCCTGCCTCCTCCCGCCCCTCAACTCCTCCCTACCACCTCCTCCCTATCCCCCCCCCCCCTCCCAGCTCCGCCCCCCCCATCCCGCCCCCCATAATAAAACAACCTACAGCAGTCGTGTCTTTGGCTAGCAACATTGGGGTGTCTCTGAGGTCTTCTGCATTTACCCGGGGTGATTTTTTTATTTTTTTTTTTTTTTTAAGAGACAATGAACGGAGGAAGGAAAAACACAGATAAAACAAAAAGGTCCATGTGCCTAAAGGCATCCTCCATTCATAAAATGTTTGTAACAACTGGATTTAAACATTTGTTGATTGTAAGTTTGTGGAAAGCAATTCGAGGGAAGTGAATTCCAAAGAGTAGTAGCTCTGGGGATAAATGAATTCTGATAAGCAGAAGTTCTGCATTGTGGAGGAGAAAGTGTAAATTCATGGGCGCTCTCAGCTGCCCTAGTTCTACGGGGAAAGATGTGGAGAGGCGGCACAATTGAAGCAAGTTCCTCGGAACAATTGCTGTGAAAATATCTGTAGAATAATGCAAGGGATGCAACGTTTCTTCGTAGGGCTAATGTAGGAAGGTCCTGTGTGATTGCAGGATTATTGATTAATCTAATAGCTTTATTTTGAATTTTGTCCAACTGCCTCAATGCAACCACTCCACTTCCACCCCACAGAGGTGAACAGTAATCCATCTGAGAGCGCACATGACTTTATATATTACGGCCAACTGCTCGTCAGTGAAGAATTCTCGAACTCTGTACAGGAGTCCCAGTTTTTTAGAGGCATTCTTAGCAATGCTTCTAACATAATGTGTCCAGCTCAAGTTAGTAGTTAATGTTACACCGAGAATGTCAATACTAGGGGAAGTGGGAATATTTACATCATTAAAAAATATATGGGAGTCAGTGAGATTCTGTCGGTTAGAAAATTGAATGTACTTGGTTTTCTGTGCATTAAAGGAAACTAGATTTTCTTGTCCCCATTCATTAATTCTAGAAAGGTCCTGGTTCAGAGAAATTGCAGTGTTTATTTTTGAATTTATAAGATCGGGTTGGGTGAAAGAATTGGTAAATGTGAAGGAAACTGTGGAGTGTTGAGTCATCTGCGTAGGAATGTATTGGATTATGAGTGGTAGATATGAGATCATTGATATGAATGAGGAACAGAGTTGGGGCCAAAACTGATCCCTGGGGAAACCCCAGCATTTATTGAGTGAAATTGAGAATAAAGGCCATCTACCATTACACGTATTTTTCTGTTATGAAGATAAGAAGAAATTAGTGGAACTAATGATGCAAGGCCGTAGTGTGACATCTTTGACAATAAGGATTGATGCCAGACTCTATCAAATGCCTTTGATATATCCAGTGCTATTGTATGTGTTTCACCATGTTGGTCTGTAGCTTGGTTGATTTGATGCGTAAGAAGGCAAAGAATGTCTGCAGTTGATCGACATCGTCTAAAACCATATTGCCTATCACTGATTAATTTATTATTCTCCAGATGCTTAATTATGTGATTATTTAATATAATTTCAAAAACTTTGCCAAGAGTGGAAGTTATAGCTATTGGTCTGTAGTTTGATGGATCTGAAGAGGCACCTTTTTTAGGAACTGGATGGATGTTTGCTTCTTTCCAGGGTACTGGGAAGCATGAGGTATGAGTACACAGACGGAAAAATTTTGCCAATACAGGAGCGAGCACCAAGGAGCAATTCTTAAGTACTATTGGAGGAATTTCATCTGGACCAGGAGCCTTATCTACTGAGAGATTCTGCAAAATAGTTTTGACATGTCTGGTGTGGATCTTAAGTGAGGGAATTTCAGGTGAATTAAAATTAAGTACAGGGACATCTTGATTTATTCATCTAAGGTTGAGTTGGTGGAGAAAAATATCTGCAAGAAGGTTAGCTTTACCTCGTGGGTCACTTACAAGATTGCCAGTCGGAGATTTTAATGGTGGAATGGATGAAGCAGTAGTGAAGTTGGATTTGAATGAGTTAAGAGTAGACCAAAATATTTTGTTATCATTTGGATTATTTAGAAGTTTATTTGCCTGCTTATGGAGAAAGTTTGATTTAGTTAGGTTTAATACAGTTTTGGCATGATTTCTGATGTTTCTAAAGTAATTAAAGGCTTCATGTGTTTTTGATCTTGTGTATGCATTGTAGGCTATTGCTTTTTGTTCAGTTACTCTAGCACAATTATGGTCAAAACCATTTAGGTGAATTAGATCTTTTACTGTACTTTTGATGAGGAATAAAAGTTTCCATTCCAATTTTTACAAAATCTTGTATGTGGCTCAAGGTGGAGTGTGCATCATTAGAAAAGAAAGAGGTCCAGGGAATATCAATAAAGAAACCTTGAAGACCCTCCCAGTCTGCCCTATCGTAATGCCATTTAGTCACCAAAACAGGTTCAGAGTGGGAAGGTGTGGTAGGTGATAGACAGGTGGCCTGTATCAGACAGTGATCAGAAGATCCAAGTGGGGACCTCACTGTAACATCATAATTTTCTGAATTGGTTGTTAAAAATAAGTCCAGTAGGTGGGAATTATGATTAGGATTATCTGGTACACGGGTGGGTTGGTTGACTAGTTGAATGAGATTAAATGAGTCTGCAAATAGCTCACATTCAAGACCAGCATCATCAGTCCTGGCTGAATGAGTGAGCCATTCAACATTATGGACATTAAAATCACCCAACACAGTGATTTCAGAAGAAGCATTTAAGTTGAGGACACTGAGTTGTGAGGACAGAGAATCAAAAAGACTTTGCTCTGGAGGAGTATTTGGGGAACGGTAGATGCAACATATGTATTTAAATTTACCAGCAGAAAATTAATTTGTATATAGAATAATCAAAATAGGGACAATTGAAACTAGTAACCTCCTCCAGGGCAATTTCAGATTTTGCGAAGCAACATACACCACCTTTAGGTCTGAAATTTTGGAGCAGTTGATAACCTGGAAAATTAAATCTAGATGTGTCAGATGTGGATGTTACTTGAGTCTCTGTCAAAAAAAGGAGAGTAGGGGATTCTGCTTGAAGAAATTGGTGTACAGAATTGATGTTAGAGTGAAGTCCCCTTATATTACTAAAGAAATAGCTGTACTGACAAGCAGCTTTGGGGCGTTGCAATGCTCTTGACACAGTCGCATGATGACGACCGGGAGGGCCCTGTGTCAATAACCCAACCCTGCCGGGGGTGGATATCCGAGGGACCACCAGGTTTGCTCTTAACAATTGTACTGCCATATTTATAAGGTAAGTGTATGGTGTTACATGTATGATATGTAGTGGGAAGAGTAGTATTTTATGGATAGAGGATAGCGATGTAGGGCAATGTCGTGAAGTTGGATGTGTATGTTATATAAAGAGGGTTTCCTGATACCCCTGATGTGTGAGGCAGAAAGATATGTATCCAGCTACCAAGGCCTGGGAGAGAAAATGGAATTCAGGCTATTCCCTGAGTCTCCCGAAACCTTGGCGGTAGTACTTCCCTGGGCGGGGCTGCCTACCCCTACTACCTGAACTACCTGATATGTCAGATGCGGGGGCACAGCCAGTGAAGGAGTGTTCGGAAGGCTCAAAACCTGACCGCGATGCTTTTTGCGACCATAGAGGGCGTGGCTGCGTGAGTTGGGCTGGTTGCAAGCATGGGTTGGAGTTGTTGCGTGATACAGGTGCATCCCAGACTCTGATGAAAAACTTTACAGGCCAACCTATAAACGCGGCACGGGTAGTTGTGGTGCAGGGTATTAATGCTACACGGTCATACCCGTTGGTTCGAGTGGAGCTGGAGGTTGATGGTGTGACACGAGAGATAGATGTTGGAAGCGTAGAGAAACTGCCAGTAGAGGGCGTCGACCTTCTTCTCGGCAACGACTTTGCGGTGCCTACTTCTGAGGTTCCACCCTTAGTCGGTGCCGAGAGGGCGGCCGACGTGAGTAGGGAGGGGCAGGAGTTGGTCAAGAGGTGTCAATTACAGCAGAAGGCGTGTGTTGTCACCCGATCTCGTGCATCTAAGGTGTCACAGCCTATTCCTCAGTCTCTAGACCAGCGGAGGAACGGTCGGAAGGAGAAAGCTAAAGTTGGGAGAAGTTTTGTGAGTTTTGATCCAGCGGTTCTTCTTGGCGACTCAGTATTAGCACCAACGTTTAGGTCCGGAGAGTGGCCCCAGAACCTGTCACACTTGGTGAGGAGGTGGGGCGTGAGAAAGCTCCGAGACGGCAGAGTTGCACACTTGAGCAGGATGGGATCGAGCAGTCCAGTATCGGGGGAGGCCATAAGTTGCTCCGGGAGCGCTTGGATGGATTGGCTCCTTCGGATGTCTGTCGGCTGCAGTTAGATGATCCTGAGCTTCGAAGTGTAGTAACGGGGCTATTGAACTCAATGAGGATGGGGAAACATGTCATGTGACCCTGTTAGAGTTTGTGAGGCAACCACCTGAGCAGCCTACTGTCCCTGTGTTGGTCTGCAGCGGCCAAGGTAGAGAAGGAGAGGGGGGCAGTGGGGCACAGGTGGAGGAGAGTTGGGATTGTCATG
Organism: Paralithodes platypus; assembly: GCA_032716605.1. Lineage (NCBI taxonomy): Eukaryota > Metazoa > Arthropoda > Malacostraca > Decapoda > Lithodidae > Paralithodes > Paralithodes platypus. The sequence goes on along the minus strand of CM064501.1, from coordinate 15,050,508 downwards.
TCTCAGCGGAGCAGTGGGCGGGGGACACAAGCCAGGTGGCTGTGGAAGCGCTAGAGCACCTGCCTGAGCAGCAGTGTGCAGCGCTCCAGCACCCGCTCGGTTCATACCCCACTGTTTGTGCCGAGCACCCAGGCCTCACAACTCTTGCAGTGCACGAGGTTCCGCTGACAGGTCACTTGAGTGTGAGTAGACCGTTGGCCTCGTTGTTTCAGTGGTTCAAGGTGGGCGACGAGGCTTTGGCATGGTGTCACGTCAGGGTCAACCCATGGCTGCTAAGGGTAGTGGTCAGAATCAGGACATTGCGCAGATTGGTGAGGTTGGCTGTGGAGTGGATGTGCCCGGTCGTCGCATAGCCTCCCAATGCTGCTCTAGTATTATGCAACAGCCCTACCATAGACCGACTGTATCTGGCCATGTCGCTGAAGGCGGTGATGCTGCGCAGGCAGATGTAGTTGCAAGGAATGCGGGGGTGCGCATGTACGGTATCGGCGGGGGAGCATTAGCAATTATGAACTGTGGGAGTGACTGCACAGGTGGTACAGATTGTCACTCTCATGACCTGGCTGTTCTAGGGACAAAGGTGGAGAAGGAGGGAGACTATAGTGTAGAAACTGTGGTCTCGGCTGGGTTGTGGGAGGGCAATGAGCATGTTGTTCGTCGAGATAAGTTGCAACCTCTTGTTCCTAAGCGTCAAGAGAAGTTGTTTACTAGGCTGTGGCAGTACATCCGCATGTTTGTTGATTCTCCAGGCCTGATGTACGGGGTACAATCCGACATAGAGGCTGGAGACAGTGCAAGGCTCAAAGTGGCTCCCTACCGTATAAATCCTGCTCGACAGCCTGTTGTGAAAGCAGAGCTGGACTACATGTTGACGAAGGGTCTGAGGGATAAGGAATATCGTGAGTGGTCGTTGCCTGTAACTTTGCAACCTGTGTTAAGTGGCAAGATCCGTGTGTATGTTGATTGCAAGAGTGTATGTGCATTATCCCTGACAGACGCCTATACTTTACCTAGAGTTGACGACACCATAGACCGCATCGAGGCTGCATCGCTTATCACGAAGGTAGAACTAGTGAAAGGTTTTTGGCAGGTCCCGTTGCCAGAAAGAGCGAAGAGAAGTGCCAGTCTTGTGATGAACTGGGCAGTTTATCAGTGCCAGGTGTTGTTTTGCTGCCGGAACACAAGTTGGATGTGTTGCATGTTAAGGGTGCTGATAATGTTGTGGCTGATTGTTTGTCACGGGAGGGTACGCTTCAAGGAGCACCTCGACGTTCAGTCAGTGTGTGTTTGAGAGTAGAGAAAAAACAGGCTTGCCCCTGTAGAGCAGCCGTCAAAAACAACATTAAAATTAAATTAAAAAAATCACATAAAAACTTTCTTTTTTATAGTTAATTGTAAGTTGTCAATGTTATAGCTAAAGTCCTAAGTTGAACCTGTCTTTCACTTAATAGGCTGGGCTCTGTGAAGCTCGCTTAGAGAGCATAGCAGGCTATATTATACTATTGTGTTTGGGAGGGGTTATAAGATTTTCTTTATGCTAATATGTTGTTTTATTTAAGATTGAGCTTTGCATTTCATTTCTGGTGGAGTGGCTAGGTGTGGCGGGACTTGTCGGCATTCTGCCTTGTCAGATATGGTGCTCGCCTAATGTTGAGCGTCCCATATCTTGGGCGGGGTGTGACGTCTACCAGCGTTGGCAGAATCGCCTCTCGTTAGCACTAGCGCTCGCCAGGGACATCGAAATGGGCTACAGTTATCAGAGAATGTTCTTTCTTTCCTAGTAATCGTATTGTCACAGACAGTCCAGTGGTGGTCTTTGTTTTCGTCTGTGACAACGGGTTATATTTTATATCAATAGTAGTGATGATAGTACCAGCGTGGGAATGAGAGAGACTTTCAGAGCGAGATGGTAGTGAGTGTCTGTAGGTGCGGGAGCATCCCACGTGACACCTGCTGCCTTGTGACGTCTCGGCCCGTGATTGGCCGACCATCGCGCCTTTGCGGGCTCCTGTGTAACTAACCTCCTGCACGAGGGTCCACAGGAGCTGTCCTCGTCAGGACAGGCTTGGCGCGCGTGCTTCTAACATCCCTTTGCATACTCTCCCCCGATCACCACCTTTAGAACTGTTTCTCTCTCTGAACTTCTTCTTTTTCATTACTTCTCGCCTTTATTCAATTACTTATCCCCTTGGGTTCTGCATACGGTTTCCATAGCCGGCCCATTGTATTGCATGTGCCGTCCTCAGAGATATTTACATGTATTTAGAATAGGTTTGAGGGTTCTTAGCTAGTATAGGTTAAGAAACTTTGTGTGTCTCCATTATTGATTTTCTTACAGTTCTTACAGTAGATCCTCTGGAAAAAGGCAAACTATGCCTGTGTATCCAGCTCAGTACCAGTACTTGCACTGCTGCGGTCGTTCACGGTGTTGGCGGCGGCGGTAGCAGACGCAACATTTTTACTATTCTGTATTTTTGTTTTATAATCAAACTTCAAATCTTGTCTTCCCCATGCTTTATCAAGATTACTTTCAAACTCCCTTATTGATTCGGAATCGACTACATACTGGGGCAGTGCGTTCCACTCATTTACCACTCTATCACAAAATGAGTTCTTTGCCTTCTCAAGCCTATTTCTTTCTTCGTAAATTTTCTTAGAGTGTCCTCTCGTTCTTGTTCCCTCCCGCATCAAGAAGATACCTTCACACACATCATCATCGTACTTTCCTGACACTATCTTAAAAGTCTCTATCATATCCCCTCTCTTTCTCCTATATGCCAGTGTCGGAAGCCCCAGTGTCCTCAACCTCTGCTCATAGCCCGCGTTCTTCAACGTTGGTACCAGCTTGCTAGCTCTCCTCTGCACTTTCTCCACTGCTTCTATATCCTTCACCATATATGGAGCCCACACCTGGTTCGCATATTCCAGGTGCGGCCTAACCAGCGCTGTATAGAGATTCCTGAAGATTTCTTCGTCAAGTGACACAAATGTCCTCCTTATCAGCCCTACAATTCTATTGGCTTTGTTTATCTTTTCCGCTAAATGTTCTGAGAAATTTAACTTATTGTCTATCACTACTCCTATATCCTTTTCTGCACTCACTTCCTCCATCGCTTCATACATACTTTATCCTACCTTGTCTATCTTGCTGGTCCCAATCCGCATGTACAGTCAGGACCCCCAATACACGATTCCACAATTCGCGAAAACCCTAATACACGAGTTACCCCTCGAAAATAACATTAATTAATTAAACATTAATTACGCGAGGTGGTACCACAATACACGAATCGAGAGCTAAGAAGGGGCCAAATCCGCTATTCCCGCTTGATACGCGAGCACGTCTACGTTTCGCGAGGCAAGGAGTAGCTCTGAAAAAAGAAGAAGACGGGCATACGCATGCCTTCCCTCCCGCTTACCCTCCTCCCTCCCACAGTCCCGCTCAAGCGCTCATAGCCGTGCGGAGTGACCAAACGTTTGTAGTGCCTGCCACTTTTTTCGCCATGCCACGCCAATATAAGAAGATAACACACAAAATGAAGTGGAAGTGTTGGATCGCAAGAAAAAAGGAGAAGGAAACTGTGCAATAGGCTTGTCAGAGTAAACTGTTCGTACGATTTGGTCAGGGAGGGAGAAGTTGGAGAAAATCGTGAAGTCCTACGGTCCTAGTCCTAGCCTATCTACTACTAATTTTAAGGTAAGGTTTCATATTTTTATTCATTGTTCTTCTTATATATAAGATATAGACTGTACTGTAGAGCCAAAAATGTCGAAAATAGGGCCAAAAATTTCGAAAATAGGCCATAATTGAGAGATGTCACCCAATCTAATTATTCCCATTTAAAGTTAGTTCCACAATACACGAATTCACAATACGCGATGCCTCCTGTCACCCCTATTCTCGCGAATTGGGGGTCCTGACTGTACTTGCATTTTTTTGGATGAAAAGGCATTAACCAATGCTCAGACCATCCCTTCATGCCCTCCACATCTCCTTGAAGCAAACCCATATCTTCCTTACTCCTCACTCTTCTATACAGTTTAGTGTCATCCGCATACAGGTATACCTCACTTCCATTAGTTATAACTTCAGGCAAGTCGTTGATAAATATAACGAACAGCAGTGGTCCCAACACAGATCCCTGAGGTACCCCACTTGTAATTTCCCTCCACCCCGAGCCTATTCCATTCACCAGTACCCTCTGTCTCCGATCTTTCAGGAAGGCTTCTATCCATTTCACACATTTCTCCCCTATATTATAGCTTCTAACTTTCTCTATTAACCTTTTATGTGGGACCTTATCGAAGGCCATTCATAAAATCGCAATATACCACGTCTATTACATCACCATCTTCTAGAATTTGCATCCAATCATCTACCACCTTAATTAGCTGTAGTACCGTCGACCTCCCCGGCAAGAATCCGACCGGTCTCCCACTGAAAAGTTGGTTTGACTTCATATGATCCATTATTCCTTCTCTAATTACCGTTTCCATTAGTTTACACACAACACTTGTCAAACTGACTGGTCTATAATTCCCTGGGTCATTTCTCTTTCCCTTCTTAAATATAGCTGTTATGTTCGCCTCTCTCCAGTCCATCGGGATTTGTCCTGTATTAAACGATACCTCAAATAACATTTTCAATGGCTCTACTAACATCTCCCCTCCTTCCTTTATGATTCTTGGGTGTATCCCATCCGGTCCCGGTGACTTACTTCTGTTCATTTTTTCTATAGCCCTTCTTATTCTAGCATGGGAAAACTCTATTAGTTCTAGTGCCGGTGCCTGGTTGATGGGAATAGTAGGCACTGCATCCTCCGACTCCACTGTTAGTACCCCCCCAAAGTATTTCCCCAGCACCTCTGCTTTCTCCTTATCAGTCTTCCCTCTACTCCCATCATTCAACCCCTACCAGCTCTGGGATCCCTACTCTTCTTGTTAACTTTTCCTGAATGTACTTCCAGAATATTTTTGGATTATCCTTCACATTTCTAGCTATCTCTCTCTCCCTCTCCTTCACCCCCCTCCTTGTTTCCCACCTTATTTTATTGTTTATTTGTCTGCGTTCCAGATCCACTTCCTTAGCCTCTATACTAGACCCCCTGTTCTTTTTTAACAATTTTAATCTTTCCCACAATCGTTTCTTTCTTCTAATCAATATCCAAAGCTTTCTTTTCATTGGCAATTCTGGGTTAGTTCTTTTCCTCAATTTTGTTTTATCCTTATATTCCCTTACTGGTACACTTTTGGATACAGCATTCTCCAGTTTGGCTCTAATTTTCCTCCACATTCCTTCAGCGTCTTCAACGTTCAAGTATTCCCCCCAGTCAATGTCCAAACACCTTCTCAGCAGCTCATAATCTGCTCTATCATACATGTATATTTTTCTATTGCTTCTATTATCCCTCTATGATTTAATGTTACAAGTAAAGCTTATACAGGCATGGTCACTACGACCTATAGGGCTATCCACATTAACATGTTCCACTATATCCTCTTCATTGCTAAAAATTAAATCAAGTACACTCCCCTGTGTCCCATCTCTATGTCTTGTCATCTCTACAATATGTTGCGTTAAAAAACAATCTCTCACTTTCTCTATAAACTTATTTTCCAGGCTACCCTGTCCCGCTGGAGTAGTACAATTTGCCCAGTTGATCCCTGGCAAATTGAAATCTCCAATCAAAATTTTATATTTGTTTCTCTCTATTATCTATCTCCTCCATTGCTTTCAGTAGGTTATCATCCTCTCCCATGCTATTATTTGGGCTTCTATATATAGAGGCAATTAGAATTGATCCTCTTACACATTTTACTTCAATACACAAATACTCACAATACTGCTGTCTCATATCCACCTCATTAACCTTGAGCCCTTTTCTTACATAAATAAACAGTCCTCTTCCAACCTCTGCTCTAATAGCATTTCTCTCATATAACTCAAAACCCTCCAAACTATATTCCACCAGTTCCCTTTCAATTCTAAAAAAGTTGGTCTTACTTCCTGTAGGGCTATGACATCAGGTTTTTCCTCTTCATCCTTCAACCTACATATCAGTTCTCTTTTCTTGTCCTGGGTAAACACATCCACATTACTAAACATAATCCTTAATCCATCTACCATTCCTTCAGCAATTACACCATCCCGCTCCTCCAGTCCGTACCCTACACCCCTGTTAGCACTACTGGGTCTGCCTCTTTGTCTGCTGTCTCAACCCTGTGGACACCTCCACCCCGTTCTCTCCTCCTCCGTCACAACTCCCATCACATTCTCTCCCCTCCCTGATCTCCCCCTCCCTTCTTAGGGAGTTAGTGTTTCTGCTCTTTTATTTAATGCTAGACTGGGATAAGGTAACTGTAGTCGCTGTCTCCGATGTGTGTACGGTTTGCTTATACCTACACGACTTCGACCGGTCCTGTGGTAGCCTGTGTTGTCTTTTCGGTTGCGTCCTTTGCGAGTGCAGCATTGTGTTGACTGAGGGTTTTGGCCTGTACCAGTTCCACACTTTGCTGCCTCTTTGCTTGCCTTTAGAGGGTCGCCAGGATAGAACCAGATACTTGTGATCGAATCTATCAAGAGAGCCCCCCTGTCAATTAACGTAACTTAAAGGATGCAGTCTTAAGGACATCGCTAGGCTACGAGCCTGTCTTGCTCAAACCCCAGTTCCTTACCTAGAGTATCCCAGCTAGACATTATTAATCGAGTAGACACTTATTAGTATTTAATATAAGCTCTTTGATATGTATGAATTATTATTCACAGCATTTATTAGTCTAGGTTGTTGCTGAGCCGCACAACCATAGTAGACTGTTTCGTTGATGAGGAAGTACTTCTTTTAGTGTAGAGCATTGCTACCGTTGCGCATTTATAGTATTCTCGTGTCAGTTAACAGATTATGTCCTATCTTTTAGTGTATTCGATTTACACGTGTGGTGTCCTGCCTCCTGCCTTTATATAGTTTAAGATACGAGCATCTTATGAGCATCAGACTTTCTTCAGAAGTTTCCAGGTCTATGCTGTAGGACTATACTTCACTTTCTTTCAGAAAGGAGTGAAGAGTTTATTGTTGTTTAGAGTAACTGTATTGAATCATCTTTGTATTAAATCTTGCAGTGATTTAATTGATATTTCCATAGATTCCTTTTTAGCATTTTAACGTAAACTGCATCTTGTTTGTTATCAGGCTATACCAGTGTGGGTTAGCCTGAAGTTGAGTACATTTATGCCGAGTTAAGGATACCCCATTATCGCAGATTAACTCTGGAGGGTATAGGTGTTTTGTTCGCCGGCATATAAGTTCGAGGGTTTGGATCTAGCGTACCGTTGTTGCATAGTGCCCTATTACTAGTCCAATCATTTAGTGCCGCTGTTTTATTCGTAGCCCTGGTCGTAACAGTGTGTTAACTGATAGGTGTTTGTCTTCGAAAAGGTAATTTAAGTACTTTAAAATTAAACTTACTGAGGCACTTTGTTGGTTGGATTCTACAATCCACGTTGTAAATTGTTTCCAATGTGACTCATACTGTCTAATTGTGGAAGGTGTAAATTGTTTGGTTAATTTGTCGTGAACGGCTTGGTCATAAGAATTTAGCCATTTGGTTTTGAAAATAGTTCGTAACTAAAACAAAGTTGTAAGAAAAACTCCTTTGACTTGTTCAGAGGTAAGTCGGAAGCCAGTGGGATCAAAGAACGATTCTTTAATGGCTGAGAATTGATTGTATAGTGTGTAAATTGACAGTTGTTTGTCTTCAAAAGAGTAATTGAAGTACTGTACTAAAAATAAACTGACTGAAGCTATGTGTTGGACAGACTTACAATCTACGTGGTAAATTGTTTCCGATGTAATTCCTACTGTTTAATAGGGGAAGGCGGTAACTGTTTGGTTAATGTGTCCGTGAACAGCTTAATAATAAGAGCTTCCGCCATTTGACTTTGAAAATATCCATAAAGCTAACTGTAGACCAGTCTGTAGGTTGCTAATCCGCTCTAAGTGGAAACAAGACGTTGGAAAAAATTGGTATTGGAATGGGACATTCGAGGAGGACAGAGGAATGAACTACACAGTGTTCGTGTGACCAGATCTGCCGTTATAGGCACCCTGACCCTGAATTAAGTGGATATGTTGCAAAACTTTGGATATTCGTGTGTTGTCCGAGGTAGAGGAGGAAAGAGCGTACTGTATGTATATCGATAAACCACTTGTTCCAAACATGCTGTGAAGAACGCATACTGTTTCCCGCTCGCTTGGATCTCGTGCCCAAGAGAAGGTCAGAAAGCCGGAGGAATTTTGTCGATTGGGTGTAGAATTAACGAGATATTACCTGTGGATGGAACGGCCTTATCAAGGTTGTGGACTACCGTCTGAGTGATTGGTCTATTTCGACTAGGGTTACCCTTCTACCCCGAGATAACGGGTGTAGCCTACAGATTCGCCTGCCTTGGTAGGAAAAACTGCTTGAAATGTGATATGGTAATGAAGACGTAAGGGCAAAAAAAAAAAAATATTAACTCCGACAATCCTCAGGGGCGTTTGTGAGATTTCGTGGGCTCTGCCTGTGATACCACGGATACGGCTGATGTGTTGATTCCAGTGTGAAAGGCTATTATTGTACTACTGTGTTGGAGTGCAAGGGCATGATTTTTCAGGAATAATACGAGGAGCACAACTAGTTCCTTTGTATTTAAGTGATAGAGATTGAGAGAGGTTCTAGGCGGACTTTTGTGTCTGCGCGATCCGTCTGACGGATTTGGTAACTCCAGCTCGGGGGCGTCCCGCTTGTCACAAGACGACCCCCACTGATGGTGGTGGTTCTGACTAGGGAGGGCTGTTCGGGGACCAAGGGGTATCTAGAGTCTTATCCAGAAGCTTTAGAAGTCTGATAAATTGCTGAGGGAATGGACATTAGGGTATGAGGGTGATGACTCGGAAAAGCTCTGTTGTCTAGCCTGATGTAAGGATTCGAGGCGAAGGTTTTCCAACGGAACAGGTAGTTGGAACCCAATATTTTGAGACCCTATTAAACCCTCTCACGTCCTTGACTGCAATTTGAGCCCTATTGGGGATACTTTAAAAGCCTTGTTACCAATCAGGGGTATTTTAGGAAACCTTTAGCTGAGTTACTTGAACCTCTGCAGTTGTCTTTGAGTTAGCTGTGGGGCAGGAGAAAATCTCATTGTGGAGGAGGGTAATCTATAAGAGTGAGGAGAACTCTATTTATTATTGCTAATCTGGCAACCTCTGCATTCATATGGTCGTGAGAGGGTTGAACGAATCACACAAGCCGTTTGGAATGTTTTTTGTATGTACTTTGTCTTGCATACTTGTAGTAGTCCAAGTATTTGATGTTTGTTATGTTGTGTGATAGGGTTTCCAACTGAGGATAAACCTAGGGTTCCCACTTAAATTCCTCCTTATCAATACTTATGTTAGATTCGGGCAGTACATTTGCAAACAAATATTAGGAATTCCTTATGGGTTGGAAATGCTAGCCCTTTAATGCAGACTTATTCTTGCTTGCTTTTAGAATTTAAATATAATAAAAGACTTCAGTTGGACAATTAGCAAGGAATAAATAAAAATTTCCAGAAAAATTAGGCACCTTGCTAAACTGTTAAGTAAGAATAGTCGATATTATTGATGATATTCTTGTTTGCAATTTGTTTACCTTTTAATTCAAGTTGCCTAAAATTATTACCCTAATTCTATTCCCCTCACACGAATGTAACGTAAATTATAAAGTTGCAAAATTTTCTTGATATAAAATATAGAGATCGTTAATGAAACAGTGCATTACTTAAAGTTATATCACACACGTTGATGGATTTAAATTTTAACGTTTAATAAACTTTCCTTTCCCTAGTGTAATATCGATAGTAAAAATAAATTATAATTGTTTTTATTCCTCAATTAATAAGATTGTGTAAAATCGGCACTAAAGTAAGATGACTTTTGGGCTAGAGCTAGCGTACTATACAGACTCTTAGTGGACAGAGGTTTGCTGAGGGCAAGTAAATTGTTCCATAAATTTAATCTTTTTAGGGTTCAATTATTGCTGACTGCATTCTAAAATTTGACATCAATAATTTTAATCAAGCATTTTTAACTTTGAAGTTTCTTGTTATAACCGGTGCTTAACTTTTTGTCTGTATTTATTGTGATCTTTTCTTTTCTTTTCTTTCTCGATTATTCTTATATATTATTATAATATTAATATTGATGATTTTTTAAATTTTATTGTTCTTGTTTAAAAGAGTACTCTTTGTTTAAATCTGTTCGTTACTTCATATTTTGACAATTATGTGTCTTTATATTATATGGTAGTCATTGTCGCTGAGTATCAATTGCTGACTTTGCGACTTTCCTTTGTTTATATTGGTGCTATAAATGTAGGTTATATTGTAGGTGTAGTCTTATTCGATAGGGGTCACTTGAGCCATGCTATGCTTACAGGTACATACCCGAACCGTAGCACGATCTGTGTAGTGACGTGCTGTACTGTATTTAATAATTATTTTGTAATAGTAGTTAGATATATCTTATCAATACAGTAAAAGTCCGTTAATCCGACGACCGGATGATTCGCAATCTCCCAATAGTCCAAATTTTTTCAATTTGAGGCCAAAATCCGAATTCATTCCGATGGTCCGAAATTTCAGAAGTCCCAAAGTACATTTTTGAGGAATCTAGGCCACTCAAATGACACATAATGGAGCAACACACATACTCATATGTTCATGAATTCACTTTAAAAGTTTACCATTGTCATTGTAGCCTATTATCTACTTCAAAACATTCATGATTGAATGGTCAAAGGAAGTTTACTGATTAGAATCGTAAACACCTTCGTCTTCTTCTTCTTCCACATCGTCTGCTAGAGAGTTTGTTTTGCTCTTGAACGCATCCTTGGGACGCTGCCGATGCGCTACTGGCTTGCACCGCATTTTTCTGCAAGCGAGCATTCAGTCTTGAGCTTGAAAACGCAACCTTTCAAGAAGTCCCAAAAGTCCCCTTTTTGGAGGGCATTAGGCCACCAAGATGACACATAATGGAGCACACACATTATCATATGTTCATGAATTCACTTTAGAAAGGTACCATTGTCATTGTAGACATATTATCTACTTCAAAACATTCAGGATTAATGAGGGTCAAAGGAAGCTACTGATTATAATCGAAAACACCTTCGTCTTCTTTTCTTCTTGCCACATCGTCTGCCTAGAGAGTTGGTTTTGCTCTGGAACGCCATCCGTGGGACGCTCCGATGCGCTACTGGCGTGGCACCAGCATTTTCGGCAAGGCATTCAGTCTTGAGCTTGAAATGCACCATTTGGACGTATTTAGTCTTGAGCTTGATAAACGCACCTTTGGATTGTTGCCGATACGCTACTATTTATCAGTTCAGTGATCGGAGCATCCCAAGGGTGCTGCAAGACAACAAGACAAGGGTGCTTTCAATACAATATAAAAGAACAGAGCACGTCACAAAAGGCAATAATCAAAAAAGGAAAATTACAAGAACCTCTCAGGGAAATAGTAAGTTGTTAAGGCCTTACTTCCCGAAACACATTCGATCTTCAGAGAGCAAGACAAACTCGGAGTAGACGGACAGTAAGAAGAAGACGTATATGATCAGTCAGATTCCATTGGCTATCCGGAATGTTTTGACGTAGTTAACAGGCTACAATGAAAAATGGTAAACTTTTGAAGTGATTTCATGAACATATGATAGTGTGGGTGCACCATTGGGTCATTTGGGTTGGCCTAATGGCTTCACGTTTTCGTCATACACAGGTTCATAGGGGTAAACGTCGGATAATCCGAAAAATCCACTAATGCGAACGACGAGTCGTGTCCGCTGCCCTTCGGAATTAACGGAAGTTTACTGTAGTATAGATATCGTATCAATATTGGTATTTTGTACTTATTGTGTAAGGGTGTCATGTCGCAAATTCGATTTTACAATAATATTTTGACATTTAACATGTAGTTTCTTTAGTCATGACAAAGTTTAGTAAAATTTTCGCCAGAACGTCCGGGACTTCCCAAACTTGAAATACTAAACGTGACGATAGTGCGTTGTGAGATGTGTCGATTGGTGTTGCTTGGGGAAACAGATTAACTTGTCTTGTAGGAATGTACACCTAATGTGTGGGGCTTGGGTTCTGTTATTAAATTATACATTGAGTAAAGTTGTTTCCATCATAGCGATTTGATAATTTACTTTGATTTATATTGTCCTTGTC
>CM064501.1:14944269-15038161 GCA_032716605.1 Paralithodes platypus | reverse complement strand
AATCTTGACAGACAAAATATCTCTACTAACCCTCTACCTTCAACAAGTTCTTCCTAAACTGAATACAAATGTCTAATGATAGCCACAATAATATTCATAAAAGTCTAGGGAGGATAATATCAATGTATGAAATATAACCTTTTTCCCTTAACTCTCTACCTTGCAGAACAGGGTCAAACAGGAGCAATTTTGTTTGAAGACTTGAATGAATATGAGAAGGCATATAAGAAAATTATCATCAAGTACTGTTGTTTTGGCCATTTTATCATTTCCCAGACATATTTCGAACTATAAACCATACTTTCCGCCATACATGTACAATAATAAAGAAAAAAACAATGGATTTGGCTTTCATTTCACACCCTGTTCAACAAGTTCTTCCTAAACTGAATAAAATTGTCTAATGATGGCCACCAATAACATTACTAAAGGCATCACAATACTGAATGGGTAAAAGATACTGCAAAATAACTCTACTTAACTTTGAAAGGACCTATACAAGTAAGTGATAACTGCAGACTAATAAGCAACTCCTTGGTTTCCAAAACATCTTCATAAACTGAGTACAATTGTCTATTGATAGCCAGAATAAAGGCATCATATACTAAAAGACTTAATATTACTGCCTCAACATTTTACTTCCACTTTAGGAAGGTTGTATAGAAATATAACAGTACCGGTATCTCAATTAACTCGCTAGCTACCTTCCACAACTTGGTCCTAACTGAATAAACTTGTCAATGGATAGCTACAATAATAATGTCAAACTGCCAAAATAAACAAACCACAATGAGGACAAGACAATACAATATAAGGAACAACGGATCACAGGCCGTAGCTCGATTGGTAGAGCGTTCGCCTGCTAACCGTGAGGTTGACGGTTCGAGCCTCAGGCCAGCCAGTGAGTTATTGCCAGATGTCAGTGCTGTTGGTGAACGGTGCGGTCTAGAAATCTGTGGCAACTATTCACTAAGTCCCTGATTCATCAGGGCACCAACCCTAGCCTTGCTATTCAGCAGGAAGTGTATGGTGGTAAAAACTGCATCATCCATACTTAATGTACTGGTAACATGAAGTCACTTCGGACACTCTAGAAAACATATACAATGAACCTAAGACCACTGAGTCACTATAAGAGACTCTCATAGAGCTGACCTTAGCTAACGCTAAGGATTTAGCAACAATTGGTATGTATCAGGGCTATATGGTGTAAGCGGGAGGGAGAACAATCAAATGTCATGAATGAGTGAGCAAGATGTTACAAAACAAACTATTGGGTAGATGGAGAAAGTTGGTGAGTCCATCAAAATGTCATAGTAAGATTTTATACCAAACCAGAGGCGATGTGAGGGTGAATAACGCGGGTATTCAGCAAGTAAATGGCGAACAGTGATGGTGACACGACAAGACTGACCATGATGCCACTTTACCTTGGATTCTGGCCAAGATTAGATTATTTTATGCAGTTTCAGAAGGACCTATGTTATTCAGAGGATCAATTGAGACTGTATTTACCCCTATGAGGCCTAGAGATAGATTATAGGCTAAGTTAAAGAAAAACGTCTAATGGCAACCAGAATACGATGAACATTATGTGCTAGTGTTGAAGGGCTAACAAAAAACTATACTCTGTTTCTTTTCAACTGATAGTAAATTGAAAAGTTCCCATTTATTTTCAAGATTTTGTAGTGAAATATGGTGCTAATTATATAAAGTTCAGTCTGTTCTAAACAGGGCCGCAAGACTCATTTTTGGTGTTCCACCTAGAACTCCTACTACATCTCTTCACATAGAACTGCACTGGCTGCCAGTAAGAGCAACAATAGAATTTAAGTTTTGTTTAGTGACTTTTAAGGTTCTCAAATTTGGTGAGCCTAGGTACCTTGCGGAGCTGCTCAGGCGCCCACCGGCACACCATGATGTAGTTGTGCGTCATGACAATGACCTTTTTCGTCTTGATGAACCAAGAGCTTTCCAGCAGTCTTCATTCTTTGAGAGGTCATTCTCCTACATGGCTCCGAGGTTATATAACAGGTTGTCACTGTCCATGAGACAAGTGAGTTCTGTTGAATGCTTCAAGAGACAACTTAAGACTTTTCTCTTTGAGAGTAGCTATGATCTTGAGAGAGCTGTCATGACAGATGGCTATAGAGTTTAGGCTATTTTGCCACTGCTAGTGATTGTTAAATGTGTGTTGTATATAAGCTTTCTTTTTATGCATTGATTTTTGTTCTTTTTTCTTTCTCTTTCCGAGCGCTAGTGAATTCTTCGGAAAAATTGGCGCTTATGAGAAATAAGTAACATGCTTATTATTATTATTAATGTTATCCTGTCGACTTTAAACTTTTCTTTAGTAAACATAGTCTTGTGTTAGCCAGCATACAATAATACAAGGTATCAGATAATGGAGTGTAGCATTATAAATCGCCATTGTGGTATACAAATCAACTGTAGCAAATTCTACCTTGGTACACTCCCCTCTGAAGACAATTAATGAATGTTGCCCTATTGTTGAAGGTATTGTACTGGGCTGAATCTTCTCATAAATTCTATACCAAGTAGGCTATATTTATTTCGGGGGTTCACTTATGCAGCTTGAAAAGTCAGAAAAACCTGAATATGTGCCATAAGAACAAGAAATGGGAGTCTGCAGAAAGCCGGTTGGCCCACACAAGGCAGATCCCTCTCACAACCAACCCTAATTTTAGGCCCAGCTCACTAACACCATGAGGACCGACCTCACCAAAACGGTCAGAGGTCAGAAAACGGGGGTCTGCAGAGCGCCAATTGGCACATACCCGGCAGATCCCCCTCACACCCAACCCATCTCGTCAGTGTACAAGAAAAGTGAATAAAATAAAACACTAACCTGAAGGAAGTTAGAGTATAGCTCCATGGGCAGAACATCCATCGACTGGAACATGCACTTGATTCTGAGCGCCGCCGTGTCTTTATTGCCGGTCCTGTTGTCACTTTGTACTTGATACCACTTCTCGATTCGGCTCGTCACGTTGGCCACCGGGCATCACATTCTTATCCTGAAACGCAGTAAAAAAATTAGTAAATGCACTATAAATATTACTGTGAAATTATTTAAGATTTTTATGATAGGTATATAGAATTTACCTATATGCAATAGTACCATACTATGGGTATTACTATAAATGAAGATAATAAAGTGTACAGGATCTTTGAATGGTTACATAATGCGAGTACAGTACTGTACTATTGAATCCACTGATATGGAGAATTGGTGTTCACGATAATAAATAAAGTTAAAATACCAGTTTATTAATTATTACAGTACAATGTACACTTCAACTCCTGAAAGGCAACCCCGCCTGAGCCGTTACAATGCATATAATGGAAAAATGACATTAAACCATTGTATGTATGTATGTATGTAATGGTATCACACTACAGGTATTGGAAGTTAGTACATTCATTACTATATGCAAAAGCGGTTGAAATTATAGCACTCTACAATCATTGATCTCATACAAACAAGATACAATTTACCTTTTTCCTCTTCCTTTCTCCTTCCCTGTATAGCGTCACACAGATGTTCTCAACGGCTGGGAGGTTGGTGAACTCAAACTGCTCCCCCCAGAAGCACACATCACTCTTTTGTTTGCTGGAAGTGCGGGCAAAAAGGCCATTGTCCAGCAGTAGCTCACAGAAGTACCTGGTTGGATAATTTTTTGGTCAGGAGTGTAAATGATAAAAGTTAAAAATACAAAATGAAAATAACTAAGAGTAATGGTATATATTTGTATTATTTGTAACCAATCAGCACCCATAAACAACAACATTTATTCTTTTGGATTTGGAGTGAAATGTTCAGCTAAAATGTGTTACTCGCCTGGTTGTACTGAGTTGGAATCCCGGGAGGACCATATGATTTCATTAGTGTATTCAAGTGCATTGGGTTTGTAGTTGATGATTAATGTTAAGAACGAGGTGTTACTTAACTATGATGGCTGTCTCTTGCCTTGCAAATTGACAATGCAAAGATTACATTTATAGCTGGGATTTGTGATGAAATGTATGATTTAAAAAACATATGTACAGTGTGTATATACTTAGGCACATACCCTATAGCTGGGGGTGGTATAATAGCTTGTTAATTTGCAAATTATTCTTTGGCAGCCACTAAGTATAATACTGTACTGTTTACCGACGCAAAAGACAATTCCCCAGACCCTGACTATACACCCTTCACCAACAACCAGACAAAGCATATCATCAACAATCTCAAGCCATCAAGAAACCAAAATCCTCAAAGTCAAAGACCATCTGGACATGAGAGGCACTCAATTCCTGGCAGCAGCCTCCACGAACCAGGACCACCCACTAAACTACATGGCAACACACCCACAGACACCAAGAAATATCAAAACAACACCCAGCACACGGTATCACACACAATTACTGTCCTCTCTCCCTCCCTGCCCCCCCCGAACCAACTTCCAGAAGCACATCCATACTCATATCTCTCGCCGATCCATCCACTCACTCACAGACAACACGCTGCTGCAAGCACGACCTCCCGAAATCCATCCTTCCGAATCCTCCCTTCCTCGCGAGGACAGAGTCCACCTGGCCAGGCTGAGATGCGGACACCATCCAGCTCTCCTGAGCTATCAGAAGAGACTGGATGACTCCGTTGTCGACACCTGCCCGGGATGTAACACAGCACCCCATACCATTAAACACATCATAGAAGACTGCATTTCACACAACCACTTACGCCAACAACACAATCTACACTCAATGAGAGCTCTGTGGGAAAGCCCGATCGTGGCCATGGCCTTCCTCAGAGTCGGGGCTGTTCGGCCAGGCAGCCTAGGGAACAACAACAACAATCTCAAGCTCTCACCCGCCTGTGGCCTAGACAACATAAGCAACATTCACCTCAGACACCTGGGACCACAAGGCATACAAACACTCACTAACATATCAAACTACAGCTACTCACACAACACAATACCAGACATCTGGAAGCATGGTATCATCATCACATTCCCCAAACCTAACAAAGACCCAACGCTACCCTCCTCACACCGCCCTATCACACTCCTTTGCACCCCCTCCAAAGTCATAGAGCGCCTTGTACTACAACTGATGACACCTGACTTCCCCCTTTCTCCAACACAACATGGCTTCAGGCCATTGCACTCCACAAACACTCTTCTTACAGACCTTACACAGAGCTTTTGACGGCATCAACTCAGCTAGACCACCACACAGATCAGTACTTGCCACACTTGACATTAGTAAATCCTTCGATGCCATCCCCCGCCACAACCTAACAAACAAAATCTACAACACAAACATGCACAACAACACAAAAAGATGCCTGGCCAACTTCTTAGCAGGCAGATGTGCACACGTATCATTTGCCAGTCAGTCATCTAGCATTAGAAATTTCCCAAACGGAGTCCGGCAAGGATCCGTCCTGTCGCCCGCACTCTTCAATCTGTACATGCATGATATAAAAACACCAAATTCACCCCAAATAACCATAGCCTCCTACGCAGACGACATAACACTCACAAGCACGCACCAAAACCCAGACTCCTTCAAGACTATCTCGACACATTACATGAATGGTGCACTACAAACAGACTCAATTTAGCCCCAGCTAAATCCACTGCAACCCTCCTCACAAGCTGGACAGGAGAGCACGATTACGTCCCGGGACTCAACATAAACAACACACCCCTAACACACACACACACACACAAAATCCTAGGAGTAACATACGACACCCAAATGACATTCAAACAGCACACCACAAACACGAAAAAGAAACTGACACCCAGACTTAACGCCCTCAGATCACTTGCCCACATAAAATTTGGACACAACAAAGAAACCACCACCACAGTCTACAAACAATACATAAGATCAGTTATGGAATATGCAAGCCCGGCCTGGGCTTCTAACCTAGCTGAAACACATCATAAGACCTTACAGACTATTCAAAATAAAGCCCTTAAAATCATCACAGGATGCACAGCTACTACACCCACAGATCACCTACATCAAGAAATCAAAGTCCTAAAAGTCAAAGATCATCTAGACATGAGAGGCACTCAATTCCTGGCAGCAGCCTCCACGAATCAACACCACCCACTACACTACATGGCAACACACCCACAGACACCAAGAAATATCAAAACAACACCCAGCACACGCTATTACACACAAATACTGTCTTCTCTCCCTCCCTGCCCACCCCAAACCAACTTCCGGAAGCACATCTATACTCATATCACTCGCCGTTCCATCCACTCACTCATAGACAACACGCAGCTGCAAGCACGACCTCCCGAAATCCATCCTTCTGAATCCTCCCTTCCTCGCGAGGACAGAGTCCACCTGGCCAGGCTGAGATGCGGACACCATCCAGCTCTTCTGAGCTATCAGAAGAGACTGGATGACGCCGTCGTCGACACCTGCCCGGGTTGTAACACAGCACCCCATACCATAAAACACATCATAGAAGACTGCATTTCACACAACCACTTACGCCAACAACACAATTTACACTATTTGAGAGCTCTGTGGGACAGCCCGACCGTGGCCATGGCCTTCCTTAAGGACTCAGGGCTGTTCGGCCAGGCAGCTTAGGGAACAACAACAACCACCCAATCCTCTCAGCATCAGCTAGGAAAGGCCCTAGAAAGCCGCCTTTGGCGGGGGGATAGCTCCCCTATTTCAACCCCTTTCGGGGGTGGGCACCCACCCAATACTTTGGTTATATTTAATAAATATTTAGGTAATAAACAATCAAATGCCACTAATGTGGTGTGGTTGAGTGGATAAAGAGAAGTACTTTGAGTTGGTATGGTCATGTTCAGAGAATGGATGAAGACAGAATGCCAACTAAGATATATGGGAGTCAGGTGAGCGGAACTGCTAGTAGTGGAAGACCACCAATGGTATGGGAAAAGAAAGTAGACAAATATATTGAAGAAAACATTCAACATAGTGGAAGGGCCATTGTGGCACGTGCAAAGGAGGCATGTCTTGACAAAGTAGCCTGGAGACGTTTCTGTCATGCCCAATTGCCCATCTTCTAGCGGGGGTTTCCCAGGGGGAAACAAGACGTCGGAGATGATGATGATGATGATGATGATGCCACTAATTTCTGCAACATTAGCTAAATATGAAAAAACAAATAAAATAAATTTATTTTAAATATCAATTAAAGTGCTATCTATATACAGTATATCTATCTATATACTCCAGCCCAATCCCCACTTCCCCCCCCCCCCAAAAAAAAAAAAAATGGGGGGGGGGACTCGAGACAGAGCCAGAATAGGGACAACACAACAGAAAACAATGAACGCACAAAAACAAAATACAATTTCACACATATCTAGGTCATCCAGGAGAAGATAGGTTTAACAAAACAAAAACTGAAAGCAACTCACTTCTGCAATATTTCTCTCATGTGGTTTCCTGTCCTGGGTCCATCCTCTGCTGTTGGTTTGGCTGTGGGGGGAACTGGTGGGTGTGGTGCTTAGAGGTAGGGGTCCTGGGGGTACCTGGGGATCGTGGTTGGGGGGCAGAGGGAAGGAGACAGGTGCGCCCCCCCCCCCCTTTCCTGGTTGTGGAGCTGTTCGTCCGCCGCCACCAGCTTGTGGTGCATCTCCTCCATGGCGGTTCTCAGGGCCAAGATGTCTTGCTCATACTGTAAACAATAAAAATTTTAAGGATTAAATGTCTTGCTCATACGATCTATCTATCTATCTATATACTCTGGCACATACCCCCCACCGTCTTGGTGGTGTAATGGTTAAGGTGTCTAAAAATCTGTGTGTGATAACCCGGGTTCGAATCCTGGTGGATCACATATGTGCTTTCATTAATTTCATTGGAGGTGTTTGGTGTTGTGGTAAAATTAATAAAAAATAGAATATTGGGGTTGGCTCATACTATACACAAGAAAAATGGTATGTTGCTATATAATGACTCAAAACTCTTGTCTTGCTCATACTTTAGGGTAAAACAGGGTAATTACTTCGCCGCATCATTCTGCCGCGGCGGCAATAATACCAATCGAAAATTCATTATGCAAACAAATGCCTTTTGAGAAAGGAAATTGTTTGCCAAATTATTTTAAAAGAAACTATGGCAAAGATACGAACGGCAATTAGGCGGCACATAATAATAAAAGTTAATCACTACATATCTATAGCAGAAGACCTGAATGTGTAGATAAACCAAATAAAGAAACAAAAATCCAATATTCCATATGGTGTTTTTTATTGAGCAAATCCACCATTCACGGCAAAATTACCCTGTTTTACCCTCTACAGTTTGCTAAATATTAACCATAACCCCATCCTACCAAAATTGGTACAGAAATTATGATGAATACTTTTCATCAACAAGACTTGGATGTTCCATGGAAATTGTATAACTGTCTAATTTAAATAAAAGTAATTTATCAGTATTTATTTATCTTTCCCTATACACGATTTGCATCTGCCTATACGTATTTGGATTACAATTCCTGATTGCACTTCCTACTAGATAGCCACGATACACCAACACATTTGCTACTAGGGTGGTGTGGGAAACCAACCTACTGTCTCGTGTAGTGGTGTACAGATATGCGGATGTTATAAGTTTGTTGCTTTCAAAGTTTAATTTCAGATACATTTAAATGCATTTTTCCCACACATAGATTTTGTTTAGTGTGTTGTCGTTTCAATAGTCTTTAATTCTAATGAATTAGTTATATTAATTTGTGCAGTAAATTTGAGTTCGTTTGCAAGTTTAATATTTTTATAATATTGTTTTGCTAAATCTTCAATGCCTTATTTCCACAGTGCTTTTGATCATTTATGTTGTCTTTATATTGTGCAGTTCCTGTTTTGGTTTGTTTCTTTTGCAAGTTTTATATTTCAATTAACCAGATATAGAAGTAAAATAATCTACAATATGCAAAATTTATAAAGAGCAATACCAATATCATACTCACTTCTTCCAGAGTTTTTGTCTCCGAGACCCTGTGATTGGAGCGTTGTGGTCGCACTCTCGCTGGTGGTGGCTGCTGCTGCTCATCACTACAGGAGTCACTGTCGTATTGGTACCGGGGCCGCCTGGTACTGGTCACTTCTGCTGACTGCCTTCATGTCTTGGTCTTCCTACACTGAGCCGCCCCCAGCAGGTCTGACGTAGAGTGGTGGTGGTCTGGTGCAGAGGTAGTCACTATGTTGGGCTGACCCCATCCGGTGGGCAGACACCGTGGGTTGGTACGCGGGGCACCTGACTTGAACCCTCGTTGGTCAGATGGGGGCGTGCAAGCTAGGGAGGGGCAGTCTTCACTGGATGAGGAGCGTGTGTGCTGAGGCCCTCGCACTAAAGGAAGGTTTGGGGTGATGGAGGGGACCGTTGGAAGGTCCTCAACGCTGTGGGCTGAACTGAGGGAGGAGCTCACGGGGCTTTGGTGCTGTTGCTGACTTTGGTGAAGATGGTGGTGGTGGTGGTGATGGTGAGTAGCGCGGGGTCCTCTGTGGGGGACTGGTCGCGGAGAACTAGTGACTGCATTTAGGTGGTACATAGGGTTGTTGAAGGCGAGGGGAGCGGTCAATTGAGGTGGCGTCATGTGCGGGGATATGAGCATGCCACCACTACTGCTACTATTTTTCCCTTACCCCTCAATTTTCCCTTCATAATTGCTGAGGGGCACAGGGCCTTGGGTGGGGCTTTGGTTTCCCGGGCGTTTCCGCACCCTCCTCAGCTCCCTGCCTTGGAGTGGCTTCGGTCACCCGGGCTTTGTTAGTGGTAAGCAGGGAGGATTTTGTGGGGGCTCTCGTTTATGGCCTTGGCCTTGCTCGAGACCTTGGGGCTGTTCGGCCAGACAGCCTGGGGAACAACAACAACAACAACTGCTACTATTGCTGCTGATACTATTGTTGGCAGCAGCATTGTTGTTATTGGCAGTATCATGGTGGGTTATTGATGGATCCACAGGACTTGAGGATTGGCTATATGCAAAACTTTGATATCCTGATGAAGCAACATTGGACAGCTGAGAGATGGAAGTTTGTGATCCCTTCATATTTGCCTCAGCTTCTCCAGTTGAGTGTCTATCATGATCCTCGAGGCTAATATCTAATGATTCATCAGGATTACCATTAGATAGATTACCTTGGTGACCTTGCCCATTGATCTGCTGGTGACCCACTATCACTTGCCGGTTGTTGTAATAACCAGCATGGTTGTGAAAATGGTGGTGATGAGAGGGAGAAGAAGGATTTGGGGATGAGGTAGGACCAAGATGACTGTAACTGTAGATGTGACCTATTCCACAAGCTTCTCTGGGCTTATCATCATGCTGTAGAGCTGAGAATAGAACATAATCATCCGCAGTGTTAAGATCCGCAGCTGGTTTTCGGTGGTTAGAGAAGTAGGTGTTCCTAGGAAGTGTGGAGGGGCGAGGGGTTGTAGGGGTGTCTGGGGGAGGTGGGATGTGAGAGATGGGTGAGGGGACAATGTGCTTGTAGTCGTCACTCACGGTTGGATCGTTGTACCGAAAGATATTCCTCTGGAGGCTCTGGAACCAGTCGGTCGTCCAGCCTGGCACTGTCTGGGGTGGCTGTGGGGTCAGAGTTGGGGGAACTGGGAACATTGTGGGTGGAGAGTCTGTGCACAATGTTGATATTTGGCTGAGTCTGTGCAACCCGTATCTCATCCAGGAGAAGACTAAGCTTCTCCAGGTGATGTTGCTGGTTGACACCAAGATTGTTTGCTTTTGAGGTGGATGTACTTAGCTTTCTCAGGGCTTCGGTGAGGAATATGTGCAACATGGACAATTCCTTGCCGATGTCAATGTCTTTGTCGTACTCTAGGACCCTGTGATCGTGAGTTACAGGACTTGAGATCTGTTTCAAGAACATCTTCATCTGAGCTTGCTCTAGCTCAATGAACTCATTCATAAATTCCATGAAGTTCTCCTTGCCTTGGAATTTTGTAAAGTTGGCAAGTGTCTGTAGAGCCTTGGCAATGAGAGTGAGATTTCTGGATGCCCTTTCATCTGGGTATTCCTGTGTGATGCCGAAGAAAGATGGTGAGAGAATAGCTGGGCACAGGAACCTTAGGAAGATGGATGCTGAGATCAGGTTGTCACTGAGATGTTGTTTCCCAATTGAGGTCATGCGCTCCCGGTACATGCAGAAGCATTCTCGAGCTCCAGAGGGAAGTACGGGTGAGAATTAAGGATACGAGACCAGGTCATCCTCACGATGGACATGAGGTTCTATTGCTGCTTCTGGAGAGACGAGCTGGGGTACCTTCATGGGGTCAACCTGTAAACAAATACATCATTGAAATTAAATCTGTAATCACAAATAATGTTCTTGTATTGTAATAAGCTTGGTAATTCAGTGTGAAAATTATATATAAAAAATTGAAATATAGAGTTTCAAGACAAAACCTTTTAGTGACGTGTGTAACTATCGCAAAAGCCGCCACATGCCCAGTTTGAGATGAAAAGCCCAAAACTGTACCGGATAATTTGAAGCTAATTTGAGCATATGGTGGTTTTATGGATTCTGGAAGTGTGTGACCTCTGCACAAATTATCAAACTTCCCCCACACACACTCATACCAGCCTGCGTGGTACTGAGATTTTTTTATGTATTTTTTTTATTGCCAAACACCGTAATTCCCAAGAAGGGGTGGCCATGAACATTAGGCGTTTGTCACGAATCGCTAGGTCAAGTTGCCCTGGCTTGACATCTACCAATAACAATTTGACAGTGAGGGCTCGATCCGCCTGAACTAAGCGTGTATGCGGCCAGCCCTGTGAGAGTTTCAGATCGGAACACAGAGGTCTGGTTAAACTAATGGGGAAAACAAAAAATAAGCGTGTATGCCAGCCTAAACCCGACACTCACCTCACATTCTAGAGCGGCCTCCACCACCTTGTTGATGACCTGCCTGAGAGTATCCAGCAGGTACTTGCCACCCACCAGCTTCATGAATGCCTCCATGGACTTGGTTGCCAGGGAGTTGCCGTGGAACAGCAAGTGTGAGTCCTCTGATGGGGAAATTAATGTTAGAAACTCGCCAACATAACTGAAATGCCTGCCAAACATAGTAAAAAATAAAAATAACAATAATCGTAAAGTAAATATAAGCCAAACCAAGATAACTAAATAGAATCGTCATGCGCTAAAAAGTATAATATGTGAAATACAAAATAAATGAGATTAGAAGAGAACACAAGCCGCACAAAGATCCATAGAGGACGCCCCTACTATCCCAATCATATTTTGTTTTTCTATATTTTCTATATATACATGGTCTCCACTAACCAGGGGGCTCTCACTAAACTACTATCTAGATTCTCTGTATATTACAAGTCAAATGTAAGCTTTTTTAGCCATACATCAATGTACAGTATGCATTATTCATAAACAATAATTCCTCACGAATTTACATTAAGGGACCCCACCTCGCTTTTTTTGTATCTTTCTCTCCCAGTTTTGTTTCGTTTATGATGCAAGTCTTACCATTTCAGAAGGGTCAGAAAAGAAACAATATTAAGCATATAAACGAATAGTAAATTAATGTTTAAAATCAAATTGAAATAAAGTCCCCATAGCAAATTTTAGGTGTTTAGGTGTTAGGCTATAATGATATGATTGATATCTATGTGTAAGTCTGAAAGTTAGGGCTGAAAATTACTGGTATATGTATTAACGCTGTGAGTTATGGAAAAATACCAAAGTTAATATAAAAATTGGAGGAATTAGCCTAGCCTCGGTTATAACAAACAATAAATAAAATATAATAATATAAATAATATGAAATAATATGGAAAAAATTGTCAAATGTGATCATTTGGACTAAACTAAACATTGCACCATTAATTTGTTTTCTTTGATATTGTATTGCCCTCGCAAAAATCCTGCAACCCCAATACTGTACTACCCGAGTTGACGTCTGGAATAGCGTAAAATAGTCGTTGATGGCGAAGTCTAATAAATCCATAACGTGAATCGCCACGCGACTATCACCTGGTTCTTTCAATGAGAACTATCTATCTATCTATCTATATGCTCAGGCCCAATCCCCATTTTGGGGGTAGCCGACTCAAGACAGAGCAAGAACAGGGAAAACACAAAAACAACATAAAACAACAAATAAACACAGATAAAAAGCACAAACTCACACACATCCAGGTCACCCAGAAGACTCAGAGACCAGGGTCACCAAGGTCGCTCCAGCACTCCCCCGGCCCCTGACCACCCGGAGAGGTTCCGATCTCGGCAGGCAGACATGCAGCGGAGCCAAAGCCACAAGCCCTCCCACCACACTTCCAGGCGCACCCTTCATATTAATCGTCTCCCCGGGCCAGGCGCCTGATGGACTATTATCTAGTCCAACTTGTGCCCGACCCCTTACTCCAAATGACCACGTGTTCACTCAACTATTCATAAGCATTCTCCATTCACTCCTGTCCACCACCACTTCCCCTGCCTGATCTATAGTCATTCCTCTATCATCCAAAGCCTTTCTTACACAGTCTCTCCATCCCAATGGGGGTCTTCCTGACCTTCTATCTCCCCTTGTACCTGACTCACATATTCTCTTTGTAAGCCTTTCATCTCCCATTCGTTCAACATGACCATACCAGCTCAGCACCCTTCTGTCCACTCTGGCTGACAAATGTTCCTGCTGCCTCACTCTCCTACGTATCTCTTCATTCCTCAATACGAGTAACTCCACACATACTCCTCAAGCAGCTCATCTCCATCACATCCAGCCCTCTTTTCTCCTTTTTCTTCAGAGCCCATGTCTCAGCCCCATACATCACTGTTGGCACAACAATTCCTTGATACAGTGCACTTTTTACTTTCACTCCAAGATTTCTCGTCTTCCACATACTTCCCATTGCTCCGAAAACCTTCCTTCCTTCACACACAATGAGAACTAAGGTTGCTATTTTATTGAACGTCCGCGGTAGTACAAGGGGTTAGCGCGCGGGTCTGGTTGACCTACTGAGGGAGGTCACTAACCCGGGTTACCCACTGAGGGAGGTAACTAACCCGGGTTCGAACCCCACGCCAGGCATCTCAAAAACCTGGGGAGTTTTCGGCAGGGATAAAAGCCCTCTAGGGTTCGAACCCCGTGCCAGGCATCTCAAAACCTGGGCACTTTTCGGGAGGGTTAAATTCCCTTCGTTCACCCAGCATTTCAGATAGCCTATGCAGTGGTGTTTTAAGTTTTTGGTTATTTTAAATGACACTACTGCAGCATTATTAGGCCTAGAAACAATTTATTAGGGAAAATATGGACCAATAGATTCACCATATTTTTCTCCATAGGCCTAGCCTATACGCTAGTCCGCATGGAGGATTTTCGTTATCGACAAATTGAAAAAATACCCACTTCACAGACAAATACAGTAGGCTACACCAAAAATCTAAGTCAAAGATGCCAAACAGCGGGGGTGTGGGGGCGGCAGCCCCCACCCATAATACTAGGATAGGTTAGGTAAGGTTGTTAGGTTAGGCTAATGTCCTTTCAAAGGGGTATAGTAAACACTAGGATAGCCTATAGGCTATCCAGTCAGAGGTAAGTCCTGCTGTAGTCTCCTTGAATGATACCGCGTTTTTTACTGTAGATAGGCAGGCAACTTTGCCTTTTGTCTCCTTCGTGCACAGACAAATTAAATAACTTACCAGTATAACTATGCAAAAAGGATTGCACCTACAGTATTGGCGTTTAGATTGCTCGCCTCTAAAACTTGTCAATTATCAATATAGCCTACCTGTAGGCTAAAAGTAACATTTTTGCTGTTGAAGTTTAATGAAGATAGCCTACCTGTAATAAATTAATTTTGGTGTTTAGGCATAGGCCTATAGCCTATATATATTTTGTTTTGTTTAAGTTTGGACCATAGGAAATGGCTGAGTTTTGTTTTTTATTTAGGCTAGGCCTAGGCTACATCAAATAGGCTACCTACCGTACCAAAGGAAAAATATTTCACCACAAAATCAGTTTCATCATCAGTGGCACCAAAATGGCAATTAGGCCTAACGAATAGGCCTAAGAAACCCTTCCTTCCATAAATGGTAACCTTATCTTTCTGTGACATGCAATTTCTGAGTAGGCTAGGCCTATCTATTGCGAAATATTGAAATAACAGGTTTTAGCGATACACTACGTTTCGTCACCACCTCTCAACCCGTTTCGTCATCGCGATCTCGGACGTTTCGTCACCATAATGAGCCACTACCATTTCAAGGGCATTGAACCTTGATTTAAGTATTTATAGTTATAATTTGTGACGAAAACCTAATGATTGGTTGCCTATTTGTATTATGGGACGGTAGATATGTATCTGATATGGTTTTGTTAGATTCTGATATCGTTTGTCAGAAGGTTGTCTTATATATAATACGATACTCGCTGTCTCTTAATAGACGCTACCAACAATACAACCAGATCCACTTTTTCGTGTACGGTAGTAAAGTAGGTTTAAGCGACCCAAGAATCGAAATCGGTCTTCTCGTTCATCAAGCATACATTTCCGCACTAATTACATCTCTAAAATATGTTAGTGTTCTCTATAATCATGTGTTGTGCATATTATAATATGTAGCCTACCTGTTATGCCACGCTTTAGAGGAGCGAGGTATATATTCTGGTTACACTTCCCAGCTCTGGGAGTTGTGCAATAATCGTCTAACTTAGGCTACTCTCGACTGGGAGAGGACTGACCTTAACTCTATCTACAATTCTACATCAAACAGATGACATACAATGCACAGAAACACGATGGTAAATAAACGAGGAAATGGTATATTCCCAAAATGATAAATACAAAGAGTTTGAATGACAAGGAACTCTAAAGCATAAATGCAACTCTTAACTCTGGAATTAAATACACTATAATGCCTAAGTCTCAATGATATGATATGCGTAAACCCAGATATGCGGCAGGAACTCTCGGTTGACGTGTAGAGTGCATGTTAAAATAAAGTGGCAATATTGTATCTACATTTCCTCTTCAGGGGGTCACGGGAGCCCGGGCCCGAGGAAGTATCTATATATTACGGTATATTTCGCTATATTCCGGTCTTATTCATACTTTAGTGACATCCTGGGCAAGAATATACATTGGAGTGGTTTATGAGTTTCGAACAAAGCTGCAAATAATGCCTTTTGGACTATTAAACATAGTGGTGACGAAACGGGTCTGAATTTTGGTGACAAAACGGGTTTTTGGGGACGAACCGGGTAGTGACGAAACGGAATGGTGACGAAACGTCCATACCCCGTTTTAGACAAGCTGTGAAGAAAATACAAAATACAAAATAAAAAAAGAAATTGGGGGAGAAGATGAAGTATATGACAACACAGCAGCCTCAGTCACATTTGTTAAATGCAGATCAAACACCCTAAACCTAGAAGACCGAAAAAGATTTAAGAAGGAGGATACAAAATGCAGACTGTGTGAAAACGATACAGAAAACTTAGAACATTTTATCCTGGAATGTGAAGAATATAATTAAATTAGGACAAAAATAACAAGATTACACAGGCCATATATCCAAGACACTGACAAACTTATAGGAGAGTTACTATTCAAGAAAGAAGGAAACGAAGAGATAAAACAATACTTACATAGATGTTGGAAAAGGAGAAAAAAGAGGATAAAAGAACTTGACGAAAGGGTGACTGGACGACTCTGCCCAGGGGACAACTCGGGTCGGACAGCTCGGCCACGACGGCGAGACAGCTCGGCCCATTATTTGAGACAGCTCGGCCCCATGTTATGCTATGGTTAGGTTAGGTTAGGTTAGATAGGGAAATAGTGATTCCAAAATGATCAATATAGCCATCTACAGTATATCGTTTTTATGTTGTCGAAGCAAATAAGGGTTGTGAAAGGCCGAGTTGTCTCGCAATTAACACTGAGCCGAGCTGTCTCGGTTTTACTGGGCCGAGCTGTCTAATGAAGGCACCTAAAAACAACAGGCTACAGCAACAAGGCAAGGGATTCGTCGAACACTAATATTGCTCTCAACATTAATGATCAGGTTTACCACGACAAACGACAAATTTCAACCTACTTCGACTCCTTCTTCACCTCCATAGCAAACACACTTGCACAGAACCTACCGCAACCTCTCAATAAATACACGACAACAACGGCCACTTTTCGAAATTTCTACAGAGATAAAGGCATACACCCTAACACATTTGGATTGCAAAATGTTACACCAAAATACACTTTTAACGAGCTCTCTAACCTAAATGTACATAAAAGCACAGGACCAGACAAAATTCCTGCCAAATTTCTACGAGATGGAGCTATTGGTATAGCAGGTCCCCTAACTCACATCATCAACCTGTCAATTAACACCAACACTGTACCTGCTGAACTGAAGGAAGCTATTGTAACCCCTCTATTCAAGAAAGGAAATAAACTAGAAGTTGGCAACTACAGACCAGTTAGCATATTATGTATTGTATCAAAAATCCTTGAAAGAGCGGTATACACCCAAATTGAACACTACCTCAAAGAAAATTATCTATTCTATAAGTTTCAATCAGGTTTCAGATGCATGTACTCGACAGACTCCTGTCTCATCCACTTAACAGATCACATTCGTAAAGAAATGTCTAAAGATAACTACACCGGTATGGTTCTTCTTGATCTACAAAAAGCGTTTGACACAGTAGACCATGATATCCTATGTAATAAACTACAAGCAATGGGCATTGGGTCAGTAAACTGGTTTAAATCTTATCTTAGTGGTAGAACACAAAGAGTCAAAATTGATAATAATATATCTGATCCTATGCAAATTAACTGTGGGGTCCCGCAGGGAAGCATCCTTGGTCCCTTACTCTTTCTCTGTTATGTGAACGACATGGAACTGAGCGTCTCGTGTAAACTATTACTGTATGCTGACGACAGCGTGCTTCTGGTTTCAGGAAAAGACCCAATAAGTATTGCCGCTACACTTTTCAAAGAACTAGAATCATGTAGTGAATGGCTACATTACATTACATTACATTAATGAAGTCAACGCACCAGGCGACAAAGGCCATATGGCACGAAATATTTAAAGACGGGAAGGAAGTTAACTAAATATCATCGAGAACTCGAACATGATGAAGGAAGGACATAATACGGGAGATAGAAAACGAGGGAGATTCAGAAAGAAAATCAGCAAGACATGGCGGCCGGCGGAGGAAAGCCAGAAAAGGGAAGAAACGCGTGCGGGCAACGGAAAATAAGGGGCAATCGAGGAAAAGATGGGAAACAGAAAGCTGAACGGTACAGCGCGAGCAAAGAGGCGGAGGAGAACGGGACATTAACACCTTAAGAGCGGCCTATGCGGTTTATTTATATGTACCGCCCAGCGGGGTGTTTTTAGCCAAAATAGGGCTGTTTACGTGATCATTTTCATGCCTAAATAAGACCCAGAACGTAAAACAAGTATCTATCCCTGAAAGGGCATAAACAGAGCTTTCGAATGACACCATAACGATCCTTTTATGATGGCTAGTTTTCTTGCAATAACCGTGCAACGCGAGTGCAAAAAGCATGTAATTAGCCACTTTCCCGATACAATTCCGTATATAGCGAGTGAGAGAGGAAGGAGGGATTCGTGTCAGTAGGTTCTCCGCGGTGGTCTGGAGCAGTCATACGCTCGCTACTCTCCTGCCACCACTTGTCTCTCTCTCTCAGCAACATTACGTGCTGAAATTGCCACTCGACCTATGTCGAGCGCCGCCACATAGTCCAGCTTTATTTAACTCGACTTAAGTTGCGCGCCGACATTTAGGGGTTAAAAACGAATGGGTAAGTCTGGTGTGGCCAATGCGGAGACGGGCCAAAGCCGTCTCCCATCGGCGATTACGGTGGGAGGGATCAGACCACCCAGAAACGGACGGTTTGACAGAACGAAGTTTATTAACGGAGATAGTGGACCACTGAGTCTGCCACCTCGACCAAAGAAACCTGGATAAGGCAGGGAAGAAATCAGAGGCCGGGACAGCAAGTGAGGAGCGGGTACCCCGCACGGCAGCAGAACGAGCAAGGCAATCAACCCGCTCATTACCGCAAACGCCAACGTGACTGGGAACCCAGCAAAAATATACAAGCTTTTTGCGGACGGAAAGGCGGAAAAGCCATTCCTGAATGGAAAGAACTAAAGGGTGTAGAGCAGGGGAGGACTGTAATAGAAGTAGAGCACTGAGAGAATCAGAGAACAAAGTAAAGGACGAGGAGGGGAAGGAACACATAAAACGGAGGGCAATAAAAATAGCATAAAGTTCAGCAGTTAAAATACTGGCAACGGGAGGTAAAGAATATTGATACGAGCAAGTGGGAAAAAGGACGGCAAACGCCACGCCTACCGACGTCTTGGAGCCAACAGTAAACACAGGAGTGGTTGTAGCGTGAAGAGAGAGGTGATCTAAGAAACAAGACCGAAGAACGAGGGGAGAAGTAGAGGACTTGGAACAAGGGAGGATGGAAGGGCAAACCGAAGGACGAGGGAAAAGCCAGGGGGGAAAAGAGCAAAAGCGGAAAGGGAGGACGTTAGAAACAGGGAAAGAGCACGATGCGAGCAGCGAGAGCATGCGGACAGAAAACGGAGAACCAAGACGGGGGTGAGACGAAAAAGTAGCAACGACCGAAGGGGGAAGGGAAAGATGTGAAGATGGGAATTGTTGAAGGCGAGCGTAAGAACAAAGGGACAGGAGAGCCCGACGACGATAAAGAGAAGGGAAACCAGACTCAGCATAGAGGCTTTCAACAGGAGAGGAACGAAAAGCACCAAGGGCAAGACGAAGACCAGAGTGATGAACAGAATCAAGAGTATGGAGAACAGAATCAGAGGCTGAAGAATAAACTTGACAGCCATAATCTAACTTAGAGAGGACAAGAACAGTATGAAGCCGAAGAAGAAGCACTCGATCAGCACCCCAAGTGAGCTGGGACAAGGACTGAAGAAGGCGGAGGCGGAGTAAGGCAGCAACCTTGAAAGAAGAAACATGAGCGGACCAATTAAGACGAGAATCAAAAGTAAGACCCAAAAAAGTAGTAGAGGAACGATAAGGGAGGGCAGTACCATAAAGAGTAAGAGGAGGATGAGGAATAGAATGGCAACGAGTAAAGGACATCGCGCAGGGTTTGGAGGTGGAAAAACGGAACCCGTGGCGGGTTGCCCATGAAGAAACAGCCAGAATAGCGGATTGGATAAGAAGATGTAAAGCGGCAATATCTGAGTCGGCTGCGTACATCGCAAAGTCGTCGACATACAAGGAAGACCGAACCCCGACAGGAAGAGAAGACACGATACTGTTGATAGCAATGAGAAAAAGGATGGTACTCAGGACACAACCCTGAGGGACACCTTCTAACTGAGGGTAAAGACGAGATAAGTGGGAAGCGACTCTGACACGAAAGGACCGAGAAGAAAGAAAATTCTGAATAAAGACTCCTAGATTACCGTAAATGCCACAAGAACGGAGCTGACGCAAAATGTGGTACTTCCAGGTAGAATCATAGGCTTTTTCGAGATCGAAAAAAACAGCAATGACAGTTTGACGACGAGCAAAAGCTGTCCTGATATAAGATTCCAAGCGAATGAGGGGGTCAAGCGTACTACGAGCACGTCTGAACCCGAGCTGGGAAGAAGACAACAAATGGCGCGACTCAAGAATCCACATGAGACGAGCGTTAATCATACGTTCAAAGGGTTTACACAGGCAACTGGTAAGGACAATAGGGCGATAGTCCTGTGGGGAGAACCCAGACTTGCCAGGTTTAAGAAAAGGTATGGTCAGGGCAGTACTCCAAGAGGGAGGGAAAACACCAGAAGACCAAATCTTGTTATAGAGAGCTAACAAGAAGACCAGAGCTTGCGAGGAAAGATGTTTGAGCATGAGATAATGGATACCATCAGGACCCTCAGAAGTGTTCTTACAGGCACGGAGAGCGGTGCGTAACTCAGTTGAGGAAAAAGGAGCATTATAGGATTCGTCAGAGGAAAGACTAAAAGTAATTGGAGTACTTTCTGTAACGACTTTAAGCGAGTGAAACTCAGCAGAGAGATGAGAACCACTGCTAACTGAGCTAAAGTACGAGCCCAATCGATTAGCAATTGTTTCGGAGTCTGCCACAGAAACACCATCAATGCGGAGGACTGGAGCACGGAAGGGAAGATGTTTACCAGAGATCTTACGAATACGTTTCCAAACCGAAGCGACAGGAGTGCGAGACGTAATAGAAGAAACATAGGACTCCCAACTCCGGCGTTTAGCGGCTTTGGTAGTACGACGGAAAAGAGCAGATGCACGGCGAAAGAGAAAAAATGACTCCTGAGAAGCAGGGGTGAGACGCTTACGGCGAAAACTTTTCCAAGCCGCCCGTTTAACCCGGAGGGCCCTGGAACACTCAGGAGACCACCAAGGGACGCATTTAGACGAGAAAGGGCGAGACGTCCGGGGAATGGACGTCAAAGCATCACCGAAAACCAGATCCAGAAAAAACGAGAGCATGACATGGACCGATGAGAAAGGAGGAGGAAGCAAAGAAGGAACAGTAAGGGAAGCAAAAGAAGACCAGTCGCTGGAAGCACCAACGAGGGGAGTTAGGAGTAGGAGAGTAGGTAGTCAGAGAAAGGAGAATGGGAAAATGGTCGGAATTGTGAGAATTCTCGAGAACTGACCAATGAAAATCAAGTGAAACTGAAGGGGAACACAGGGAAAGATCGATACAGGAAAACGTACGAGTCCGACCATCAAAATGAGTAGGAGCACCAGAATTAAGGATAAAAAGATTACGGTCCGAGAGAAAAGGTTCAAGCCGACGACCCCGGGGTGAAATAACATTGTCACCCCACAAGGTGTGCCGACCATTAAAATCACCAAGGACTAAGAATGGAGTGGGCAACTTAGATAAAATCTCGGAGAATTCGGTAAAATCGATGGGAAGAGAAGGCGATAAATACACAGAAACCACTGTTAACCAGCGGTCAAGATAGACTCTAGCAAAGGTGCAAGGGAAATGAGTAGAAAAGGACAGCTCTTCAAAAGGGACAGAACAATGAATAAGAAGACAAGTATCATGGAGAGAGTGGGGAGAACTATAAAAAGAGTAATGAGGAAAGGGAACAGGAGGAGAGAAAAGACGAGTCTCCTGAAGACAAACGGCCTTAGGGGAGTGAAGAGAAAGAAGAAAACGAAAGTCAATCCTTTGAGCATTAAGACTACGAAGATTCCACTGCAAAATGGACATAATAAAACAAAAAGAAAAAAGAAACTAAGAGGAGACTAAAGGACGAAAAAACAATGAAAACAGACAAAAGAAAACCATAAAAGGAGGTAAAAGCCACCGAAAATAAGAACGCACAGAAAAAGAGGAAGGACACACATAGAAGGAAAGAAATATACATAAATAACAATAAAGGTAAAACACACACACTTATGTACAACTAAGAAAAGGTGAATGAGGATAACGTGGAGAATTAAAAGGAGGCAAAAGCCAACAAAAAAAGAAAGGGAAGAATACACACTTATGCACAACAATGAAGAGTCGGATGGGCGAACAGGGAGACAGATAAATACAAATAATGATAAAGGGAAAAATACACACTTATGTACAACAATAAAGAGGTGGATGGGTTAACGGGGAGACAGAAGAGAAGGAGGCAGAGGGGAGGACCGAAAACCGGGGGGCATAGGGAGGCTTGACAGCGAAAGAGAAGAAGAAAGAGGAGGGCCAGAGTGAGAGGAGGGAAGGGCAGAGGACAAAAGAGAGACAGAAGGAAGAGAAGAAGGTTGGGAAGGGGAAGAGACGGAAGAGGGGGGGACAGGGGAAGGAGGAGGTGGTTGAGGGGTAAGGGGCAGTGTAGAGGGGACGGGATGAATGTCAGCTGAAATGGTAAGAGGCGGGGGACGAGAAGAATCGAGAAAGTCTTGAATCTTGGGAATGGACTCAAAGGACATGTTTAAGTCAGAGGGAGGGCGAAGGCAGGAAGAAGAAGAAAGAGATGGAGAGGAGGAGGAAGGAGGGGCGGAGGAAGGAGGCAACCTCTTTTTCTTCTTCTCACCGGGACTCGGACTCCGGACATTACGGTGGAAGTCCCTGCGTTTAGAAGAGGAGTGGGGAGAGGGAGAACGGGAGGGACGGGAAGGAATTTTGGAAATCCGTTTGGTAGAGACAGGAGATCGGAAGGAAAGGGAACCACGAGACGAGGGAGGAGGAGAAGAACTAGAGGAAGGCTTGGGATGGGACCGCTGACGGGTGGGGCGTTGAGCAAAACCAGAAGAAGAGGGGCGAGGGCGAGTAGAGGAAGTGCAAGGAGTGGAAACGGAAGTAGGAGTAGAAGAGTCAAGCACAGAGAAAGAGTTAGACAAAGGGATAGAAGACGAAGAGACAGTAATAGGATTAGTGGAGACAGAAGAAACCGAAGGCGTAGAAGTAAGGGAAGAAGGGACAGAGCGGAACAGAGGAAGAGGACAAGGGAAGCGGAACGGAGGGAGTGGAAGAAGAGACGGGAGGGTGAGAGATAAGTGCAGAAATCGGACGAGGTGAGAAGCCCAGGCGAAGAGCTTCCTTACGGGCAGTAGAGCGAGTAAGGCCTTGTTTTGCTTTAAGAATTGTAACTTCAGATTCAAATTTGTAAACGGGGCAATCATGGGAATAGGCAGGATGGGAGGCTTTACAGTTGAGGCAGCAGGGGGTCGTAGACGGGCATTCATCAGCAATATGGCCAGGTTGCGCACAGTACGGGCATGTAGGGTAGTCGGGGTTGAGAGAGCGACAGTATTTCACGGGATGGCCAAAACGCCAGCAACCCTTGCACTGCTGAGGGCGGGGAAGGGATTCTAAGACGTCGATGCGAGTACCACCGACAATAACGTGAGAAGGGAGAATATTACCATCAAACGT
Organism: Paralithodes platypus; assembly: GCA_032716605.1. Taxonomy (NCBI): domain Eukaryota; kingdom Metazoa; phylum Arthropoda; class Malacostraca; order Decapoda; family Lithodidae; genus Paralithodes; species Paralithodes platypus. The sequence goes on along the minus strand of CM064501.1, from coordinate 15,014,211 downwards.
TATTTTAGCGATATTAGAGGGATAGCGGCGATTGTGGCGAGGTTGGATGGTGTAACAGACAATATTAATTACAACATGGTCTTGAGCAACAACGGCCTTCCCAATAAGGTCGGCGCGATCTTTGAAGTCCCGATCACCGAGTTGGATATAAGAAGGGATCAGGACAGTACCCGTGCACGAGTTCATTCTTTGGTCTTTAAAAGCAGGGATGGGAGTACCGTTGGGGTCTGCAAAGGCCGCCATAGCAGCAGCCTGACTCTCGTTTTGCACTGTAACTAGACGGGAATGATCATGACGAGAGTGGAAAGTGACATCCTTGCCCACCTTCTGAAGGAGACTGAGGTCATCTCCGGCAAGAGGGACTGAGGCGGGGATAGAAAAGAATTTAACAAAAACGGCAGGGGCAAAGAGATCGGAGAGAGGAAGAATAGAAGAACGAGGGCGAGCAGAAGAAGCAACTGAAGGAGAAGAAACTGAAGTAGATGGAACCGAAGGAGAAGGAACTAAAGAAGAAAAAGAAGGAGAATATGGTTCGAAAGTGACAATGTGAGATGAGGAAGCAATGGAGGAAGAAGACGAGGAAGGAAGAGTGGCAGATGCAGTAGAAGGGACAGCAAACGACGGAAGAGAAGAGGGCTGAACTGGCGGAGCGGGGAGGGATATGGAAGAGGAAGCTGTAGAAGAAAGAGCAGGCTGAACTAATGAAGAATCGGAAAGAGAGGTGACACACTCCACGTCTACCAAAGTCGAAGCCGAGGAAGGCACCGGAGAGCGATCAATGAGGAGAGAGTCAGAGGTTTGAGCTGGTACGGTACTAGTAGGTACGGATGCGTCTAGGGCGGAAGCCCCAGAGAGTTGAGAAAGGTCAGGTGGAGAGTCCGTGAGATCGCGTGGGACGGGGACAGGGTGCGCCTTAGCTTGTTCCGGGGTAGTGGGGTTGCATGGACGGACCATGATGACCCAAGTTGTTTTTACTATTCTAATTTCGGTTTGTCGGAAAACAAAAAAGGAAAGAAAGACTAACCAAGGGGAAGAAAAAGAAAGAAAAGAAAAATTCAGAAACAAAGCTAAAATAAAGAGCGTACCATAAGAGCTAACAGAGCCCCCCGTCGCGAGTCAGGAAGCTCCGACCCCCACACCGACGGCACAAACAGGGGCAGGTCCTAGGGGGTTTCATCCCCATACCCTACCCCCCTAGACAAGGGGGGATAGCACCACTACGTACAGAGAGGCCTAGCTTAGGCAAAACCGCTATACTGGGACTGAGGGCAAAATGAATTGCAAACATCCCCAATCTGTACGTAATGGAGGGCAGCCGGACAGAAGCCAGGAAACCCACCAGGAAGGTAGACCGGACCCCCGGAAACCGAGACCGGGCCTCACTGATGGGCGGTCCATGGAGCGACAGCACGGGCGACCGCGCCGCCGCCCCCGGTACCAACCCCCACGTGCAGTGAGCTAGCTGCCACTGCCCCTGTAAACGGGTAGGAGTCAGAACTCCCCACTCAGCGAGGGAAGGCGTCTTGAGCCTATCCGGCACAATTTAGTGAAAAAGGAGGAGGAAACCCTCCGCAAAGCGAGGTCAAAATCGGGAACCAGAAAAACGCCGTCACCGGAAGGTTCCGCTTATCCCAAAGACGACGGGGGGGTACTTCGTCCACGACGCCGCTGTAATCCCTGCTCCGAAGAGTGGATGACAGCGACCCCGCTTCGAGCCCCGCCACCACGACAAGGTGGCTCCCCAACGGCGGGGAGTGAATGGCTAGTGGACAATAGACTATCTCTTCACCTGGGCAAGAAGCCATCTTATGTGGAACAAAACGCAAACTGAACGACATTGTGGGCTTCTCGGTCAACTGTAATTATATTCCTACAACAACAGTGTCACAAGTTAAATATCTCGGACTAAAACTGGACTCGAGTTTGTCAGGTGAAACAATTTTGGAATCTATCCTGAGTAAGTGTAGAGCACGTATAAAATACCTGTATAGACAGGTGGGATGCTTGCCAGCGGCGACCAAAATGACCCTTTGCCAAGAGCTTGTTCAATGTAATTTTGATTATTCTGCATCATCTAAATCAGCACAGCACAAACTTCAGGTCACTCAAAATAAAATGGTTAGGTTCATGCTGAACCTAGGACCCAGATCACATGTTGGCCAGGAACAACCTCAGTCACTAGGAATGCTCAATGTCTCTGACAGGGCCAAACAAATCAGGCTCACTACAGGGCCAAACAAATCAGGCTCACTAATGCCTTCAAAATTTTCTATGACAGAGCTCCAGAGTATCTAAAGAGTGATTTTGTTAAAGCAAATGAGAGGAGTGGACATAATACAAGAAACAGGACGTTTAATTTTAAGGTCCTGAGAATCCAAGGACAGGGTAAGCAAACATTCTTCTTCACTGCCATCAAAGACTGGAACGACCTACCCCAGTCAGTCCGTAATAAGAGAACACTGTATTCCTTCAGACGTAGCCTAAAGGAACACCTGAACCGGACAGCCGCGAGAAGGGAGCACCAAGCTTATGTCTACTACTAAATGCGACATAAGAGATAGGCAAACCAAACTGAAATGATTACTGATATTTACTATAGGATGTAAGGTATCTTAAAATAACTCCCTAGAAATACTTTCTCTAAAGTATCTATTTCTTTTATCCTCCCCTTTTCCCCAGCTAACCTAATCCCACAAGGACCCCAATGGAAATACGCCTAACAGCCTTATTGGGCTATCCTTAGTTGGAATTATGCAAAGCTGGTACATGTCATATTTGTAACATACTATGTGGTACCAACTCTGTAAATTGCTAACTGACTAAATATTATTATTTTTATTATTATTATTAAGGTAATGCTTGTTAATCCTACCGGGATTGATGTATTAAAATGGGAAAAATTATCCACTACTGATATGCTTAATGTGAAATTCACTAATCAAATGTTACTTACTTTAGGAACAAATGACCTTATATGCTTGAAATTAGAAAAATAGTATAGTGTTAGTAAAGAAAGGCTTACAAAAAGTGGGAGAATTGAAAAATATACCATTTGTATACTGTTGCACAGTAATACAGTAATTTTGTCAATATATTCAAATATTTGTTGTTGTTGTTGTTCCCCAGGCTGTCTGGCCGAACAGCCCCAAGGTCTCGAGCAAGGCCAAGGCCATAAACGAGCGCCCCCACAAAATCCTCCCTGCTTACCACTAACAAAACCCGGGTGACCGAAGCCACTCTAAGGCAGGGAGCTGAGGAGGGTGCGGAAACGCCCGGGAAACCAAAGCCCCACCCAAGGCCCTGTGCCCCTCAGCAATTATGAAGGGAAAGTTGAGGGGTAAGGGAAAAATGTGACACTTTGGCTCCCAATCTGCCAACTTCTAGGTTGGCAGTAGGGAGGTCAATCCACGGAAAAGACGCCGCCACTTGAGATCTAGAAGATATATACGGTAAGTAAAAGGAACAGTCAGAGTAAGCTATGGGTATGGCAGAGATCGCTCAGTTCTCACTCGGATAGACCAGCCCATAACCACATGACTAGAACCCAATCCTCTCAGCATCAGCTAGGAAAGGCCCTAGAAAGCCACCTTCGGCGGGGGGATAGCTCCCCTATTTCAACTCCTTTCGGGGTTGGGCACCCGCCCTCAGGGTTGGGCACCCGCCCAATATTTGTAATATATAAAACAAACAATTACTTATGTTAGTCAAGATAGGAAGAAGATTCAAAGATATTCTCCTAACCTTATTAAAGTTTTCTGACATTAACCACAATACAATATCAGCAAAATCAGAGTGAAGCCTTCCACTATCATACTCTTGGTAAATTTTCATAATAATTACAGCAATATAAATAAAATACTCACATTAGGGTCTTCCCGTGCCGCCGCACCTCCTCTGTCATCTCCATCATCTTGGCATCTGCCCGCAGATCCCGCTGTCAGGCCGGGCGCTGTAACTCTGTGCGAGGTGGCAACATGTCCTCCCGCTGCATGAAGGCTGAGGCTGGGCGGGTGTCTGACCTGGGGGGGTCAGGGGTGTCATGTGAGGCGGGGGAACTAAGGGGTAGGGTGTGGTGGCCGGGACCAGGGCAGGTACGGTTGCGGGAGTCAGGGTGGAAGGTGACGTTCTGGTAGTAACGTTCCTCCTCCATTGCCAGGCTGGGGTAGCTGGGATGCCGACCAACACCACCCACACCGGGATAACCTCCTTCACTCAAGTTCTGGGTTGATCTGGAAAAGAAGCAAATTCATAATCAACGTTACAAATGCTCTATACTGTACATGAAGTTAAAAAGGAAAAAATACCATGACATTTTTTCAAAAGCCTTTAACCCACAGAACACGGATGGCCCCCCGGGCGGACAAATCGAGTCTTCATCGCGCACCCCGGAGCTGACTCCTGCTTGACTCAGGGCCAAAAGCACTTGATCGATGATTTTCTGCAGCCCGAATCGATGCATAAAAGCAGTGGACAGTGACTTAGGAATGCTTACAATGGTGGAATAAATCAATAATCAAGAATAATACATAATCCATAGTTGATCAAAAATAAACAAGCTGAAGTCGTAGGCGCCGATAATCCGATATGTCGGCCGTGTAATCAAAAAGAAATATGGACACAGTGCCAAAAGCCCCATTTTTATATTATTACCTTGGGTTCTGACTATAGATCAGGCAGGGGAAGTGGTGGTGGACAGGAGTGAATGGAGAATGCTTGTGAATAGTTGAGTGAACACGTGGTCATTTGGAGTAAGGGGTCGAGCGCAAGTCGGACTAGATAATAGTCCATCAGGCGCCTGGCCCGGGGAGACGATTAATATGAAGGGTGCGCCTGGAAGTGTGGTGGGAGGGTTTGTGGCTTTGGCTCCGCTGCATGTCTGCTTGCCGAGATCGGAACCTCTCCAGGTGGTCGGGGGCCGGGGGAGTGCTGGAGCGACCTTGGTGACCCTGGTCTCTGGGTCTTTTCCTGGGTGACCTGGATGTGTGTGAGTTTGTGCTTTTTATCTGTGTTTATTTGTTGTTTTATGTTGTTTTTGTGTTTTCCCTGTTCTTGCTCTGTCTTGAGTCGGCTACCCCCAAAAGGGGGATTCGGCCTGAGCATATAGATAGATAGATAGACATTTTAATTTCCAGTTGCATTTCTAAATGTTATGTCTGTACATTTTTGGTTACTGTACGTTAAATTTTGCTAAGCTAGATAAATCTATGATAAATATTTATTTCATTAATCATTTACCAACATTAGAAAGTTCATTTGTATCTTCCTATAATATTTAGGTTGCAAAGACAACAACTTAATATTAATGAAAAGGCTAAAATGTTAAATCTTATAAAGCTTACCTTAAAATTACTGATGAATGAAGACAACCCAGGCGTCCTAGGTGATTTAGTCAGCTTGGTGTTCGACTGCTACACTACAGGCCCGGGCCGGGATATACAGATCTGCAACAACATTTTGGTCATTAAAATTGTACATAACAATTATAAATACATATACATATACTTGAAAGACCGAGTGATAATTTCTGCTCTTTCATTAACCCTTTCAGAACAGGTGAGTGTACTGTACAGGCATTTTGGCTCCAACATTCCTTTATTTGGGCCCTGTCACTCTTTAACCCATTGGCTGCGGCTATGTTTGGGCTATTTAGGGCATATTCAGGCACTCCTGAATGATAAATCAAGCATCTGCATTAAATGAAGTGTATTCTGCCGAAAACTAGGCGAAAATAGCTTCAAAATTACACCAGAACGGACCGTATACGTGGTCTGGTTCACCCGCAGTGATCCCAGTGAAACGCGGGAACCCCGCAATTATGTAACACTCGCTCGCTTGGCTGCACTTATGAGAGAGACAGAGAGAGACCCGCGCGAGACACAGCCTAGCTCAGTGAGCCGCTCAGTGCTCTGAGGGTCGGAGGTGGGCTCCTCACGCTCCCGCCCACTGTCACTCGATTTTTTACGTTTTTTACAGGCTTTTAAAGCCTGGAAATTGCTGTAACTTGCCAAAACATTCCAGAACGTCACCGCAGCGAAAGTAATGAAACATGAAAAGTAATTCAAAATATATCAGAGATTACGCGACATCTTTCCTAAAATGAAACAAATAATATACTGTAATGTTACCTACAATATAATCAAAAGTTTTTTTGTTTTGCCTATATACATAAATCTACTGTAAGCCAAAATGCAAACACATGAATGGCAAAATTGTAACAAAATTACCAGTACTACCACTACACGTCCTTCCTAATCTTAACAAAATCTTCTGCTTAAGCGTTGCTTCCACATAGCAATTTTGATAACTTGTTTAATCTTTTTACTGTATTGGGTTCATCCAAGTTTTGCTTTATTTATTTTGCAAGTTTGACATTATAATTAACAATAAAATATAAGGCGGGTGCCCAACCCCAAAAGGGGTTGAAATAGGGGAGCTATCCCTCCGCCAAAGGCGGCATTCTAGGGCCTTTCCTAGCTGATGCTGAGAGGATTGGGTTCTAGTCATGTGGTGATGGGCTGGTCTATCAGAGTGAGAACTGAGCGATCTCTGCCATACCCATAGCTTACTCTGACTGTTCCTTTTACTTATATATTTTCTAGATCTCAAGTGACGGCGTTTCTTGCGTGGATTGACCTCCTAATCTACCAAGATTGGAAGCCAAAGCGTCACATCTTTCCTTTGCCCCTCAACTTTCTCTTCATAATTGCTGAGGGGCACAGGGTCCTGGGTGGGGCTTTGGTTTCCCGGGCGTTTCTGCACCCTCCTCAGCTCCCCGCCATGGAGTGGCTTCGGTCACCCAGGCTTTATTGTGGTCGGCAGGGAGGGTTCTGTGGGGGCGCTCGGTTATGGCCTTGGCCTTGCTCGGGGCCTTGGGGCTGTTCGGTCAGGCAGCTTGGGGAAAAACAACAACAACAACTCTGACTGTTCCTTTTACTTATATAATTTCTAGATCTCAAGTGACGGCGTCTCTTCCGTGGATTGACCTCCCAATCTGCCAACCCAGAGGTTGGTAGATTGGAAGCCAAAGCGTCACATTTTCCCTTTGCCCCTCAACTTTCTCTTCATAATTGCTGAGGGGCACAGGGCCCTGGGTGGGGCTTTGGTTTCCCGGGTGTTTCCGCACCCTCCTCAGCTCCCCGCCATGGAGTAGCTTCGGACACCCAGTCTTTATTGTGGTAGGCAGGGAGGGTTCTGTTGGGGCGCTCGGTTATGGCCTTGGCTTTCCTCGGGGCCTTGGGGCTGTTCGGCCAGGCAGCCTGAGGAACAACAACAACAATAAAATATTCCACCTATTACCAGACGCCATATTCATTTGCTTTATTATAGAAATGTGTATTATTTCTTTACTTTCCTCCCTAGACATCCATCGACCTTAACAAAACACCAACACCTACCTACTAGATAAATTTGTAGCCTACATTTTTCGATATAATTTGTTTCTGCCCAAACCCTGTTTTTATCTTAAATTATATATGCTTACAGGTACCTACCCGATAGCACTATCGTTAGTGAGTGCTATATACTGTATATATATTTTTTTGTAATATTATATATCTTATCAATATTTTTATTTTGTACTATTATTAATGTCTTGTCAAGTTGCAAATTTGATTTTAAATGAACATTTTAAAACTAATTGTAGTTTATTTTATTCATGCAGTTTAGTAATATTTGCCAGAACGTCCCGGACTGTACTGTGTGAGTCTGAAATAAAGTATTATTATTATTAATGATTACCAGACAAGAATACAGTACTGTACTTTTTCAACGATTCTATAATACAGTAGACCCCACAAGGGTGCGGTTACCTAAGTCCGAGACATGCGCGCACCCTTGTAAAACGCACCCTTGGAGCTTAAGAACCTATGGGAAATTCACTATGTAGTCCGGGGACTCTTCAAACTTACCCTTTTTTCGCCCAATAACCCCTGAAAAACATGAACTAAGGAAAGAATACCTGCACAGTATAGAAATGTGATTAGATTAGATAGAATAGGGGTATAACACTCACTTTGGATGGTTTATGTATGCGTGGAGGTTGGGATGTTGGTCTTACTGAGGAGCCTCGGACCCTCAGTAAGATCAACATCCCAACCTCCACGCATACATAAACCATCCAAAGTGAGTGTAATACCCATATTCTATCTAATATCTAATCACATATCTATACTGTACAGTAGTCCCTCGTTATCGACGGCTTTTTTATAGACGGATTTGATTATAGACGGATTGCTTTATCATAGACGGATTCGACTATCGACTGACTTTAGACTGATTCGAGTATCGACTGATATATCGACGGATTAATTGTTTATTTATATTACTCTAATATACCAACCAAGTGGATTAAATTATGAACAATAAGACATACAATAATAAGAAAATACACCGAAAACGAGAGCAAAAATAATTAGCCTAAAGACTTTAGGTTTTGAGTGAATCCGGATTCACCGACGATCGGAGCGTCACTTTCGACCTCCATTTTTAATGTTGTCAAAACAAGGCAGAAGCTCTAAGTCCACCCGCCTTTTACTTGCTTATTTGTACCTGAACCTTGTATCTCTTGCGTTTATTATGGCCTCTAATGTATTCAGTGATAGATATTTGCAATATACTCTAATATGTAAGGTTATGTGTAAAGGAAACGCTTAAAAGTACATAGGATAGGAGACCACGGATACTGTACGTGTATGTACGGTACCGTAATGTACGGTAATGCGGTATTGACGGTTTTTGCTATCGACGGCAGTCTTAAGAACGTAACCCCCGTCGATAACGAGGGATTACTTACAGGTATTCTTTCCTTAGTTCATGTTTTTCAGGGGTTATTGGGCGAAAAAAACGCACGCTTTGCTTTTTTCGCGCTTTTTTCGCACCCTTGGATTATACGCACCACACGGACATCTGCCGCACGGTTGGAGAATCGCACCCTTGCGGGGCCCACTGTACTGTATTTAATACTTCTATCTCACAACATTTACTTTAAGCCAGTGTCACACAAGCACTTTTTCTGGATTTATTGAGTTTGTTTGACCCTTTACATTACTAAAGGTCATTCCTACAATACATATAATATTCTAATGATAGCCAGAATAAACTAAAATGCATCATACTCCTCAAAGGGTTAACTTTATGATTATTAAGTCAGTAACTGTCCCCTTCCTAATAACAAGCACTTTTCCAGGCAATTGTGATCTGGCATCTTCTTAATTACAGATATATACTAGTTCAGTCTCTTATATTTTTCAATATTCAGTCTAGTTGTCAATTCCAATGACAAAATACCAAAAAACAAGTACCGGTAGGAGAAACAAGTTGCTAATCGAACATTGACGGAGCAAGCGCCACAGGTCACAGGCTGTATCAGTGTAGCACGGTTGGTAGAGCACTCGCCTGCAAACTGTGAGGTTAAGGGTTCCAGTCTTGGGAAAGCATATTTGGCAGCTAGCAGTACAGTGCTGTGGCGTCTGCCATACATACATATATAACATTTTAAGACTGAGTGCTCCACACATACGTGCAGTTTCAGTTTCTTGTCCTAATGGTGGCGTTCCAGGCAACCCTGTTAAGGGCTGCTTCACTTGTCAAGTTTTTGGATTTGAGATCGGCATGTATAGTCCGATCCCAGGTCTTCCTCGGTCCACCCCTTGGTGCAGCTCCCTCCACAATCACAGACCTGCATTTTTTCACCCAATTTTGTTCATCCATTCTCTCCACATGTCCATACCATCCCAGTCTACTTGTACGCATAACTTCGCTAATACTCTTTATACCTAAACGTCTCCTCAGCTCAACATTTGTTATTATATCCTGCAGCCTGGCCCCACACATCCATCTCACCATTCTCATCTCATTACGTTCCATTCTGTTGACATCCTCTACTTTAACGGCCCATGTTTCTGAGACATACGTCATTGCACTTCCAACACATGACGCATACACCTTTCCCTTCAGGGGGAGAGGCATTCTTTTCATGGTCAGAATTGGCAGCAGTTCTCTGAACTTCCCCCAGCCACATCTAATTCAAGCGACAGTGGCAGCCTCGGCCCCACCCCCGGCAGAGATGGTATCTCCTAGGTAACAAAACTTGTCCACCAGCTCCAATGACTTATTTCCAACATTTGCAGCCACAGGATCATCACTTAACACAAGCTCGCCTTTGCATAATACGCACTTAAATTTCTCTATTTCTGACTTATCCTTCGGCAGGGGTCCCTTTATTCTACTACAGCGCTTACTCCCATGGTACACCCAGCGTCAACAGATGCTACATTGAATCGCGTTTACGCCCACACCCTTTCCACACACTGTACATGGGTATGCACCGCTCTTTTCCACATTGCATCGTCTCAATCTACAATGCATAACCATATAGAACACTGGCTGGCCAGAGACTCAAACCCTCAACTTCACGGTCACGGCTATCAGCCAAGTGCTCTAATAACCAAGCTACAGCCATTGCTAATGGATAATACAGGTTCCCCTTGATTTACGATTGGGTTACGTTCCTGAACACCCAATCTTAAATGGAAAAATCGTATAGCAAACCATAAAATTTATGGGATAAATGGGAATGCGTTCTCAGACCAGCCAAAACACAAACGGCAAAAATTCTATAATAATAACGTAAATCGGGCCATCGGATAGTCAGGAAGATCTGTACATAACTTATTGATGTTACCTTAATCATTGTGACCTTGTAGTTGTCTGGTGACGACGGGAAGGGTTAGTCTGGTGTGGTAGGTGGTGCGATGTGTTGCTACCGTGTCAAACTCAACCTGCAAGATAAAGCAAACATTACAATACTGTACAGTACCTGTATTTTATTTAGATATTACATTTTGCTCAAGGAGGGTTTGGGTAGAATGTAGAATTCGGGCGTACCGTTGGGTAGAATGTAGAATTCGGGCGTACCGCCAGCCTTGTTTACAATATGCGGAGCCGGGGCAGACGCTTGCCATCCTATTCCCGTCTATTTTGACTGCCTTTGGATACAATGTGTTGAGGGCGGGTGCCGAAATAGGGGAGCTATTCCTCCACAAAAGGCGGCTTTCTAGGGCCTTTCCTAGCTGATGCTGAGAGGATTGGGTTCTAGTCATGTGGTGATGGGCTGGTCTATCAGAGTGAGAACTGAGCGATCTCTGCCATACCCATAGCTTACTCTGACTGTTCCTTTTACTTATATATTTTCTAGATCTCAAGTAACGGCGTCTCTTCCGTGGATTGACCTCCCAATCTACCAAGATTGGAAGCCAAAGCGTCACATTTTTCCTTTGCCCCTCAACTTTCTCTTCATAATTACTGAGGGGCACAAGGCCCTGGGTGGGGCTTTGGTTTCCCGGGCGTTTCTGCACCCTCCTCAGCTCCCCGCCATGGAGTGGCTTTGGTCACTCAGGCTATTGTGGTAGGCAGGGATGGTTCTGTGGGGGCGCTCGGTTATGGCCTTGGCCTTGCTCGGGGCCTTGGGGCTGTTCGACCAGGCAGTCTGGGGAACAACAACAATGTGACGATAGTGCGTTATGTGTGCGATTAGTTTGCTTGGGAAACAGATTAACTTGCTCATGTAGTAATGTACTGTACACCCTATGTGTTCTTTTATTTATAAATTATTATTTTACTAAAGCGTTGTTTCCACAACGATTTTGATTAGTACTTTGTCTTTTTGCTGTGTTCGTATACGTTTTGGTTTGTTTATTTTGCAAGTTTTACATTATAAAAATAAATATAATAATGGAAATCAACAATAAACACATAAATAACCTTAGGTATTTCCTAACCTGAAAAACAAATATAATGAAGATTAACAATAAACACATAAATAACCTGAGGGCTTTCCTAACCTGAAAAACAAATATAATGAAAATTAACAATAAATACCGGTACATAAATAACCTAACACACATTATGCATCTATTTTTAACCCTTGGGATCCGGGAGGCCTCATATGAGGCAAAACGTATTTTGGTTAGGAGTCCGGGAGGCTTCATACGAGGTAAAAATCGCCACTAAAATCATCATAACTCGGCAATCACGCGTCGTAGCGATGTCATCTCAACGGCAGTCTACAGACAACAAGATGTTCTACAATTTGCAAAAAACCTGACTGCTCTAGGTGGTCCTAATCAGTAGCTACTGAATTATGAAGCTTGACTGTACGAAAATGGCCCCGGACACAGCGAACCGCCTCATATGAGGGCCCCGGATCCGGAGGGTTAAGAGATACAGTACTTGGAAGTGAGATATTTTCTAAGTTTAATGGCCAGGCCAGTGAGAGTCTTTAGATTCAGTGCTCTGGGTAAACTATTATATGCTGCTATTACTACAACTACTATAACTTTACTGCAAAGGTTACTGTTCACTAAAAAGACATGTTTTCATTCAAATAATAATAATACAGTACTGTACTATTGTTTTACTGAAATATATCAATAACATGCATTCATATTCTACGCAAAACAATAAACACAATTGTGGTCTAGTAAAACAATCCAAATTTTTAATAATAGTAATTTAGCAATAATAATCATAGTCACATAATTTTTATTAAGCGAAATTTCTCTAATTCAAGATTCAATAGCGCTTTAATAGTTAACAGACTATTACCCCACCCCCGTGCTCAAGGGAGGCAGTAACAACCACGGTTTACTAGATTTTTTTTCTTTTTAAATCACGCCCGTGTGTCACAGGAAGTCAAGACGCTATCCACTTGACCAGCCGGTTGCCTAATGTAATAATAATTAATAATTTTATAAGCTGCGGGTTAGTTAGTTAGTTATGTAGAGCAGATTAACCAGACCACTGAGCTCCATACGGAACTCTCATAAGCTGCGGGTACTCGTTACAAGCTCGCTTCAATAGTTTAAGTACACTTAGTACCTGCATGGTATCTTTGGGATCGGATTCATCCAAATATATACCACCATCATCGCTGGGTAAGTGGATGGTACAGTAATTCAGATCTATCGCCACTATAACTTATCCACAATTAAGAGGGGATTTTCTGAACCTCCTCTTCAGCCCCATTAATTTTGGGATTTTAAGACAGTCACCCCATTAGTTTGGCTGTTTTAAGGCCTTTCGTGCCATTAAGGTGTCTATTTCTTCCCGGCGAACAAAAGCGAGCCAGCAATTTACAACTCCGGCATCAAGAGCATCAACGAAAATATGACAACAAGCAGGCTTTGGGAATGTGCAGAGAATGGATTATCTAATGTGAGTGCAATGATGCAAGTCTGTGAACATAGAGGTAGCTGCACTGAGGGGTAGATCTACTAAACTGTGGGATCCATTACTACAATCTGATCTCAAAATAAAAATAAAAAATTATAAGTGAGGCAAACATGAATAGGGCTGCCTGGATGTGAGACAAAATGGCACCTTGTATGTATAAAAATATGTATAAAGATAAATTATAACACTTTGATAAAGATCCTTCCTAACATCAAACTTGTTAAGTGTTAAGAAGGAAAAGACAAAAACTGCATATTACTGAAAAGCTTAAAATGTTAAATCGTATGAAGCTTACCTTAAAATTACAGATGAATGAAGACAACACAGGCGTCCTCAGTGACCTAGTCGGTTTGGTGTTGGACTGCTAGTCTGTTACACCCGGGATATACAGATCTGCAAGAAAAAAATTGGCATTAAAATTCTACATAACAATTATAAATACATATACAGTACAGTACTGTACTTGAAAGAAAGTGCTAATTTCTGGTCTTTCATTAACCCTTTCATTACGGGTGAGGTACATACAGGCATTTTGGCTCCAACATTCCTTGATTTTGGTCCTGTCACTCTTTAACACTGGAGGAGGCACTCATCACCGGCAGTTCTGCCTATTGTCTCCCTCATCCACATAATAACAAATAATAATAATAAATTAAAGACTATGATCAACACGTGTGATCAGCAGGGTTGGGCCAATCAGCGCTCTGCAGACCCCCGTAATCCTGCGTTAATCTCTAACCGTTTTGGTAAGATGATCCTCAGGGTATTAGAGTGTTGAGCTTATAATTGGGCTTTGTAATTGGGGTTGTGTGGGACAGGGATCTGCCTTGCTTAGGCCAATCGGCTTTCTGCAGACTCCCATTTTCTTATGTTCTTATGTTCTTATGTGTGTACGTCAGTCCTTTTGCCAGGCAGCTCGGTCTTCGGCATCCCTCTTAGTTAGCTATTTGGCTGCAATTATAGCCTAATGTAAAACTTGCAAAATAAACAAACTAAAACTGGGATGACACAAGATAAATGCAAAAGAACTAATCAAAATCGCTATGTGGAAACAACGCTTAATAAAATAAATGTTTTAAATAAAAGAACACAATCCACCACATAGGGTGTACACAACTACTCGTATATATTGTCCCGCACTTCAGTAAAGTTTCATTAGTAATATAAAATATATCCAGATGAACTACTGTATAAGCATAGTACCGTAACGCACCAATTTGGAGAGTTCGACGGCCATCTAATTAGATAAAAAAAAATCCAATATTAAAGCATAATTCATGCCAGCAGGGGGGCAAATATTCACTGGCCTTGGGATAATTTGGGAAATGAAAGCAGTCAAATTAGACGCGTAATGGTTGTGACCGCGAGCGTGCAAATTTCGCCCCGAAAAACTCCTTTGTATATAAAATTATGTTCGATGTTAGTGGCCGTAAGTCGTACGCTCAAAGTTACGTTCGCGTTAAATTTTACTTTTTGTTTTGTTATTCCTCGGCAAGTTGTCATTTACCCCCTGCTGGTAATATACTGTATATGACGACGACAATAAGTCATGGGGGGTGAGGGGAGCATAGCCCCCTTCAACCACGGCCAGCTGTTGGGTAAATTGTTTTGTTACCGGCCATGGGATACCATTATAGGATGAGGGGGGCTTTACCCCTATCAGCTGGTCGTGGGATAATTTCGGGTAATTATTGGGAAAAGGCTCGCACCCTCATTTTTCAGTTTTTGACAAATTAGCGTTTTCATGGTTTTAGTTACAATTCCAATGTGGGATACAAGATGGGTTCATCCCCCACATGACTTATTGAAATCATCATCTATAATAATAATGAGGGGAGTGGCTCAGTGAGGGGGCAAAGCCCCCTCTCAACCTAGGATCAATTGTATCCCATGGCAGTGAAAATAGAAGGGGACATGATTGCTAGCGTGCGACGGTGCGAGTATCCTAGTGTAAACCAGGCGGGCGGTACACCCGAATACTACATCCTTACCAAAAAATAAATATAATACCGGTATATAGGCTAGGCTAAATACAATATCCTAAAATAAAAATATGGTAAAAATTGAAGAGACCCCGGACAGCCTTTTTACTAGTTAATTCCATTTTTTTTCTTCTTTGATATACAGTGTTGTTTAATACCGAGGACCGTCGCATTTTAGTATTTTCAACATTAGCCTAACCTAACCGAAAACTAACCGACGGTCTAAACCCAGCTCACGTTCCCTGTTTATGGGTGCACGACGGTCTAAACCCAGCTCACGTTCCCTGTTCATGGGTACGCGACGGTCTAAACCCAGCTCACGTTCCCAGTTTAGTTTTCGGTTAGGTTAGGTTAAGTTACGTTAGGCTAATGTTGAAAATACTAAACTGCGACGGTCCTCGGTATTAAACAACACTGTATATCAAAGAAAAATAAACAAAAAACTAGAATTAACTAGGCTAGTAAAAAGGTTGTCTGGGGTCTCTTTAATTTTTACCAAAAATAATATATAGGCTAGGCTAAATACAATATCATAAAAAAAATATAATATATAGGGCCTAACCCTAGGCGGCTAGGCTAAATACAATAGTCAAAATAGACGTGAACTTAACTGTGAGCGTGCGACTTATGTAGGCTATAAACAAGGTGGATGCTACGCCCACTAGCACCATCTTAACCGTAGGGGCTGCCGCCCCTACCCTCCGCTGAACAGTAGGCTATAGGCTAGCCATGTAAACAAAGCGTACATTCAAAGAGACTACAGCAGCACTCTTCTTCTTACCTCTGACCAGGTATAGGCTATCCTAGTGTTTACTAGCATATATACCCCTTTGAAAGGACATTAGCCTAACCTAACAACCTTACCTAACCTAGCCTAGTATTATGGGTGGGGGCTGCCGCCCCCACACCCCCGCTATTTGACATCTTTGACAGAATTTTGGTGTAGGCCTAGGCCTATTTTTCTGTGAAATCGGGTTTTTTCAATTGTCGATAGCCTAACGAAATTCCTCCATGCGGACTAGGCTAGGTCTATAATGAGAAAAATATGGCGAGTCTATTGATCCCTATTTTCCCTAATAAATTGTTTCGGTCAATATTTACGAGTCACACCACAGCTGGGATCTCATTTCTAATGGTAGTTTTGGGTTCCTATCATTCTATGCTTCATTGCTAGGCTATAGGCCTATACTATTTATCCGGATTTTTTTTTTTTTTTTTTTAGCATTAGCCTAGCCTAGGGCCTAGGCCTAGGCTAACCTAACCAAACCTAACCTAAATGTATTTGGGGGCTGTTAGGTTAGGCCTAGGCTAATGCTAAAAAAAAAAAAAAAAAAAAAAAAAAACAAGAAAAAAAAAAAATCCGGTGGATAAAAAGTATATAGCAATGAAGCATAGAATGATAGGAACCCAAAACTACCATTAGAAATGAGATCCCAGCTGTGGTGTGACTCGTAAATATTGACCATTGTTTCTAATAAGGCTGTCCTTGAAGATTATCCAAAATATATTACTGGAGCCAAAGTAAATATTTAACCTAGCTAGCCTAATCTGAATATTTACCTTGGTTGCTATCAGTTACTTTGATTCACCCTTGCATATTATTTGAGTACCTTCTCAACTTCAACAATAATGGTTAGACCAATAGCGTCTGAGGTAGGGGGGTGGGAAGTGGAGTCTGTGGAGAACCCCCAAGGTAGGTCGTTTGACTAGGGTTAGCCTACTCAAATATTTAATAATTTACGATTAGCTTTCATTCTTATTAAACATAACCCTCAAAACACTAGAAAAACTCAAGCATATCAAAATCAGTGGCCTGAAAGTAAAATTATACCAAGTTTGGGAAGACAGGTGACCAGTCAACATTTAGAGATGGCTACCGGAAACGTCAACACAGAATATTCTAGAATGAAATTAAGACTCACATCTACCTAACTAGTCTGTAATCATCACATAAGACGTTCCACATATCCTTTAATGTCTGAAGACCAGCATAGCACATACATATAACGGAAAACATTAAAACAAATAAAAAACATCGTCCAACAGGCGCCATAATACGAGCACACCATCACTCACCTGACCCCTTCGCCTAAGTGACGCTTTCCCTGTCAGCGTTGCCAGTCCTTCCGCTCAAATGTTGCTAGATTAGACCGCTAGATAATGATACCCTACATTTTTGGGAATTTTGGGTATACATTTCTACAATACCGCTGTAATGCTGATAATCATCTCTAAAATCACGCATATGTGGTCGTCATCTCAATAATACAGGAATATATAATATATCCCATCACGACTCTTCACGAGTCTAAAAATACACAAATTCCGCTAGATTCGATTAAAACTCGTATATTCTTACCTGGTGGGCTTTCCAGAAATCCAGACCCCAGAGCTAAGTAGTAGGTCAGGGTCCACGGAAGCCACATACTGCTGATGCGCCAGCCCAAAGATAGTTTATAGTTTGTAGCAAAAACAGGAAAGTATAGAGATCTATGGACTGGAAAGTGCATCATAAGCAGCTAAGTTAACAAACAAGGTACAAATATAAGTGGTTGAGGAGGCCAGAAGGTGTGACATCGAGAACAAAATCATGAATATTCATATAAAACTGCAAGATAGTCGGAAAGGGCAGCCTTGAAAGATAACAGGTTGTTGTTGTTCCCCAAGCTGCCTGGCCGAACAGCCCCAAGGCCCCGAGCAATTCCAAGGCCATAACCGAGCGCCCCCACAGAACCCTCCCTGACGACCACAATAAAGCCTGGGTGACCGAAGCCACTCCATGGCGGGGAGCTGAGGAGGGTGCGGAAACGCCCGGGAAACCAAAGCCCCACCCAGGGCCCTGTGCCCCTCAGCAATTATGAACAGAAAGTTGAGGGGCAAAGGCAAAATGTGACGCTTTGGCTTCCAATCTTGGTAGATTGGGAGGTCAATCCACGGAAGAGACGCCGTCACTTGAGATCTAGAAAATATATAAGTAAAAGGAACAGTAAGAGCAAGCTATGGGAATGGCAGAGATCGCTCAGTTCTCACTCTGATAGACCAGCCCATCACCACATGACTAGAACCCAATCCTCTCAGCATCAGCTAGGAAAGGCTCTAGAAAGCCGCCTTTGGCGGGGGGGATAGCTCCCCTATTTCAACCCCTTTCGGGGTCGGGCACCCCGCCCATAACAGGTTAGTCAGGGATACCAAATCTGTGGGCAAAGAGTTCCACAGAGACACATATCTAAGATTAAAAAATCTTTTTCTTATTTCAAGCTGGCATCTCGAGTGAGCACTTTTATATGGGTGACCCTTGGTTGCAAAATATTGGGGACGATCAAAAACATCTTCAGGAGTAATTGAGCAGAGACCGTGAAATATTTGCCAGTACTTAATTATGTCATGCCTAAGAAGTCTACCCTTAATGGAAAATAGGTTTAATATCCTCAATCTTTCACTATAATCAAGATTCTCGAGACCCCTAATAGATTTAGTCCAGCATCTCTGAACAGACTCCAGTAGTCTTAGGTCCCCCAAATACCCAAGGTTCCACAGAGAGGAAGAATATTCTAATATGGGAAATAAATAGTGGCATCATAAAGGAGGCATCCCGGTTAACAGTTGACCTTAGGATACTATGGGCGAGTCCTCCAGCCTTGTGGACAATATTAGAGATGTGTGTATGAAACTTGAGGGAGGAATCGATTAAAATGACAAACTGCTAAAAACACACAAATATATTGTTGTATTTTTTACAACTGTCACAATAATCACAAATAGGTGGTCTTAATCTCAATACTATAGGTATATACCCCACGAAAACTTAGACAATAGACGCTAGATGTAAGCAAATCTCGCTAGGACCGCTAGATCAAGCATAAAAGTTGCTAGATTGCGAAGCCAAATACAAAAACAAAGCGCTCAAATATGCTTCAAAACTGGCTAGAATGTAGATAGATATTATATAACATGCATAATATCATTAGATGATTGGCACAATATCTTATTATCGTTCTATAATCGTTAAATTCTCCAGACTATAGCCAATATTTATGTTGCTAGATATCAATAATTGCCGCTACACACAGCATATATATCTACATCTAGCAGAGGTCACTAAAATGGCAATGCTGTCCCTACATACTGTATTGATGATTCGACTCGCTCAAACGAAACGAAACTCATTGTTTACTTTCGTATTTATATTTGTTCATCAATATTTGTTGTTGTTGTTGTTGTTGTTGTTGTTTTTCCTCGGGCTGCCTGGCCGAACAGCCCCAAGACCCCGAGCAAGGCCAAGGCCATAACCAAGCGCCCCAACAGAACCCTCCCTGTCCTCCTTTGCCAGTGTTTTTTCAACATCTGCTCCCACCTCCCCTGCCTCACATCAGGTAACAGACAGTATAATTCCAGATATCAATATTAATCTTAATGATGTCATATCTGTTCTCAACAAACTTGATACGTCCTCATCGATGGGTCCAAACGGTATCCACGCCCACCTCCTCAAATCCTGTGTCCATAACCTTGCATTTCCTCTTTTGTTGAAATACCGTGCCTCATTAGTCTCTGGAACCCTCCCTTCAGCCTGGAAGAATTCCTCAGTTATACCCATTTTTAAAAAGGGTTCTCGATACAATCCACTAATGTATAGACCAATCTCTCTAACTTCCATTTGTTCAAAGTCCTTGGAACGTATTATAACTAAATTTATTTATGAATATCTTGACTCTAACAATCTTCTCAATAAGGACCAATTTGGATTCAGACCAGGCAGATCATCCGAGGACCAACTTCTTCTTACTTACAAGGACATCACCAAATGGATGGACCAAAGTTATAATGTTGACTTGATCCTGTTTGACTATTCCAAGGCCTTTGACGTGGTTAATCATGACATTCTGATCACCAAACTTTATAGCCTGGGAATTAGGGGTAAGGTAATGGACTGGATAAGGGACTTTCTCCATAACCGTATTATGCATGTCAAAGTAAATAATCATTTTAGTTCTTTCAGGGATGTGCTTAGCGGAGTCCCTCAAGGCTCTGTCCTTGGTCCCCTGCTTTTCCTCATATTTATCAATTATATTACTCGTAATATTAACTCGTCTACCAAAATATATGCTGATGATCTGAAACTGTATGTAAAAATCAAATATGATAACCTCTTAAATTTTCTTAATTGTATGTTTGCTTGCCAGTCTGATATAAACGTGCTTGCTAAGGTCTCTAAATCCTGGGGCCTAACGATGAACCCAGATGTGTCCACCTAAGATTTTGTATGAAAGAAATTGATTGGGATGACCTGGGTCATTCTGGCAGATACTATCTTGACAACTCCTTAATCCCTATTAGAGACTCTGCATCCGATCTAGGAATTTTAATAGATTCCTCCCTCAAGTTTCATACACACATCTCTAATATTGTCCACAAGGCTGGAGGACTCGCCCATAAGGTCAACTGTCAACCGGGATGCCTCCTTTATGATGCCACTATTTATTTCCCATATTAGAATATTCTTCCTCTCTGTGGAACCTTGGGTATTTGGGGGACCTAAGACTACTGGAGTCTGTTCAGAGACGCTGGACTAAATCTATTAGGGGTCTTGAAAATCTTGATTATAGTGAAAGATTGAGGATATTAAACCTATTTTCCATTAAGGGTAGACTTCTTAGGCATGACATAATTAAGTACTGGCAAATATTTCACGGTCTCTGCTCAATTACTCCTGAAGATGTTTTTGATCGTCCCCAATATTTTGCAACCAGGGGTCACCCATATAAAATTGCTCACTCGAGATGCCAGCTTGAAATAAGAAAAACAAAATTTAATCTTAGATATGTGTCTCTGTGGAACTCTTTGCCCACAGATTTGGTATCCCTGACTAACCTGTTATCTTTCAAGGCTGCCCTTTCCGACTATCTTGCAGGAGTCTTATATGAATATTCATGATTTTTGTTCTCGATGTCACACCTTCTGGCCTCCTCAACCACTTATACTTATACCTTGTTTGTTAACTTAGCTGCTTATGATGCACTTTCCAGTCCATAGATTTCTATACTTTCCTGTTTTTTCTACAAACTATAAACTATCTTTGGGCTGGCGCATCAGCAGTGTGTGGCTTCCGTGGACCCTGACCTACTACTTAGCTCTGGGGTCTGGGAAGCCCACCAGGTAAGAATACCACAATAAAGCCTGGGTGACCGAAGCTACTCCATGGCGGGGAGCTGAGGAGGGTGCGGAAACACCCGGGAAACCAAAGCCCCACCCAGGGCCCTGTGCCCCTCAGCAATTATGAAGAGAATGTTGAGGGGCAAAGGGTAAATGTGACGCTTTGGCTTCCAATCTACCAACCTCTGGGTTGGCAGATTGGGAGGTCAATCCACGAAAGAAATGCCGTCACTTGAGATCTAGAAAAAATAAGTAAAAGGAACAGTCAGAGTAAGCTATGGGTATGGCAGAGATCGCTCAGTTCTCACTCTGATAGACCAGCCCATCACCACATGACTAGAACCCAATCCTCTCAGCATCAGCTAGGAAAGGCCCTAGAAAGCCGCCTTTGGCGGGGGGGGGGGATAGCTCCCCTATTTCAACCCCTTTCGGGGTTGGGCACCCGCCCAATATTTGTTTATCTATGTAACACAATTATACAGTAGGCCCTATATAGGTAATAATTATTTAAACTTTGATGTTAAATTAATATTAAAAGCATTAGTAGACTAAAATACCGAGAATAATGCGAAATCAGTATTTAGTCTGATTCGACTCATACCATATGAAGCACAAATTAGACTATTATCAATTATTTAGATTCTACTCTGCAAAGTATAATTGGATAGCATTTGCCATAACTTTTACGCTTTGTACAATGCACAAAATTAGAGTAGGCTAAATATTTCAATTATTTCTAATTAGGTTTGAATCCACTCGTATGTTTTTTTAATATCAGAAAGCGAACTTGGAACTTGCTTTTCGACCAATGAACATCCTCCACTTGCCAGTGACCCCGTGCGAGGCTAGGGTGGTAGATGCTGATTGGCTAATTTGAATTTACCCAAGTTATGAAACGATACTGTGATGCTCAAATGTCAATGCCTTTCCTAAATTGTGTTGATGTTTATCAATATATACAGTAATGTGAGGAAAAATAAAGTTCTTAGCACACATGATGAAAATAATTGAATTATAACTTTATTCATTGTTATTACTGAGTATTTTATTCATATATCAAATACGCGAAATAGACATGAAGGTCGAACTTGATTTTTTAGCATGACTGTATCATGAGCCCACGCTTTCTAGGGAAAAATTCCATTCTTTTAACGGCCGCAATTATATTATACGTAATTATACACTCA
Source organism: Paralithodes platypus (assembly GCA_032716605.1). Lineage (NCBI taxonomy): Eukaryota > Metazoa > Arthropoda > Malacostraca > Decapoda > Lithodidae > Paralithodes > Paralithodes platypus. Next base: position 14,991,659 of record CM064501.1, on the reverse strand, counting down.
AATAACGGATGTAAAATGTTCATGGTCACCAACAGACAATTTTATTTAGCCTCTAAAGACCTATTATTATTATTATTATTATTATTATTATTATTATTAGTAGTAGTAGTAGTAGTAGTAGTAGTAGTAGTAGTAATAGTAGTATCATTACCAGCTTAAATACGATCGATCGTAGTAAATATTTTAAATACGTCAATGATCAAACCAAATTAATTATACTTTCTATCCATCAGAAACCTACATTATTATTGCAATGTATTTATATCTATGTTTTAGCCAGTTAAATAAAAGCCGGTCAAGAGAATATAGTAGTTAATTTGACCGCTTGCGAGTTTCAGGCTATAAGGAAGTCGGAGCTGTAGATATCGATATTTAACAGAATTACCAGTTTAATTACGGTTGTAGTGCATCTATACATACATACAATCAAATTCACTATACTTTCTAACCATAAGATTGCTGATTTTATATTTAATTTCTGTTTTATATCGATGTTTATGGCTCCAACTTCCTTATAGCCTGAAACTCGAAAGTGGTCAATTGCAATGGGAAGTACTATACCCTGTTCCAGATAAGCTGGACAAAACTCTTGAACTAACCTTTCTATTTCACAAACGTCTAGAGTAATCAAGCTAATATTACTACCAATTGAGAGGGGTTAGCTGGAGAATAGGTGTGACAATTTACAGCCCATTTGCTCTAGCCATATTTTAGTTATAGCCTAGAGGTTAGGGTTCATATTCCTGGCCTACTTATTTGGAACAGGGCCGTTCAGCCCCTTCAGTTCATCGGGTGCACCAATTTTTCCGAGCCGTTCATCCCCTTCAGTTCATCGGGTGCACCAATTTTGCCGAGCCGTTCAGCCCCTTCAGTTCATCGGGTGATTCCAATCCCAAAAGCGTACCCAGACCCCCAAGAATCTTAACCCTCCAGCCCCGGCTATGTATTATATATATATTCCTCAAAACCCGGGTGTTTTGGCCGAAAAACGTCTAGGCTAGGCTACCGTATATTTGTTAATCTGACTGCTTCCCGCATTCCTGCTCATCCCCAAGCGTAGCTGTGTTATTTACCTGTAGAATGGCATTAAGTAGAGCTCTCTAAGTCAACTGGTTGAGTTGTGATGATGATTTCATTGGAGATAACTTTATGGCCAAAACAGCCACTTTACACTACTTTTCGATACTTAACAACAACATACAGGCACACACGAACAAGCGACGCTCTCCTTCTTGTGGCCGGAGATGCGGGGCGTCGGTCCAGCCGGCTGTTGTTTACATGCATCGGACCGACGCCTCGCACACGAAGCTCACAGGCTTTCAACCACTGGGCGTTCAAGAGCCCTTCCGGGTACCTGTTATATGCTTTTTTATGGGCGTTCAAGAGCCCTTCCGTGGTGAGAGGGTTTTTTTTTTTTTTTTTTTTTTTTTTTTAGCACTTGCTAAATTGTTAAGTAATAATAGTAGATATATTGATGATATTCTTGTTTGTAATATGTTAAATTTTAATCAAGTCACTAAACAAATTTATCCAAATTCCATCCCCCTCACACAAGGTAACGTAAATGATGATGTTGAAAATTTTCTTGATATAAATATAGGCTACAGATTGTTAATGAACATTGCACACTTAAAATATACCACAAAGTTGATGATTTTAATTTTAACGTAATAAACTTTCCTTTCCCTAATAGTAGTATTGATAGCAAAATTACTTATATAATTGTTTTTATTCCCAGCTAATAAGATTTTGTAAAATTTGTACCAAAGTAGAAGACTTTTGGGATAGAGCTAAGTCACTATACAGACTCCTAGTAGACAGAGGTTTTGTTGCAAGTAAATTGTTGCATAAATTTAATCTTTTTAAGGTCAATTATTGTGACTATTTTAAAATTTGATATCAATAATTTTAATCAAGCATTATTAACTTGAAGTTTCGCTTAAAACCTCTGCTTACTTTTTGTCTGTATATATTAATTGTTTATCATTTTCTATTGTTATTATTAATTTGCATAATTGATTGTAATTGTTAAAAGAGTACTCTTTTGTTTATATCTATTGTGCCTGCTTCAAATTTTAAAATATTTATATTTATCATATATACTCATTGTCGATAGGATTAATTGCTTGCTTTTGCCATTTCCTTAGTTTATTTGTACAATAAATGTAGGTTATTTGTAGGGTAGTAATTGTTAGGGGTCACTTGAAGCATGCTATGCTTACAGGTACCTACCCGATAGCACTATCGTTAGTGAGTTATATTTGTATTTTGTACTATTGTTATTATCTTGTCAAGTTGCAAATTTGATTTTAATATAACATTTGACACTTAATGTAGTTTCTTTATTCATGCAGAGTTTAGTAAAATTTACCAGAACGTCCCCGACTTCCCAAATTGACTAATTCCTTGAACGTGACTACAGTGCGTTGGTATGTGTGCGATTAGTTTGCTTGGGAACCAGATTAACTTGCTCATGTAGTGATGTACACCCTATGTGGTGGATTGTGTTCTTTTATTTATAAATAATTATTTTACTTAAGCGTTGTTTCCACATAGCGATTTTGATTCGTTGTTTTGTCATTTTACTGTGTTCGTATACGTTTTGGTTTGTTTATTTTGCAAGTTTTACATTATAATTATTTTGTTTTTTGTTGTTAGGTTAGGTTAAGTTAGGATTCCTATCCTAACCTAACCTAAAAGCGTACCCAGACCCCCAAGATTTTTTTTTTTTTTTTTTTCAATATTTTTTTTTTTTTTTTTTTTCAATATTTTTTTTTTTATTATTTTTTTTTTATTTTTTAGGTTTGTAGTTTTTTCATTTTTATATACTGTATACTGTAGGTCAAAATAACACATTTCTGAATTATAATCTTTATTAATAAATTCACATACATCCTGGAATATAAAAGTGAGCGAGAGAGGGAGAAGGGAGAGAGAGGGGGAAGGGAGAGAGGGAGGGAAGGGAGAGAGATGGGGGAAGGGAGAGAGAGGGGGGAGGGAAGAGAGAGAGAGGGGATGGAGAGGAGAGGGGGGAGGGAGAGGGGGGGTGAGGGGGAGAGAAGGGGGGAGCAAATGAGGGAGGAGAGAAGGGGGAGGGGAAAGAGAGAGAGAGAGGGGGGGAGAGAGAGAGAGGGGGTAAGAGAGAGAGGGGGGAAAGAGAGAGAGAGAAGGGGGAGCAAAAGAGGGAGGAGAGAGAGAGAGAGAGAGAGGGGGGGGTAAAGAGGGAGAGAGAGGGGGGAGAGAGAGAGAGAGGGGGGGGAGCAGGAGGGAGGAGAGCAGAAGAGGGGGAGAGATAGCAGAAGGGGGAGGAGAGCAGAAGAGGGGGAGAGAGAGAGCAGGGGGAGCAGAAGAGGGAGGAGGGAGAGCAGAAGAGGGAGAGAGAGAGAAGGGAGAGCAGAAGAGGGAGGAGAAAGAGAAGGGAGAACATTAGAGGGAGGAGAGAGAAGGGGAGAGAGAGAGAGGGGGGGAGAGCAGAAGGGAGGAGAGAGAAGGGAGAGAGCACAGAGGGAGGAGAGAGAGAGAAGGAGAGAGCAAGAAGAGGGAAGGGAGAGGAGAAGGAGAGCAGAAGAGGGAGGAGAGAGAAGGGAGAGCAGAAGAGGGAGGAGAGAGAGAAGGGAGAGCAGAAGAGGAGGAGGGAGAGAGAAGGGAGAGCAGAAGAGGGAGGATGAGAGAGAGGTGAGAGAGAAGAGGGAGAGAGAGGAGAAAGGGGAGAGCAGAAAGAAGAGGAGGGAGAGAGAGAAGGAGAGAGGGAGAAGAGGGAGGAGAGAGAGAAGGGAGAGCAGAAGAGGGAGGAGAGAGAGAAGGGAGAGCAGAAGAGGGAGGAGAGAGAGAAGGGAGAGCAGAAGAGGGAGGAGAGAGGAGGAGAGAGAGAAGGGAGAGCAGAAGAGGGAGGAGAGAGAGAAGGGAGAGCAGAAGAGGGAGGAGAGAGAGAAGGGAGAGCAGAAGATGGAGGAGAGAGAGAAGGGAGAGCAGAAGAGGGAGGAGAGAGGCGGCAGAGAGAGAAGAGGAGGAGGAGGGGAGGAGAGAGAGAAGGGCGAGAGAGAGAAGGAGAGAGGAGAGAGAGAAGGGAGAGCAAAAGATGGAGGAGAGAGAGAGGAGAGAGAAGGGGAGGAAGAAGGAGGAAGAGAGAGAAGAGGAGGAGACGAAGAGGGAGGAGAGCAGAAGAGGGAGGAGAGAGAGAAGGGAGAGCAGAAGAGGGAGGAGAGAGAATAGATTCCTAGCGTCAGGCGACGAAAGGCCATATGGCACTAAACATGGAATGGGTCAGAACCTAAATATCGTCAAGATGGACAAGAGAAACGAAACACATTACTTAATCTATAGACAGAGAGAGAGAAGGGAGCAGAAGAGGGGGGGGGGGGGTGGAGGGAGAAGAGGGGGGAACACGAGAGAGAGGCGACGAAAGGCCATATGCCACTAAACCAGAACACGGAATAAGTCTGAACACTAAAGTATAAAACGGAATGGGTCACAACATAAATATCGTTTAGATGGAGAACACAAACGACACATTACTCGATCAATAGACAAAAAAACAACTCAGAAACAGACGACAGAGGGAGGAGAGCAGGAGGAAGAGGGGAGGGGGGGGGGGAGAGACAGGGGGAGGCAGCATTACTATACATTAATAGATTCCAAGCGTCAGGTGACGAAACATTATATGCCACTGTACAACACGGAATGGGTCAGAACAACCTAAATTTCGTTAAGGAGATGGAGAACAGAGACATTACTCGATCAATACAAACAGAATGCAGAGAGAGGGGGAGGGAGAAACATTGAGGGGAGAAAAATACAGGGGGGGGGGGGGGTGGGGAGGAGGGAGGGGGGGGAGAAGGGGGGGGGGAGGGAGAGAGAGAGAGGGGAAGAGGGACATGGGGAGCACAAGGAGAAAAGGGGGGGGGGGGGGGGTAAGAAAGAGAGAGACAGGGGGGGGTTGGGGGGGGGAGTGAGAGAGAGAGAGAGAGAGAGAGAGGGGGCACCATAAAAGAGGGAGGGGTGGAGCAATGAGACGAGAGAGAGAGAGAGAGAGACGAGGAGAGAGAGAGAGAGGAGAGAGAGAGAGAGAGAGAGTGGAGAGAGAGAGAGAGAGAGAGACGAGAGAGAGAGATGGGAGAGAGAGGAGAGAGGAGGAGAAGGGGGGGGGGGGAGGGGGGGGGGAGCAGAAGAGAGATAAAGAGGAGCAGAAAAGAAAGAGAATCAGAAGAGAGAGGGTGGGGCGAGGTGAGAGACAGAGAGAGAGAGAGAGAGAGAGAGTGGAGAGAGAGAGAGAGGGGGGGGGAGGTGAACAGAAGAGAGATAAAGAGGAGCAGAAAAGAAAGAGAATCAGAAGAGAGGGGGTGGGGCGAGGTGAGAGAGAGAGGGAGGGGGGGGGGAGCAGAAGAGAGAGAGGGGAGTAAAAGAGAGAGTAAGGGAGGAAGGCTGTTAGGCAAGATAGTCATTATATAGAAAACAGATAAAACAACAGTGCAAGGGGGTGGGGGGGACCTAGCTATAGATTTAATTTAGGCCACTAGCTATTATCGGCCCCTAACCTATATGATGCTTATAATACAATATGTACAGTCGCGCTAATAAGTGATATCTCCGTACCAATTATGTTTTGATCAATAATTGGTATCAGCAATATCTAAGGTTCATTTCTTCGTATCGAGTGAAATATACAAACATTTTCCTACACTTGCCCACCCTATTCAACATCTGACAGACATTAATACAACACAGAGCGAGCCAAACGTAATGACAGCTGGGACATGACTTATTAGCACCACTGTAGATATTTTATTACACATGGACATGGAAACCGTATACATATTAATATTCAATAATAACTAAATTACTTCTATTACTATAAACACTACTACTATCTATCTATCTATCTATTGCCTGACGCCGTGATCCCCGAAGGGCTGGCTGGCCACTACTACTTAAGATAATAAAACAATATAATACTGTACAACAAGAATACATTTAATGGCTGTGAATTTTGGAAATGAGTCTTTGGAGCTGGTGAACAAGTTTTGTTACCTAGGAGATACCATCTCTGCCGGTGGTGGGGCCGAGGCTGCCACTGTTGCTAGAATTAGGTGCGGGTGGGGGAATTTCAAAGAACTGATGCCAATCCTGACCATGAAAAGAATGCCTCTCCCCCTGAAGGGAAAGGTGTATGCCTCATGTGTTAGAAGTGCAATGACGTATGCCTCAGAAACATAGGCCGTTAAAGTAGAGGATGTCAACAGAATGGAGCGTAATGAGATGAGAATGGTGAGATGGATGTGTGGGCCCAGGCTACAGGATAGAATAACAAATGTTGAGCTGAGGAGACGTTTAGGTATAAAGAGTATTAGCGAGGTGATGCGTACAAGTAGACTGGGATGGTATGGACATGTGGAGAGAATGGATGAACAAAATTGGGTGAAAAAATGCAGGTCTGTGATTGTGGAGGGAGCTGCACCAAGGGGTGGACCGAGGAAGACCTGGGATCGGACTATACGCGCCGATCTCAAATCCAAGAACTTGACAAGTGAAGCAGCCCTTAACAGGGTTGCCTGGAACGCCGCCATTAGGACAAGAGACTGAAACTGCACTTATGTGTGGAACACTCAGTCTTAAAATTGTATGTATGTATGTATGTATGTCTAACTCTCTATACAATACAATAAATAATCGAATTTAAACAATAAATACAATCATACCTTAATATCTATCCATCTATCAAATAACAAAAATACAATTCTATCAACTTAACCCTTTCAGACTCATATGACACAGAGGTTGCCAGAATAGCAATAAGAAATAGAGTTCTCTCACTCTTATAATTACCTCTCCAAAATTAGTTTTCTGCCCACAGCTAACTCAAAGACAACTGCAGAGGTTGAAGTAACTAAACTAAAGGTTTCTAAATACCCCTGATGGTAACAAAGGCTTTAAAGTATCCCTAATCGGCTCAAAATAGCGTCATATGTCGGAGAGGGTTAATAATATACCCTTTTTTACCTTTTGTTCTGGCTATCAGTAATCTAGTTTATGCAGCTTAGGAAGGATCTCTAGGAATCAATGGAACAAGTACTCTCTCAATTAACCCTCCCACTTCCAAAATTGTCTGCTAAACTTATAAGGGGAGATTTCCACTTGAGGGACTTTTTTCTTGACCCCTTTCTCCCTCATGTCTAGCCCCATTACTTCTGAGATTTTACGACGTTTGCCCCATTAGTTTGGTGATTTTAAGAACTTCGGCCCCATTCTGTCAATTTTAAAACCTTTCGTGCCATTTAGGTGTCGAAACTAAAGGTTCCTAAATACCCCTGATGGTAACAAAGGTTTTAAAGTATCCCTAATAGGATAAAAATCGCGTCATATGTCGGAGAGGGTTAATGCAATAATTATCAATCTAACTTTAATATCTATCACTTACGATAATTACAAACAAGTAATATCTAATGTTGTTGTTGTTGTTTTTCGCCAAGCTGCCTGGCCGAACAGCCCCAAGGCCCCGAGCAAGGCCAAGGCCATAACCGAGCGCCCCCACAGAACCCTCCCTGCCGACCACAATAAAGCCTGGGTGACCGAAGCCACTCCATGGCGGGGAGCTGAGGAGGGTGCAGAAACGCCCGGGAAACCAAAGCCCCACCCAGGGCCCTGTGCCCCTCAGCAATTATGAAGAGAAAGTTGAGGGGCAAAGGAAAGATGTGACGCTTTGGCTTCCAATCTTGGTAGATTAGGAGGTCAATCCACGCAAGAGACGCCGTCACTCGAGATCTAGAAAATATATAAGTAAAAGGAACAGTCAGAGTAAGCTATGGGTATGGCAGAGATCGCTCAGTTCTCACTCTGATAGACCAGCCCATCACCAGTTGTTGTTGTTGTTCCCTAAGCTGCCTGGCCGAACAGCCCCGAGTCCCTGAGGAAGGCCATGGCCACGATCGGGCTTTCCCACAGAGCTCTCATTGAGTGTAGATTGTGTTGTTGGCATAAGTGGTTGTGTGAAATGCGGTCTTCTATGATGTGTTTAATGGTATGGGGTGCTGTGTTACATCCCGGGCAGGAGTCGACAATGGAGTCATCCAGTCTCTTCTGATAGCTCAGGAGAGCTGGAGTAACCAGTAATATCTAATAGTCTCTAATAGTGTGTTGTGGGGTTATAATAGGTCGGAATCACCTGAATTAATTGTTGGGAACTCTCCGCTTCGAGAGGATTCCAACGATATGGTCATAAGTTAAAATAGAACAACTTTTTTGAAAACAATAGATTTGGACATGTGGGGATACTTTTGGAATCCTCACGACGCGCTGAATCCAATGGTGAAATCCGTTTTCAAAAACTTATAATGGGGATGGAGCACCCATAGTCGATGATGGAAAGAACGGTAGCTTTATATAATAAGGTCAATGTGGAGCGCATGGCACCCCAAGTAGTAAAAGATAATTTCTTCAGGAGGTTGAGAGCCGAATGACATTTTGCTCTAACAGAAGCAACATGGGCTTTCCAATTGAGGTGAGAGTCATAGACTAGGCCTAAGAACCTGACCCTAACTGAATAAACTTGTCAATTGGCCACTTGCTAGTTTCAGGCTATAAGGAAGTTGGAGCTATAGGCATATATATTTGACAGAATTACTAGATAAAATAGGGTTGTAGTGCATCTCTAAATACATACCGTACAATCAAATTCACTACGCTTTCTAACCATCAGAAACCTAAAATATTATTACATTTCTGTGTGGTATCTATATCTACAGCACTAACTTCCTTATAGCCAGAAACTCGCAAGTGGTGAATTAATACAATTTTAATGTAAAACTTGCAAAATAAACAAACCAAAACTTGGGACGATACAAGATAAATGCAAAAGAACTAATCAAAATTGCTGTGGAAATAACGCTTAATAAAATACATTTTTTAAATAAAAGAACACAATCCACCACATAGGGTGTACTGTACACAACTACATGAGCAAGTCAATTTGGTTCCCAAGCAAACTGATCGCACATATAACAATGCACCATCATCATGTTCAAGGAATTAGTCAATTTGGGAAGTTCGGGATGTTCTGGTAAATTTTACTAAATTCTGTATGAATTAAGAAACTACAATTTATATCAAATTTTATATTAAGCTAAATTTGCAATTTGACAAGATATCAACAAAAGTACAAAAACATACATCACTCACTAACAATAGTGCTATCGGGTAGGTACAGTACCTGTAAGCATAGCATGCTTCAAGTGACCCCTAACAATTACTACCCTACTAATAACCTACATTTATTGTACAAATAAACTAAGGAAATCGCAAAAGCAAGCAATTGATACTATCGACAATGACTAGATACAATATAATAAATACAAATTTGAAAATATGAAGAAGGCACAATAAATTTAAACAAGAGTACTCTTTTAACAAGAATTATAAAAAGTAATAATAACAATAGAAAAAGATAAACATTAATACATACAGACAAAAAGTAAGCAGAGGTTATAATACAAACTTCAAGTTAATAATGCTTGATTAAAATTATTGATATCAAATTTTAAGTCACAATAATTGACCTTTAAAAAAAATTATGCAACAAAAATAAAAGGAACAAGGGGCTCATAATACTGAAAGGGTTACATTAATTAAAATACAAAACTTGAAAACGAACTCAAAAGTTACTGATCAAATTATTATAACGAAATAATTACAATTAAAAATCATCAAAATGACAACATATATACAGTACTAAACAAACTCTATGTGGAAAAATGCATTTAAATTTAACGGAAATTTTACTTTGAAAATAACAAGCAATCCAAGCTATTGGCTTAACCCCTTCTGTACCGGTGTTTTTAAATTTTATTTTAGCTATATTTAGACGATTTTGTGCAGCTTAAGGGGACCGACCGGTTAATTTAGGCTTAAAAAAATTGAAATCCTGAAAATACCAATAGGTGTTTACTCAACAAGTCAACATCCCTTCATAAGCCAGTGAAATGATATTAGTGAAACCCATTGGAAATTGTTTTTTTTTGTGTTTTCCAGACTTTTCCTGTAATTCTAAAAAAATTATATAACGAACTTTGAAATTAACATGCTCAGTAACTACTGGTCGTACGAGGAGCATACCTATATAAATGGAAAGGGCGTAAGCTACTCTATAACCTCCCATACGCTTTATCTTCTACTTTGCCGTGTTCCTGCGTAAAATATTGTAAAACTAAAAAAAAAAAAAAAAAAAATCACCTATTTACCTTACACTTTCACATGTTTTTCTCAGACCCTATATTGTCGCACTTTCGGATGTTACTCTAAAACATTTATTGGACCTATAGGAATGGTGTATATACCATTGAAAAGGTAATTAAAAACACTACAAGTCCTATAAAGCCAATTAACTCTAGCCAACTTTGTTTGGTTGCAGCATGTTGTCACAGTCGTAAAATTCTACAAAATAATTTCACCTTAATTCATAATCACCTAAATCCAAAAATACACAAAATATATAAAATGTTCCTTATAGCAACTACAGACACACCTATTGTGAGTTGTTTGATCACATACAGCACGTGCTATAGGGATTTCTGTAGGAGTAGAATGGGTCGTAGTAGTGCTATAGTTTGCAACTTTTTTTGCCTAAATTGTAAGAAAAAAAGAAAAAAACAAAACAAAAACAAAAACACAGTTTTTGACCTAATTTTATGGTCACATACACCTGTGCCAAATTGCATTTACATTGGAAGCAAGACCTGGAAGTTAGTAAATAACCGGTCGGTCCCCTTAACCCGTACAGCCCCAGCGACGCGCCAGACGCGTCGGCGATATATGTAACGCACAGCCCCAGAGGCGCGCCTGGCGCGTCACCCTAATTGCGCCGACCGTAACCTCAGGTGTAGCCACTCAAGAGGGCTCAGATTTGTATGGGAACTGTGTACGTATCCCACGCAACCATGCCGATGGTTGAAAACTCTCAAAGTCCACGTGCGTGCGCGTGAGCGCGCAATAACCTGTTTTTTTGGGGTAATTGCCTTCAATTTTTTACTCTTGTAAAATACTTTTTCGGGGCTCTGTAGGACCATTCTTTAAGCTTTTTGAGCGGTTTTTCGTGGTTTTTCCTTCATTCCTAACCCATTCGCTATTGTTTCTGGAATAAAAATTTGTTTTGAAAACCGGCCGGGTTCTGGTGAACAAACATTACAAAACTAGCCGGGGCTGGACGGGTTAAGAAGGGTATGTGGTAGTAAAGAGGGTTGAGTGAGATAATTTGAAGCCTGTTAAATGCTGGAGGCCCCATTTAAACTGAATTAATTTGTCTAATAGTAGCCAGAATATAGTGTAAAGAACGTCATCGGTACAGAAGGGGTTAATAACCGCATGCTCCAAAGGGCACCGAGACAGAGAATTCCGCAGCTACACAATGCTTCAGCGTATGCCCCTCAACTTTACTTTTAGGACTTTTAGAAATATAAGGGGTACTGAATAAATTCTCTTAATTGACCCTCTGATTATCATTTTTGTTTTTCATAAACTGTATGATATATGTCTTGATAGTGTAATGCATAAATGCGCGGAATTTTGGTGTGAGTATCCTATGTGCGAGTCCTTGGAGTGCCACAACACAATCTATACTCCTTGAGAGCTCTGTGGGAAAGCCCAACCGTGGCCATGGCCTTCCTTAGGGACTCGGGGCTGTTCGGCCAGGCAGCTTAGGGAACGACAACGACAACAACCCCCGCACTTCGGCAGGCCTCTTCTACGCCATACCGAACCTTCACCGCGGAACTCGGTAGGCCTTTAATTAAAATGTAAAACTTGCAAACTAAACAAACCAAAACTGGGACAATACAAGATAAAGGTAAAATAACATATCAAAATCGCTATGGGGAAATAACGCTTACTAAAATAACATTTATGAAATAAAAGAACACAATCCACCACATAGGGTGTACATTACTACATGAGCAAGTTAATCTGTTTCCCAAGCAAACTAATCGCACACATAACAACGCACTATCGTCACGTTCAAGGAGTTAGTCAATTTGGGAAGTCCGGGACGCTCTTATACTCCTACGAGCGTAATATTCACGACCGCGTAACACAACAATCCGACGACATAGCAATGTCCGGTCAACACCAGGATCAAGATAACAATATGTGCTGTACTTCATTTTCCAATTAAGTATTTCTTTCTATCTATTACCATTGCTTAGCTATTAAGAAAATAAGGCCATAACACCCAACACACGCCGATTCCGCGGGTACGGAACGTAAGAATACTGCCGAGGCGGAAGGGTTAAAAAAAAAAAAATCTGTACCTTGGCTTCAGGTTCTAGGCAAGCAACGCCGCACTCGGCTTCTTCTATCTTTCTTGGGTCGAAGGGCCGGAGGGTCCGTTGCTTGGACCCCTTCTCACCCTGCTGCTTCGTCTAGTCTAATAGGCGGGGCTATTGGGCAAACCTGCCGCTCTTGGCGATCAAATTAGCCACCAGCCGGAGCATGCCAAACCTGTTGGGGGGGGGAGAGAGAGTGGCCTACACAAACATAAACAATGCGACCACCGAGAATTCCCCTTCGGGGATCACGGCGTCAGGCAATAGATAGATAGATAGAACAAGGAATTTAATTATTTCAGTATTTACAAATTAGTAATCAGTTAGATGAGAACTTTTAGAAATACAGTATAATGATAATAATTTAATGTTATAGCCTATACAACTTAGACGTGAAATACAGAAAACGGCCTCAAAATTAGGGTAAGTGGGTAACTGTATTGCTTACACAATGACAAAGGTAGAGCAAAATTTCTTGCTTATAAATTGACATTTTCGTTGAAATGTTTGCACAGTCGGTATTAAATTTCCTAATATACTGTAGATATATTGTATCGTTATACAGTATCTGCCTTAACCTTAACTAATATTATTAACGATGAAGGGGTATACCAAATCACCCCTGGCTAAGTTGGTACCGAGTCGGTGTGATGTTGCCCAACAACATTTGGTGGGAGGCCTGGAGCCCTGTTCGGGCTCTGCTTCGTGTCGGCCACCCCTAGCAAATGGGGTATGTGCATGAGTATATACATACACACTAAAATAGAGTACCACATGTATTCATTAGTTTCATTGATTTCAATAATTAGGTATATTTATAAGTTAAATGCTGGGTTGTTGAAAAACATGAATATCAATAACATGCATTCATATTCTACACAATACAATATCTAAACACAACTGTGGCTAATCAAAACAATCCAAATTCTGAATTATAAGAAATAATAGCAATGATAATCATAGTCACGTCTATTATTAAGCGCAATTTATCTCATTCAAGATTCAATAGCGCTGTAATAGTTAACAGACCATTACCCCACCCCTGTGCTCAAGGGAGACAGTAACCAACCATGGCTTAATAGAAAAAAAAAATAAAATCACACCCACGTGCGACGCGAATGCCCGACCTCCTCGACAGGAAGTCAAGACGCTATCCACTTGACCAGCCGGCTAGCTAATGTAATACTGTACTGTAATAAGTAATAATTTGTAATGCTGTGGGTACTCATTACAAACTCGCTTCAATAGTTTCAGTACACTTAGTAACTCCATGATATCTTCGGGACCAGATTCATGAAATTATTTAGTATTACCACCACCAAAAAAAATAAAAAAAATAAAAGGAAAAGTGGGGATTGGGCCTGAGTATACAGTACATACATACATACATACATTACCACTAACATCGCTTGGTAAGTGGATGGTACAGTAATTCAAATCTATCGCCATTACAACTTATCTACAATTAAGAGAGGATTTTCTGGACTTCCTGCTCCCTCATGTTCATCCCCATTACTTTGGGGATTTTAAGACAGTCACCCCATTAGTTTGGCAATTTTAAGGCCTTTCGTGCCATTAAGGTGTCTATTTCTTCCTGGCGAGCAAAAGCCACCCAGCAATTTACAACTTCGGTATCAAGAGCATTAACGAAAATATGCAAACAAGCTGGCCTTGGGAATGTGCTGAGGATGGATTATCTAATTTGAGTGAAATTATGCAAATCTGTGAACATAGAGGCAGGATGTTAAACCGGAGTTAATTTTTTGAAGACTTGAATGAGTATGAGAAGGAATACAAGAAAATTATCAAGAAATAGCATTGTTTTGGCCAATTTCCCTCTTCCAAAGACATAATTTGAACTATAAACCATAATTTTATCTTCGCATATACAATAATAGACTAAACAGAAAGGACCCGGCTTTTGTTTGACACGCTGCATGGAGGTAGCTCAACTGAGGGGTAGGTCTAGAAAAATGTGGGATCCATTAGTAAAATCTGATTTCAAAATTATAACCTGGAAAGTGAGGCAAACCTGAATAAGGCTGCCTGGAATACCGCCATCAGGATGTGAGACAAAATGGCACCTTGTCTGGACCAGTTAGTCTTTTAAATTACTTTATGTATGTTACAGGGGGCAGGAGGCTAGGAATCCTCCTTCCCTAGTAAAATTCTCCAACTCAACGAGACAGAGAAAGGGGCGAGGGAATGCCAAAGTGGTCTCGGACCCTAAGACTTGGAACTTTACAGGTTAAACTTGCAAACTAAACAAACCAAAACTGGGACGATACAAGATAAAGGTAAAATAACTTATCAAAATCGCTATGTGGAAATAACGCTTACTAAAATAATGTTTTTGTTATGAAATAAAAGAACACAATGTTAAATGTTAAATCTTATAAAGCTTACCTTAAAATTACAGATGAATGAAGACAACACAGGCATCCTCAGTGATCTAGTTGGCTTGGTGTTGGACTGCTAGTCTGATACAGGCCCGGGATATACAGATCTGCAAAAAAAAAAATTGCATTCAACTTCTACATAATTATAAATACATATACAGTACAGTACTGTACTTGAAAGACCAAGGGATAATATCTGGTCTTTCATTAACTCTTTCAGTAGGGTGAAGTACATACAGGGATTTTGGCTCGAACATTCCTTTATTTTGGCCCTGTCACTCTTTAAGGGGACCGGCCGCTTTATAGGCTTAAAAATCTCTAAATCATAGAAATACAATTATGTGTTAAAATGTGTTTACTCAACATCCCTTCATAAGCCAGTGAAATGTTATTAGTGAAAACCCATTGGAATTTTTTTTTTTTCCCTAACTTTTCCTGTATTTATATAAACGTTATACTGTATAGCGAACTTTGAAATTGACAGGCTCAGTAACTACTGGTCGTACGAGGTTCGTACATATATAAATGGAAAGAGCGTAAAATACTCTCCAACCTCCCAAAAGCTGTATCTTCTACTCTGCCGTGTTCCTGCGTAAAATATTATAAACCAAAACAAAAAGTAAAAAATGTTCACCCAATTACCTTAGACTTTCACATGTTTTTCTCAACACCTGTTTTGTTGCACTTTGGAATCATATAATTAATGTATTATTGGGCCTCTAGCGATTTTGTTAAGTCGTTTTGTCTATTTACGGTGTTCGTCCAAGTTTTGGTTTGTTTATTTTGCAAGTTTTGCATTATAATTAACAATAAATTAATCAACCTATTACCAGACGCCTTAGGAGGGGTTGGGCGTATTAATTTGCTTTATTATATAAATGTTTATTATTTCTTTAGCTTCCTCCCTAGACATCCATCAAGCTAAAAAACACAAGACCCACCTACTAGATAAATCTGTAATTTTGTTGATAGAATTATTTTCCAGTCGAAGCCCATTTTTTTCTTAAATTATATAAAAAAATTACCTCAATTGCATGAAAGGTCTAAATATTGCCAAACAAATTGGGTGAAAGATGTTAAAATCGCCAAATGGTATAAAATTTCAGAACAAATGGGGCTAAACATGAGGGAGAAGGGGGTCCAGAAAAAGACCAGCCAGCCCCCCTTAATGCCCGAGGGGATGGCCACAAATGAACCGCCTGATATGCTTCCATAAGGCGAGGCAACTCATTCCATTATTTATCCCTTGTTCCTGTTCTCGGGAAGGGGTCGCTTGTTTTTTTTTTTTCCCCCTATGCGAGTGAAGGAGACAATAGGTAGAGATGCCTGTATCAAGTGCCTCCCCCAGAGTTGAAAGTGACAGGGCAATAATCAAGGGACGTTCGAGCCAAAATGCTCAATGGGGGATGGTAGGTTTTTTTCTGGGCCCCGTCTCCCTTATGTTTAACCCCATTAGTTTAGAAATCTTGAGATGTTCGACCAACTAGTTTAGCGATTTTAAGAACTTTAACCCCTTTGTTTGTCAATACAGTATTAGGGCCTCTCATGCCATTAAGGTGCCATTTTTGTCCTGCCGACCAATAGTGAGCCTGTTGTTTTAGGAGGAATCGGCTTTCGATCAGGATATTTTTTCTACCGAAAAATTTATAAATTTAACTCTAATGAGAATCTAGGGGGTGTTATTTAAAGCTTGGTGGAGGTCTAGCGAGTAAATTGAATAATAAATATCTAAAGAAATACACCAAAAAAATGTGCTTGTTTTACAACTTTTACATTTAAAAAAAAAAAAAAAAATTAGCAGCCTATACATAATGCAGGAAAAGGTAACTTAAGACAACCCTACCACTAAACACAGATCCGACAGAACGGGTACCGTAAAAAGGCCTAACTTCCGTCAAGGGAGTATACTTCACACATTAGTGGATAAAAGTATATAAGTTACAGTTATAGAAAAATGGCTCTGCATTATGGCTGTCCGAAATTATGTCCTCTTCCAAAGTTATGTAATTTTACCGGTACCAGATATATTATCATGTTTCTTTACACCAACCAACTTCACATCTAAACTCAAGTAATGAAATCAACAAATACATGTGGCACTCCGAGGACTCCAACCCAGGATACTCTCATCGAAATTCCGCGCACTATGCATTACGCTATCAAGACAGTTAACACAGGTGGTAATTTACAGTGTCTAAATTTCCTCGGAATCAAAAACTAAAGGCAAGACAAATAAACCCCCAGGCCTATATTTGATTCGTGTGGTCCTTGGCGTATCACGGACCGAGATCATTGGGGCCGTCTGGAGAGCTCTCATAGGCGTGCGACGGGACTCAAGTTAACTGCCAAATTCTAGGTCTCGGTCGGCCGAACTCAAGCACAACCAAATTTTTCTACCGAGAAATGTACAAATTTATCTTGCAGGGGGGTCTAGGGGGTGTTTTTCTAAGCTTGATGGAGGTCTAGGGAGGAAACTAAAAAAATATATGAATAAATGAATTAATAGACCAAACAAACAGCCAGCCTCCCCTTAAGATACACCACCACTGAATTAGGTCAAGGCTATTAAATTCTTTCCTCCATGCAATTCCATCACTACCATCCAATCGTTTCTACCACTCAAATTGACAACCATTCAATGTGACCATCTCATTCCTTCATTTCTACCATTATTTTGTTCAAGCCTTCTCCACCAGCACAGTATATTCTCTCCACTTCCACATCCCCCCTCCATAACCACTATCCATGGTACTATAATCTTTCTCCACTATATTCACTAATTACCATTCAGTCCGTTCCTCCACAACGCAATTCCATCACCACTACCCAATCTGATCACCACCACCACTATCATCTACTACCACCATTATTATTATATTATTTATTTTAAGCACTCTCCAACTCCAAGACCTTAAACAACAACAGCACTATACTTACGAACCTTTATATTTACTTCGAGCGAGCTTCTGTCCGTTTTAAGTGTTCGGCCATCGCCAAGTCCGTCCGTCTGTCCGCCCATCCGTTTTTCCTTCCTCGTCTTCACATCCTTCATGACATCTACTCTTCACATCCTTCATGACATCTACGCGCGGTCTGAAAAAATAGAATTAATTAGTGGTGTAGTCATTAATACACTTAACCATTATTGTATGAAACTAGAACACGAGCAACACCATATTCTCTCCACCCCCCTCTCTCCTACTTATACCTAATAATCCTAATCTCTTCTAAAGATATACTTTCTACCCTCTCTGGGCTTAATACTAAGAAGGCGTACGGTCCGTACGGTGTTCCTCCTGTTGTACTCAAAAACTGTGCTTCCGTGCTGACCCCCTGCCTAGATAAACTCTTTCGTCTGTCTCTCCTCTGTCTTTCCTTCTTGCTGGAAGTTTGCTCTCATTCAACCTGTCCCAAAGAAGGGTGACCGCTCTCAACCCTCCAACTATCGTCGAATTGCTCTCATCTCTTGTATCTCTAAAGTATTTGAAACTATTCTTGCTTCCAAATTTCTTAAGTATTTCTCTTCTCATAATCTGCTCTTAGATCGCCAGTATGGCTTCATTAACCCTCACAGATCGGTTTCGCCTTCTATAGGATATCCCCGAAACCCGGGCGATCTGGCCGAAAAAAAAGTCTTTAATAGGCTACCCGTATCTTTGTTATTTTAACTGCTAGAGAATTCCCACGCATCTCTAAACGTAGATGTATTTCGTACCTGTAGACTGGGGTTGAGCAGAGCTCTCTAAGTGGTTCAGTTGTGATGATGATTTCCGTGGAAGAGTTTCGGGGCTATGTTAGCAATATGAGACACTTTTCAACACTAAATCTGTTCTAGCAGACAACACAATAACAAGCTCCGACTCTTCTTCTTGTTTTCGGAGGTGCGCGTCGCTCCGACCGGCTGTATTTACATGCGTCGGACGCAATGCTTTTAAAACAAGCTTAATAGGCTTTCAAGCTTACGGTGCTCAAGAGCCCATCCGTGTTTCGGGCCCTAGTTTGTTATGGGCTCCTCAGAGCCCTTCCGGGAACCAGGGGTTAAGGGTCGCTCTTCTGGTGATCTTCTTTCATATCTTAGTAGCTCTTGGTCATCCAACTTTCGGGACTTCGGTGAGACTTTTTCTGTTGCACTAGACATATCGAAGGCCTTCGATAGAATCTGGCACAAATCTTTCATTTCCAAACTACCCTCCTTCGGTTTCTATCCCTCCATCTGTGCCTTTAATTTCCTTTCCGGCCGTTCCATAGCTGCGGTTGTGGACGGCCATCGCTCACTTCCTCATCCTATCAACTCCAGTGTTCCTCAGGGTTCTGTCCTATCGCCTATTCTCTTTCTTATTTTCATAAATGATCTTCTCAACTGTACATCCAGTCCCATCCATTCGTATGCAGACGACTCTACCTTACACTACTCAATTAGTTTTCCAGAACGCCCCAGCCAGCAGTCCCTCAAAATCAAACTTAATGAAGCCATAAAACACCTATCTTCTGATCTAGCTACTATTTCCAATTGGGGTAGAGAAAACCTTGTTGCTTTTGATGCTTCCAAGACCTAATTTATCCATCTTAAAATAGTAAAGAGGTGGGGAAGAGGGACAGTAAGGAGATTAAAACAAAGAAAATATTCCACTTAAGCTTTTTCCATCAGTACTTTTCTTTAACTATCCCATCTATGACTACTAATTTTCTAAACTATATATTAATCTAGCTATAGCTTTTTCTGGAGAAATAGCCGATTACTAGGCGAGCTGTTCCCACGCAAGCGAGGACAGCGGCTCCAAAAAGAGAAGAAGAAGAAGACTACCCGTCAGGAACCTCCAGAGGATTATCCCTTATTCTTCAACAATACAAAAATCAATCCTTCGTCTTCTCTCAATATTCTCGGCGTCTCTCTTTCTTCTGCTCTCACTTGGAAGGACCATATTACCAGTCTTGCTAAGGCAGCCTCCCAGAGGCTGGGTGTGCTCAACCGCCTCAAGGGGTTCCTTACCCCTGCGCAGCTTCTTGCGATGTACAGGGGCACAGTGCGTCCTTGTATTGAGTATTGTTCACATGTGTGGGGAGGATCCTCTCACACCACACTCCTGGACGGAGTAGAAAGCAAGGCCTTTCGTATCATTAACTCCCGTCCACTCACCAACTTTCTACAATCTCTCTTTCTTCGCCGCAATGTTGCATCTCTCGCTATATCGCTACTACAATGGTCAGTGTTCCTCGGAGCTTTCCCAGTGTATACCACCTCCTCTACGTAGGGTGCGTGGTGCCCGCCTTGCAACATAATCCCAACTCTACTCTGTGCAACTCTCCAACCCAAGAGTGAAACGCTATTCTCAGACTTTCTTCTATTCAACTGCTGAGCTCTGGAACTCTCTCCCAGAATAAGTCATTCCCTTTTCCTATGACTTAAATAGTTTCAAACTCTGTGTCCAGGCATTTTAGCTTGAACGTCCCTTTGATTTTGGCACTGTCACTCTTTCAAACCTGGGGGAGGCACTCGCTACAGACAGGTATGCCTTTTGTCTCCCAAATTCACATAGAAAAAAAAAATATTCACACCACCACGATATTTCTTCACTAAATTCACCACTGTATCACACCTCTACCACCACTAACATTAACATTACAGTATTTGCTACTCTTATTTTCACACCTCCGCAGCAACCACCACCACCACCGTCCCAATCTCTTCACCCCAACTAAATTAGCTCCAAGCTATTAATATATTTTCTCCATGCAATTTCACTACTACAATCCAATGTGACCATCCCATTCCTTCATTTCTACCATTATTTTGTTCAAGCCTTTTCCACCAGTACAGTATATTTATGCTCTCCTCCACCCAGGGTTGGCATGATTAAAATCAAACGATTTTAATAGTGATTTTAATCGCTTATAATCATTAATCAAAGAAAAAAACATTGATAAAATCAAAAATTATTTTTTATTAAAATATCACATTCCATGTAATTATAAGTAATTTTGCGCTAATCTTAATAGTCTACCAAAATGTTTACCCTCTTAAACATTATATAGTAACCTATATCAACAAAATTTTACATATTTCTAATAAAATTTTGCACTAGTTCAAGAATTTAAGAAATTAAATAAATTGTGTTCTTTCATAGAAAATTAATTATCTTTGCTCCTTAGCCCTCCTTGCCCGGTTGGACACCATAGCTCCATATCGAGTTTGCCTCGTACCGCCCGGCTGGCCTACACAGCTCCATAGCATTATTTCATGGCTTAAAACCACTTAAAACCGCACTTTAGAAAGTTTTGTTGTCTTAGCGGATGGTCCGTATAACCAACAAGGACAAAAACACATAGCCAGTCAATCAGGTGACTCCTGCTTGCGTGCAGGCCTAACGAAAGCTATTGATTTCCTTAGTCTCAAACGATGCATGAAAGCAGTAGACAGTGAAATAGGAATGCTTACAATGGTGAAATAAATCAGTAATCAATAATCAATATTAATACAGAATACATAATACATAATACATAATACGTAATACATACAAGCGGCTCGCTTGGTGTAATGACTAGCGTCTCGGACTTCCACCCAGAAGGCCCGGGTTCGCGCCCACGCTTATCGCATTAAAGATTTTTCACAAGCACTGAGTCGTTACCATCCCTCATGAGCAAAGGGATGGGGTAGTAGTACAGGACCCCAATGGAAATACGCCTAATCGGCCTTATTGAGCTATCCTTAGCTAGCTTAGCATGCGCTAGCTTTAAGAACTATTATTATTATTATTATTATTATTATTATAATTGTTAAATGAATGTAAATTCTGTAGACCGTAGCCGTGGCTGCCGATACTGCATCGCCGCATTCGAACAGTTCTCAGTAGCATCACGAAACACCCAGTTTTATTTCCTACCTTACACAATAACTGCTTAATGTACAGTGTTCTAGTCTTCACCCATCACAAGATAATGCCGAGTACTGCCTCTGGTATGTATATAACCTAGGGTAAGCTATTTATTTGCAGAGATATGAGTATCTTTAAATTACGAAACTTAAGAATTTACACGGTTCTAGGCTTGCAGTGGCCAAAACTGACCTACTAATTTTCACAATAAAAACTGAACCTCTTCTAGTCTTCACTCATAGCAAGGTACCGAATACTGCCTCTGGATAGATATATATATAACCTAGATTAGGAAATTTGTTGCCGTACAGTATTTATAAGCGTGCCAAAATCCTGAGAAGTTGACTATTCATCCAGATTCAGCATTGGTGGGAAGGTTTAAATGGCTGGTTCGGCCTCCACCAGTATATTCTCTCCACTTCCACATATCCCCCCTCCCATCAGGGCTATCACCACAATCCATGCTACTATAATCTTTCTCCACTATATTCATTAATAACCATTCAGTCCTTTCCTCCACAATGCAATTCAATCACTACTGAATCTTACCACCACTATCCTCTATTACCAAAATAAATATATACATATATATACATATTTTTTTGTTTACAAGCACTCTCCAACTCAAAGACCTTAACCCTTTCGCTGCGGGTGACGTTCTGGAATGTGTTAGCAAGTTACAGCAATTTCCAGGCTTTAAAAGCCTGTAAAAAACGTAAGAATCGAGTGTCAGTGGGTGGGAGCGTGAGGGGCCCACCTCCGACCCTCAGAGCACCGAGCGGCTCACTGAGCTAGGCTGTGTCTCGGGCGAGTCTCTCTCTGTCTCTCTCACCAGTGTAGCCAAGTGAGCGAGTGTTACATAATAGCGGGGTTCCCGCGTTTCACTGGGATCACTGCGGGTGAACCAGACCACGTACACGGTCCGTTCTGGTGTCATTTTGAAGCTATTTTCGCCTAGTTTTCGGCAGAATACACTTAATTTAATGCAGATGCTTGATTTATCATTCAGGAGTGCCTGAATATGCCCTAAATGCCCAAACATAGCCGCAGCCAAAGGGTTAAACAAGAACACAATCATATTTACAAACCTTCATATGTACAAGAGCCTTTCTGTCCATTTACGTGTTAGGCCTTCACCAAGTCTGTCCGTCTGTCCGCCCATCCATCCTTCCTCGTCTTCACATCCTTCATGGCAGCTATGTGCGGTCTGAAAAAAATAGTTTAATGAGTGGTGTAATCTTTACTTTCATACACCTTCCATTATTGTAAGAAACTAAACTAGAACATAATTTAGCAACACCATATTTACACACCACACTCTTCACTAAATTCACCACTGTATCTCGCCGCCACCACCACCACCACCACTAACATAGTGAGAGTTTAGCGTTCTCTGCCATACCCATAGTTTACTCTGACTGTTCCTTTTACTTATATATTTTCTAGATCTCAAGTGACGGCGTCTTTTCCGTGGATTGACCTCCCTACTGCCAACCCTGGCAGATTGGGAGCCAAAGCGTCACATTTTTCCTTTGCCCCTCAACTTTCCCTTTATAATTGCTGAGGGGCACAGGGCCTTGGGTGGGGCTTTTGTTTCCCGGGCGTTTCCGCACCCTCCTCAGCTCCCCGCCTTTGAGTGGCTCTCCACCCAGGCTTCACACTCCACCCAGGCTTCACTCTCCACCCAGGCTTCACTCTCCACACAGGCTTCACTCTCCACACAGGCTTCACTCTCCACCCAGGCTTCACTCTCCACCCAGGCTTCGCTCTCCACCCAGGCTTCGCTCTCCACCCAGACTTCACTCTCCATCCAGGCTTCACACTCCACCCAGGCTTCACCACTATTCTCTGCACTACAACCACACCAGTACATTTAGTCCACATCTATCATATTCCTTCTCCATGTTAATCCACCGTCGCTCTCCATTAAATGTATTTCACTCGCCCTCAGCCGCACCTACACTCACCCGCCCAAGCTGCTCCTCCACCCATCTTCCAAGCCGCACCTTCACCCACCCACCCTAACCGCTCCTCCATCCACCCATCCAAACTGCTCCTCCACCCACGTATCCAAGCTGCTCCTCCACTCACCCATTCAAGCTACACTTCTACTCACCCATCTAAGCTTCGCTCTCAACCAAGCTTCGCTCTCCATTATATTCACCATGCTCTCCACTATAGCCACACTGGTACATTTAGTCCATCCACCACGGTCATATCTCTCCATGTTTAATCCACCGCCAGTAGTATTCGCTCTCCACCACCACCTCCATCTCTTCACCACCCACCCAAGCCACTCCACCTCCACCATCACCCAATTTCAAGACCTCCAACAATATTAGTACACCATTTACGAACCTTAATCTGCGCTGCCGTCCTTTTGAGTTTACCTGCCACCAGTACGTCCATTTAGCAGTACTGAATGCATGACATTGTACGTTTGTCCATCATTCCATCCAGCATTCTTCCCCTTCCCCCTGCACAGTTGAGTACAAAAATCCGGAACACGCCATCAAACAATCTTCCACCTGAAAAAAAAAAATAGCATTAGTAACCAGTCATAATTATATTTTCCAACAGCACCTAGCTAACAATGGACAGAACAGGGGTAGAAAAAGACAGGCAATTCAATAAGTGGGAAAGAAGGCGTGTGTGCGAAGGAAAGAAAGGTGGGAGGAAAGGTTTAACACTCACGATTGAACGATTTAAGTTTGTTTGCATTTTTTTAAGGCGATGAGCAGCCGATTTGAAATATACTCGTTCTGCGCAGCTCTACAGCGCAGGAGATGGGGGTTGTTCCTAGACGTGCGCAGGTCCCACGGGGGCAGGAGGCTGAGGCTTTGCTAAACAGTCACGTTTTAAGACTATTTTTCCACAAAAGGCTCTCCCAATGAACATTATAAGGAAGTACAGTCAAATAATGTGTAAATTATTGGACTGCTCTTTATACAGTTATACAGTACATAGAAGTCCCTCCATATTTCACCTTTTCCAATAGTACACATGTCCATTCTTCATTTTGCCCCTCATTTCGATACCCCGATAATCGTTAATGCAATACACAATGCAATATTAACACATTACGAGCGGGCCCGTCAGTTTTTTTCCACTACGCGCCCAGCGTTTTTTTTTTTACCCTAAATGGCCTTGTTTCCGTGCTCTTTTTCATGCATAAACAATAGCCAGAGCGTTATACAATTATGTATCCCTGAAAGGGCGATAATTGAGCTTTCCAATGACACCAGAACCATCCTTCTACGACCACGCGTTCTCTTTCAACGATCGTGCAACACGAGTGCAAAAACCCTAAAATACGGTAATTTCCTTATATAATTCCCTGTGTGGCGAGGTAGGGAGGGTGGAGTAGATGTCAGTAGGCGCGCGGGGTCCGTGCCGAGCGGTCATGAGGTAACCTACGCTCCTCCCGTCGCTCGTCTCTCTCTCAGACCCATTCTTGCTCAAAAATTGCACACAGACTTAAGTCGGGCCCCGCCACATAGTCCAGGTTTTTAGATACGGAGTTAAGTCGGGCCCCGGTAATTAAGGCTTAATACATAACATCTTAAATCTACAGTGCATGCCCACTGGGAGTACTTTAATTTATTTATGTTAAGGTTTTGTCATTCAGATGTGAACACTTGACTGAGCAATAGAAAAATATCGTAAAGGGGGGATGGGCAGGTTTTCTGGACCACTTTCTCCCTCATGTTTAGCCCCATTAGTTTTCAGATGTTAAGATGTTTGCCCCATTAGTTTGACGATTTTAAGACCTTTCGCCCCATTTCTTCGTCAATATTTAGACCTTTCGTGCTATTTAGGAGTCGATATTTTCCCTGGCGAACAATAGTGAGCCTGTAATGTTGGAAGAACCGGCCTTTGGCCGGGAAATTTTTCTACCGAAAAATTTACAAATTAATCTATAAGGGGGATCTGATGGATGTTTTCTTTTAATTTGATGGAGGTCTAGGGAGGAAACTAGAAAAATAATGAATACATGCAAAAATTGCCCAAAAAGTGGACCATCCCCCCTTAATCGTGACCCTGTCTTTGTCTCGCTACCTGCAAGGAAGACAAAATCCAAATTAGTGAACACCTTTGTGCATCCATGATATATACATTAAGCCCTATATAGGACTACTCGATTTTTTACTCCATTTCGGCGATCATTAGATTTTATGCAGTTTAGAAAGGATCTCTTTGAATTAAATGGACAAACAATGTAATTTAACCCAGATCCAAAATTCCTTCATAAACCGAAGGAAATATTCTAAAAGCCAAAATATAGAACGCTTCGTCGTATTTTGAAAGGGTTTACTGTATTTGCTTTCAGTGTACTATGAAACCTTTGAGATCTATTGGAAGTTTATATTTGAAACGTAATTTCCCTTGAAAATTAAAAATCTCAAGGAAATAACTACGCAAATCTATTTTTATGGTAACTACTAAATAGGCATGGCATTTATTAAACCAATACAGTTTATTCTGGCTACCATTGGACTATTTTACTGGCATTGGAAGGTATAAAAGACGGTCAATATACAGGAGACGCAACAATATAGGTAGAACATTTCTAATGGTAGTTTTGGGTTCCTATCATCATATGCTTCATTTCTACATACATTTTATCCCCGGGGGAAAAAAAAAGGTATAATCCTGTGTAGCGGGTGGACCTGTACATATATCTCAATCATTTGGTAATGTTACAATATTTTCTTACATTTTACATTAATAAATAGTCCACTAATATACTAGGTTAGGTTAGGTTAGGTTTTGGTTAGGTTAGGTTAAATATATTGTCCAATGTTTCTTAGTAAATAGGCATCTGAAAAACAGTTCCTCCCGCTACACAGGAGCTTACCCCTAACCTAACCTAACAGCCCTCAAATACATTTAGGTTAGGTTAGGTTAGGTTTCTTGGTTAGGTTAATAAAAAAAACAACAATCCAAGAAAAATAAATGAAAAATCCCAAGATTTTTTGTTTTCCCGGGGATAACAAGTATAGGCCTATAGAAATGAAGCATATGATGATAGGAACCCAACACTACCATTATAAATTTGCTACCTATATTGTTGCGTCTCCTGTATATTGACCTAAAAGACAAATAAAGGGTAAAATATTATCAAAGAACCCTCAGACTCTAAAAAATCACTCCCCAACTCTTACTAAACTTGTCTAATGATACACAAAAGGTTCATCCTGTAATACATAAAGGGGGTTATTATTACATGATATAATAACCTTTCCTCACCTTGGCTGAAGAGCAGATGGGCCAGGATCACTTGGTTGAACCCAGGTACAGTAGGTAAGGTGACTGGGCCCACACTGCCTCGCTGGCCCCAGAAGCAACCTGGAAAGAGGAATTATTTGTTTAACCACTTCACCACCAACACGTAATGTTTATCATATTCTGGTTACCATTAGACAATTTTCGGATAGAATGTAGAATTCGGGCGTACCGCCAGCCTTGTTTACAATACGCGGAGCCGGGGCGGACGCTTGCCATCATGTTCCCGTCTAATTTTGACTGCCTTTAGATACAATATGATGTTGAGGGGGGCTTTGCACCCCCCCCCCCCCCCCCCCTCAACCACCGATGACATATTGTCATCATCATCATATATATTGCCAGCAGGGGGCAAATAACCGAAAAAAATCGCCGTCAAAATAGACACGAAATTAACTGCGGCGATCGTCCCATGTAAAGATGACCGTACGCCGGGAATCTATTCTAGAACTGTTGGGGTCGATTTATCACTTCCATATTGTCGATTTTAATACCTTTCGCCACATTTTTTTGTCAATAGTAAAGCTTTTCGTGTCATTTAGGTGTCGATTTTTTCCTGGCGAACAATAGCGAGCCTGTTATTAAAGAGGAACCGGCCTTAGGCCGGGACGTTTATACTGTAGATACACACATAATTTAGTATGCATTATAACTGATGAGCTTTTTAATATTCACACGAACAACCGCGTTTGTTTCTCCCTTGTTTTAGTTAAGCAATAGGTTTTAACGAACATACAGTAAGTTATATTATAATATACTAGAACACTAATAATCAATTATCCATTATCTCGATTTTCCAAACAAGTAGTATCCTGCTGCTGAGATTTGATAACATCAGAATGCACCAACAAATTTACTAATACATGGTAGGCCTACAGGTTTTCCTAACGTGCACATCCCTGTTGTTTCTATGGTTACATCACATATTCATATTCTCTATATTTTAACAATGCCAATAAATATTTGCGTTGAATTGTTGACATGACCTTTATATTACAAAAATGCTTCTGAAACCACGGTTTTAGTTAGACTTGTGCTGAGTCGTGCAAGGACAAACAACGACCAAGGTTACAACTTTTCGAGAATCTGAGCCGATATCAAGTAATTCTCGCACGTCTTCCTGCAACGCTAGGAATGTTTGAACATGGTTTATCATGGTGAGCAGTACTGTACATTAGTATGTATATACGTAATAATGTATACACGCAATTAAACACTATCACGCCATTATTCACAAGTCTCTCTCTCTCTCTCTCTCTCTCTCTCTCTCTCTCTCTCTCTCTCTCTCTCTCTCTCTCTCTCTCTCTCTCTCTCTTTCTCTCTCTCTCTCTCTCTCTCTCTCTCTCTCTCTCTCTCTCTCTCTCTCTCTCTCTCTCTCTCTCTCTCTCTCTCTCTCTCTCTCTCAGCTTTCCTCTTCTCTATAAATGTAATGTATGCAATTATTAATACTAGCATAATAAGGCCGGGCAGTCCGATATTGACTGCAAACATGTAACAGGGTTCGCCTCTAGGCAAACATTCTCCAATACATATTGTATATATTGTAAATAATGTAACAAGAATAACCACTATTGGTGGAAATAAACTTATTTTTATTATTATTATTATTATTATTATTATTATTATTATTACTCTCTCCCTTCCACACACAATATGTAGTGAGAGATCCTTTGACCCGAAATGCTACCCTCAGCTCCATTTTTTTTTCATCCAAGTTTTCTGAAGTTTCGAAAAAAGGGATGAAAGACGAGGAGGGGGAGGGGGAGGGGGAGGGGGGCAGACACCGAAAAGGAGAATGTATATAGAGTGTGTAATGTGCCTTTTGTGAGGACCGTGATTAGATGGAGAGAGGAAGCAGATGATTTTCGTGATTGAGTGCGGGTGATTTCCTCAGGCCCCGTTTCTTGACGAGGAACACCTACTAGGTCTTGGCCTATTGGGGAAGAGAGAGAGAGAGAGAGAGAGAGAGAGAGAGAGAGAAACACCTGTTTGTTTGGTCTATTAATTCATGTATTCATATTTGTTTTTAGTTTCCTCCCTAGACCTCCATCAAGCTTAGAAAAACACCCCCTAGACCCCCCTTCAAGTTAGATTTGTATATTTTTCGGTAGAAAAATTTCCCGGCCAAAGGCCGATTCCTCCTAGGCCTATTGAGAGAGAGAGAGAGAGAGAGAGAGAGAGAGAGAGAGAGAGAGAGAGAGAGAGAGAGAGAGAGTATATATAACAACAGATAGAGTAGTTGGGAGGGAGGATTCGGATAAATTGATTAACATAGGCACCATTTTGTATACCTATTTTGTGATTTGTCTGCTTTCTATTACCACAATAAAGCATTTATTTACGGTATCACCTTTTTAATTTTAATCTGGTTACCATTAAACGATTTTATTCAGCTTAGAAAGGAATGCAGGAGTCAAAAGATTGTGGTAGTTTTAACCCATGTCAAATGTAGAGGACCTTATTAAATTAATAAAATCGTCTAGTGTAAGACTAATGAAATCAAAATTAGCATCGTGTACTGGAAATGCTTAATAGTGAAGTAATAATGAATTTCATATAAAACGAATTATGGCCTGCAGAAGATAATATTAAATAAAAAACAATCAATCAATCAACAATATGCGCGTACACCACGATCCACCTTCTAACCCAGCCTTGTGAATATCTCAGGGTATTCAATTCAATTCAAAAGACTTTATTGTCACAATTTCATAATACATAAAATAGGTCTCCAAGAAGCAACTCTACCTATCCTAAGCAACCCTTGACAACTGTTGGTGGTGTAATGGTTTAGATGCTTATGTTCTGGGTGTTGTTTCCAGAGTTCAAATCCCGGGAGAACCATATGCTTTCATTAGTTCAAGTGCATTGGGGTTTGTAATTGATAATTAATGTTAAGAACGGGGTGTTACTTAATAAATAACTTGGTCATTAGATGTGTGTTTTTTATCTAGATTTCGACCTGCATCATGATTCTGTGAAGACATTTACAATTTAAACGATTGATACCAACTTATGGCAATAGAGAGAGAGAGAGCAAAATATCTTGAAAATCCACTCTTTCAACCTCATATCTTGGAGTCTTAGACCATGGCACGCATTGATATCAAAACCTGATTGACCAATGGTAGGGCAATGTCACACGAGAGCTTTTTAAGCCAATTTTCGATTAACAAGTTTTTTCTCGTAATATGTTGAAGCTCTTTCACACTGGCATCGGAAACTAGACTGAAGGTAAATTACGCTAGGTGGCAGATTTTGATGATCCCAGACTACAATTGCCTGTAAAAATTGACTGAAAAATCGTTCGTGTGACACCAGTTTTATGGACCTCCTTTCCAAGATAGTGAATATATCCAAGACCTCAATACCCTCCACACACAATGGAGCAAACTACACTGCCTTCACAACAAGTCAAGAAATACAGAGAGATAATAATGTAGATCTACAGACTCCGACTTCCCTCTTAGTGCTTCAAGAGTCAGTGTAAGAAACTGGACCACGATCACTTTATTATCAGTGATCTTGAAATTGACGACGCAAACTCCGTACAAACACAATTTGAAACAGATAAGGCAATCCAACAGAAAGGCAGATGTTAACACATACTGTAGGTAAACGCACAGAT
This sequence comes from Paralithodes platypus, assembly GCA_032716605.1. NCBI lineage: Eukaryota > Metazoa > Arthropoda > Malacostraca > Decapoda > Lithodidae > Paralithodes > Paralithodes platypus. The sequence goes on along the minus strand of CM064501.1, from coordinate 14,961,169 downwards.
TCACTAACAGACAGAAATACAGACAGACAGATTTAAACGAAGACAAATAGATAGATAAACACATACTGTATATTCACAGACACAGACACACACATACACAGACACAGACACACACAGACACAGACACAGACACAGACAGCCCGTAGCCTAGTAGGTAGAGCTCTCGTCTCACACACGAGGGGTCGGGGGTTCAATCCCCGGCCGGGCGGAGACAAATTGGGCTTGTCTCCTTTCATGTGTTAGCCTCAGTTCACCTAGCTGTAAATAGGTACCTGGAATAAGTGGACGACGTTGTGACGTCCCATCTGGGGTTGGCAAAAATGGTACAAGGCGAGATGGGTATCATATGGTTCACCTAAGCTGATGGCTACCTAAGCCTTCGGGCGAGACGGTACCGTCTATAGTGAGAATGGTACCATACAGATCCACCCTAAGCCTTCGTTTCCGATGTCGCCAATTGGCTAATACAGACTACACACACATCCACAGCCATTCCAACAGTACATAAAACACTTAACATGCATTTCACGCAATACATTCCCAGTTAAGGAGGCGCGATAATAATGAGCTTAGCTCGCATTGCGTGGATTCCCCTTGACGAACAAGTAATTGAGTAACACAGACACAGACACACAGGTATAGTCTATTCGCTGTAAGTAGGCGAGAAATCATGAACTCTAACCTCTGTTACTCAAAAACGACTAGAGTAATCGAGCTAATATTTCTACCATTTGGGAAGAGTAAGTTACGGAATAGGTGTGGAAAATTACAGCCAATTAGCTCTATCCCTTTTTGAGTTACAGAGGATAGAGGTCATGATTTCTCGCCTACTTACAGCGATTAGACTATAGTACAAAGGAGTACAAAGGAAATCAAGCAACAACAGATCTAGTGACCCTTCTAGGTTGCTTGTCCTCCAAAACACTGAGGATCAAGTGTCCAAACAGTGGTTTAGAGTGGGTAAGGGAACATTGGAAAGGGAACTACTGCCCTGCCACTAACGTGGCAGGACTAGGAAGTTAGTAGGGGACATATGGGTTAGTAACTGAGGGGAGGATAAAGTTATTCATTTACAAACGCAGTCAGTCGCGGGTTTGATGCGAGATATTTGTCTAGGCGAAATTTAAATGAATCAACGGTGCTGCAGTCTATAACGTCTCGGGGAAGCCCATTCCACAAGTTGACAACTCGATTGAAGAAGAAATTCTTAGATTCGTGCGAGTTAAAAGATTTACCAATAATTTTGCAACCGTTTCCCCGCGTGTAATTAGATTGGTCGATAGTGAAGTACTTACTACAGTTCATATTGTCGATGCCTTTGATGATTTTGGACACTTGAATTAAGTCGCCTCTTAATCTGCGCTGGGTTAAAGGAAATAGATTTAATTCTCTAAGACGCTCTTCGTATGGTTTGTTCTTTAGGCTAGGTATCATTTTGGTAACTCTACGTTGAACTCGTTCTAGCTTGTTTATATCTTTTTGGTAATAAGGGCACCAGGATTGAACGCAGTATTCCAGAAGAGGGCGGACTAAGGAATTGTAAAGGGTTAGGATAACTTCTTTGGATTTATGCTCAAATGACCTACCTATAAAGCCAATTATTTTGTTTGCCTTCTTACAACTTCTGAACATTGTTGACTCGGTTTTAGGTTACTCGATATTGTTACTCCCAGATCAGTTTCTCTGTTTACATTCTTAAGCTGAGTGCCATTCATCGAATAGTTTGCTTTCTCATTTAGGTATCCGACATGTAGTACTTTACATTTATCCGCATTGAAACTCATTTGCCAAATTTGGGCCCAACATGACAATTTATCTAGATTGTGTTGCATATCGTCAACTTGTTCTTTTGAGAGTACGCTATTTGCAATTTTTGTATCGTCAGCAAATTTTGAGATTGTGCAGGTGAGACCCTCATCTATGTCGTTGATGTAAATTAGAAAGAGAATTGGTCCTAGTACCGATCCCTGGGGTACCCCGCTACTTACATTGGTCCATTTAGATGCCTTACCGTTTATGACTACCCTTTGCTTTCTGTTTGCTGAGCCAATTTTCTATCCATTTCAACACACCGTCTTGTATTCCATGCGCTTTTAGTTTTAGCAGTAAACGTTTGTGGGGAACTTTGTCAAAGGCCTTTTGAAAATCAAGGTATATAATATCTACAGCTTTACTCTCATCGTAGAGGTTGAGGATATCGTGGAAGAAGTCTAAGAGGTTTGTTAAACAGGAACGTTTTTTACGAAGCCGTGTTGAGTATCTTTAAGTATGTTATTTTTCCTCCAAGTGATTTACGAGTCTGTCTCGTATGACCGTTTCTAGCATTTTACATACAACTGAGGTTAAGCTAATTGGACGATAGTTACTGGGTAGGGATTTGCTGCCTTTTTTGAATATCGGTGTTACGTTGGCTAGCTTCCACTGATCAGGCATAGTTCCAGACTGCAAGGATTTATTGAATAGTAATGTCAGTGGTTTGGAGAGCTCATTCTTAGCTTCCTTTAGAACTCTAGGCGAGATTGTATCAGGTCCTGGCGTTTTATTTACCTTGAGTTTATCTAAACAATTCAATACTTCTCTCTCTGTAACGGGGATATTGCTTAGAACATCTGAATTATCAATCTGAATCGGCGATGGTGTAGGGATATCACTGAGGTCTTCTGTTGTAAAAACTGATGCAAAGAAGGTATTGAGGGCATTACTCATTTGTACTTCGTCTTTGGTGTATTCTCCTTTTTCATCGACTAACGGTCCAACAGTTGAAGTAACTACTTTTTTCTTTCTGATATAACTATAGAATTCTTTCGGGTTTGTTTTACTTTGATTCGCAATATGTAACTCTAAGGTCTTTTTACTTTGCTTAATTAACTTTTTGGCTTTGCGTCGTAGCTCTACAAATTTCACCCGTTCTTCGTCATTTTGTGAGGATTTTAATCTGTCATTAGCAAATTTTTTAGCAAGCAGGCAGTTTGAAATATCTTTATTCCACCATTTGGGCTTATTATTATGGCCTGGACGCCGTATTTTCGATGGTATGCAGTCTTGCACTGCTTTTAGGTAATGGTTTCGGATAACTTCCAAGATGTATTTATGTCGTTATTGTTAATTAAAAAGCTCCAGTCAGTTTCTTTAAACATAGCTCTAAGTTTATGGAAGTTTGCTTTCTTGAAATTAGGGACTTTTTCGATGCTACTATTTGGTTCGTTACTAGTAAACTTTAAAGTGAAAGTTATCGTACGATGGTCGCTGTTACTGAATTCATCACCAACATTCAAATTCTCTATCAATTCTTCTTTTGTTGCAAGTACAGTCAAGAACGTTATTACCACGGGTCGGCATTCGAACAAATTGATAAAGCGAACTCTCTTGCAAGTTCGTATACAAGTCATGTCCGGAGTGTGAAGTAAGAGTATCGCCCCACTTGGTCACAGGTAAATTAAAGTCGCCAAAAATTACGGTATCTTGTGAGTTACTTACATCTGCAATTTGTTCGTAAATTTCTCGGTCAGTTTGCACTGATTGAGCTGGAGGTCTGTATATTAACGCAAGTATTATTTTTGTACCTTTATTATTCTTTATTAGCACAAAAGATGTGTCGACGTTCACAATTTGAGGTTTTGACACGAGGGTCGGGTTAAGACTTTCTTTGATATAAAATAAAACGCCACCTCCATTTTTATTTATTCGGCTGTTCTCAAACATTACATAACCGGGAAGTGAATACTCTGCTAAAAAGTCTCTATCTTGTGTATTGAGCCAAGATTCTGTTATGCCAATCACATCATAATTTTCTGTAAACACTAGTTCCTCTAAATCTGAAAATTTATTGCGTATGCTACGAGCGTTTGCATAGAAAACCTTTAAAGTTGCGGTTTTAGAACTCGCAGATCGTTCTTTTCATCGAATTTTTGGTTCTGGTCGGATCTACATTTACATTCATGGCTGTCCTCGGTCCTCGGTCGTTATCCCTGACGGTTTTGAATTTGGGTCGTGTTGGTGGAGCTTTATCCAAATTCGCGGTTCTTGACGGATTAGTATTTAATTCCTTTGTAGATTGCCGTCCTCGCTGTCTTCGGTCCTCCTTCCTGGTTGTCCTGTGCTGAGTCGATTTCTTCTCCGAAAATCCTTCACCGCATCGTTGAGAAGACGCCCAAAACGCGCTGCTCCCACCTGGTTCAGATGAACTCCATCATCCGAAAACAAATAGTCATCGTAGTAGAAATTGTCCCAGGTGTCGACGAATCCCACGTTCTCCTTCCTGCAGAGGTTTGCTAGACAACGATTTGTGCTGGTGGCTATGTTGTAAAATCGGCTCTCTACACCGAGCCGGGGGACGATTCCTGAGACGATGATCCTTGATGACTTCTCCTTAAACGACTTGATCAGCTGCTGGTACTTTAAAAGCAAATCTTCCGACCGGGTTCGCTGTATATCGTTGGATCCAACGTGGATGACGTACATTGTATTTGCAGGGGCCAGCTTTGATACTTCGTCAACTGCTGCAACTACGTCATCCACACCACCACCAGGGATACAAAAACGCTTCCTGGTCTTAGGTGCCCTGGCGCAAAACTCTGTGAGCTGACCACGTATCATCGAGTCTCCCACGAGCCGGACTTCTTCTATTTCCTCTTCGTCATCTGAGTCTGCGAGTATCTGGAAACGGTTTTGACACTCGGAGAGAGGTGAAAGAGAGAGGTAGTAAGAGAGGTGAAGCGTATTATAGCCTACCCCACAACAGGCATGATGGATGATGGTCGCTAAATATAGACAGACAAATACCCACTGACTATAGTCTATTCGCTGTAAGTAGACGAGAAATCATGAACTCTATCCTCTGTAATTCAAAAAGAGCTAGAGCAAATAGGCTGTAAATTTCCACATCTATTCCTTGACTGACTCTTCCCAAATGGTAAGACATATTAGCTCGATTACTCTAGTCGTTTTCGAGTTACAGAGGTTAGAGGTCATGATTTATCGCCTACTTATAGAGAATAGACTATAAACATGCAGATAAATTATACAGAGAAAGGACAGACATTATACAGCCATTCCTATATTCAAAATACACTATGGGGCAGTACCTAGTGAATGACAAGCTTGAGGGGAGGCAGACCGTATTTATGGACCCCCTTCTCCCTAATGTTTAGCCCCACTAGTTTTGAGATTATAAGACGTTCGGCCCATTAGTTTGGCGATTTTAACACCTTTCGCCCCATTTCGTTGTCAATTTTAAGACCTTACGTTCCATTTAGGTGTCCATTATTTCCTGGCGAGCGTTAGCGAGCCTGCAATTTTAAGAGGAATCGGCCTTCGGCCGGGACATTTTTCAACTGAAAAATGTACAAATTTATCTTGAAGAGGGTCTAGGGGGTGTTTTTCTAAGCTTGATGGTGGTCTAGGGAGGAAACTAAAAAAATATATGAATAAATGAATTAATAGACCAAACAAACGGTCAGTCTCCTCTTAACCCCTTGAGGATCATGCCACATTTTGACAGTGTATTCTGGCTACCTTTAGACGGCTTTATACAGCTTGGGAAGGACCTGTGTGCATTAAAAGAGTTAATAGTGTGTCAATTGACCTTCTGACTTCCCTATATCCTCCCTAATCGCCATATAATCATCTAATAATAGCCCGAATCAACTGTCAAAACGCGTCACAATCCTCAAAGGGTTAAGGGGGAGGCAGTTGGTTTTTCGAGTCCTCCTCACTCATGTTTAGCCCTATTAGTTAGGAGATTTCAAGAATTCGCCCCATTAGTTTGGCGATTTTCAGACCTTTTGCCCCATTTCTTTGCCAATATTAAGACCTTTCGTGCCATTTAGGTGTCGTTTTTTTTCCTGGCGAGCGATAGCGAGCCTGTATCTGAAGAGGAATCGGCCTTCGGCCGGGACATTTTTCTACCGAAAAATGTACAAATTTATATCGAAAGGGGTTCTTGTGGGAGTTTTTTTTTTTAAAGTTTGATAGAAATTTAGAGAACAAACTAAACCCCCTCCTTAAACCATTGAGCCGAAACAATAAATTATGCTGCACAATACCGTCTGAGCTCCCTTTATAGAGGGTGTTGTCCATGGATACGAGATGAGACATGGAGACAGTGGTGATGTGGCTTCGAGGAATCGAAACAGCACCAAGCCAGGAGGAGACAGACAGGCGCAGTAGGTCTGTGAACATCAGACTACAAATGATCTGGTTGCTATAACTCGTTTGCCTCGAAGTATTACTCGTCAATTAGAATAAGGCCTTCTAAATTCATCGTTCGAGCATAAAAAAAAAAAATCCCTTGAATTTGGCCCTATCACTCTCTCAACTCTGGGGGAGGCACTCGCTACAGGCAGTTCTACCTTTTGTTTCCCTCACTCACAGCAAAAAAACAAATATATAAACAAGAGATAGACAGACAGAGACATGGAGGTCAGGTGAGAAATAGGACTTCCCCCACAGCAGGAATTAATGATGTTGGAGTCACCACCAGATACCTGCCTACTGTCTTTTAAGGGGGGTGACCTGTTTTTATTCTGTCCTTTTCTGTCTTTCTCTGGCTTGTATCCATTTGGCCCCATTCAGCCTACTGTTATTATGTTCTATCCAACAACCAACTCTACTCCTAAAATCGATTAATGAAATATTACAAACGCATGTGGATTAAGACATTTATCCCCATCCAGGTGTCAATTTCTTACTGGTGAGCGATAGCGAGCCAGCATATTTTTAATTTTTGTTAGACAGCAGGCTAAATTTGTAAATTTTTCGATAGAAAAATGTCTCCGGCAAAGCCGGATTTCTTCATATAATGCTGGCTCGCTATCGCTCGCCAGGAAGAAATCGACACCTAGATGGGGATAAACGTCTTAAAATAGTTGGCTGAATGGGGCCGAATGGATAAAAGCCAGAGAAAGAGAGAAAAGGACAGAAAATAACAAAAAGCAGGTTACCCCCCTTAAATAGCACAGGAGACAGGTAGACACAAACTCACAGACAGAAGCAGAACACGTAAACAAATACACAGACTTAGCATATAAACAACAACACTGGCAGACTAATACACAGAGATACACAGACGTAAGATATAAACAGACAGACAGACAGACATAAAATACAAAGACTTAGCATATAAACAACAACACTGACAGACAAATACACAGATACAAAGACGTAAGATATAAACAGACAGACAGAGGTAGAACACGTACATAAATATACAGACTTAAGCAGGCGTTACACCATGCCGACTTGAGCCAAGACTGACCACGACCTTGAGTCGTGGTCAGGAGTGCCGACCTTCGGCGGAGAGATTAAGGATGGGGGGGGGGGGGTGATTTTTGGACGGGACTCCGTATGGATGGCCACGCCACCTGACGGCGCCTAACGGCGACCTGACGGGGTAGAGCGGCGCCCATGCCGGACTGAATGTGAGTTTTAGGTCGCCGCTGGAGTGCCGATCTGCGGCGTAGTGCGTCGACAACGACCCGACGACCGGCGTCGACAGGAGTTAGGGCGGCGTCAATATGCATTACTGTGCCGATGAGCGGCGACCCCTTCAGTATGGACGGTGACCCCGAACGACGGCGACCGAACTCAAGGTGGGGTATATAAAAGCTACACCAAAGGGTGGGCCTCATCAGTATACATTCAGCCACCGTAACGGGAGGGGGTCCCCGCATGGCGGCGCATAACGGGGACCCCGGTATGTTTTTATGCCGCTTGGAGGGGATGGCCGCCAACCATCGCCGCCTATGACGCCGTTTGACGGTGACCACCCCCTCGGGAGTACATAATCCAGGACCGTTAGGGCATCGTTGGGTCGCCGCAAACCGCCGCTGATCCCCGCAGGTTGTTATGGTGACGCCGCCTGACGCAGACCTCATTTATGGTGCCGTGTGCCGCCGCACTGACGCCTACCGTTTCCCGTCAAGCGTCGTCAATCGCCGCCAAGCGCCGTCACACGCCATCAGCCTCCAGTCCCCTTCCCGTCCCATTTTTTTTTTACCTCACTCCACGCCGACTTGATTTCAAATGTTACGCTTGTAGAACTTTTGAGGGGGTATGTGAAGACCAATCCCGACCTGTTTGTTAGGTTGGCGACGGCCCATGATGCGCGGCAACGTAGACAAAGACTGTCCACGACCCTTAGGTCGCGGACAGTCTTGGCCTAAAATCGGCTAGGTGTGACGGGTGCTTTAGCATATAAACAAACAGACAGACAGACAGAGAGGTCAAGCCAAAGACCCCCCCCCCCCTCCTCTCTCTCTCTCTGTCTCCCTCCCTCCGAGTGATTGATGTTGGAGTCGCCGCCAGATGCCAGCCTATTGTCGCCCGAGTCTGACCCATCTATAGGAACACTTAAGGGGGGTCACCTTTTTTTTTCATCTTTCTCTCCTTTTCTCTCTTTCCCTGGTTTGTATCCATTCGGCCCCATTCAGCCAACTGTTTTAAAACGTTTATCCCCATCCAGGTGTCGATTTCTTCCTGGCGAGCGATAGCGAGCCAGCATTTTATGGAGAAATCCGGCTTCGCCGGAGACATTTTTCTATCGATAAATGTACAAATTTAGTTTGCTGTCAAAAAAAAAATATATATATGCTGGCTCGCTACCGCTCGCCAGGAAATAATTGACACCTGGATGGGGGTAAACGTCTTAAAACAGTAGGCTGAATGGGGCCGAATGGATACAAGCCAAAGAGAGAGGGAGAGAAAGAGAAAACAAGCGAGGTGGGCTCCCTTAATGTGGTAACACACGAGAACATATTATATTGACAATTTCCAATTGTCAACAAGTTTATGGCAAGATGTATGGCATCTGCTTCATTGGTATCGATAACATGAGTAAATATAGATACATTTAGGCGACCCAATTGACCACTAGCGAGTTTCATGCTATAAGGAAGTTGGAGCTGTAAACATCGATATTTAGCAGAATTACCAGGTAATGTATGGTCTTGGTACATTCATAAATACACACAACCCACTTCAATACCCCTTTTATCCATCAAAAACCTACATTATTATTATTATATTTCTATTTATATCAATGTGTATGACTCCCACTTCCTTATAGCTTGAAACTTGCAAGTGGTCAATTATATATACAGTACCGGTATATAATGAACGCAATAAGCTGCCAGACTTACAGACTAAGTTGGCAGCTTACGAAGTTAACATATGAAATATTTCGGTGACCTAAATTCATCCAGACATTTTAGCTCGAGTGTCCATTGATTTTGACCCTGTCACTCTTTCAACTATGGGGGAGGCACTCGCTACAGGCAGTTCTGCCTTTTGTCTCTTTCACTCACATAGACAAAAACAAAAAAATCCATCACCAGTCTAGTTTCCGATGCCAGTGCAAAATATTCCCGAAATGTTGCCAGCCAAATGTTGATCATTGGATGTTGACTATAAAAGCTCTCGTGTGATACCGGCTTCATTCTCCCTAGCGACGAGCCCTTCCAAGAACTGACCGGCGGTCGATTAGGACAATAGTGACGACGGAAGAGGCAGCGACGACTCCAGTACGACCCCCCCCCCCCATGATTAACGACTTGCAGACGACGACGGCGACTAATGGTTGATGAGGTCAGCGAGACGCATACGTGATCCATTATGGGGGGTGTCGAGATGCACAGAGAGAGAGAGAGAGAGAGAGAGAGAGAGAGAGAGAGAGAGAGAGAGAGAGAGAGAGAGAGAGAGAGAGAGAGAGAGAGAGAAGGAATGGTTACTATATATTCCTTGTAACTCCTTGATAGAGAGAGAGAGAGAGTTACAAGGAATAGTTACTATATAATTATTCCTTGTAACTCCTTGAGAGAGAGAGAGAGTTACAAGGAATAGTTACTATCTATTCCTTGTAACTCCTTGATAGAGATAGAGAGAGAGTTAGTTACAAGGAGTTACAAGGAATATATGTTATATTATTATTATAAAATTATTATATTACAAAGAATAGTTACTATACATTCCTTGTAACTCCTTGATAGAGAGAGTGTTACAAGGAGTTACACGGACTAGTTACTATCTATTCCTTGTAACTCCTTGAGAGAGAGAGAGAGATATTTACATAGATACACTGACCACACAGACCTTACGATCCCAGCGAGGTGGTCAGGACTTAATTATAGTAGAGATAGCTAACCCGAGAGTAAGGGACAGTGGAAGGAAAGGATAGCAAATAAGGAGGGAGGGAGAGAGAGAGAGAGAGAGAGAGAGAGAGAGAGAGAGAGAGAGAGAGAGAGAGAGAGAGAGAGAACTGGATAGCAGTGTACAGCCGTGGACATTAATGCTACCTGTACATTTCGGGGCTATCTCATGCTAAACTGAATCTCCTTAAGGGGAGGTATTTAGTTTGTTCCCTACTTTTTCATCAAGCTTAAAATTACATCCCCTAGACACCCTTTCAAGATAAATTTGTACATTTTTCGGTAGAAAAATGTCCAGGCCGGAGGCTGGTTGCTCTTAAATTACAGGCTCGCTATCGCTCGCCAGGAAAAAATTGACACCTTAACGGCACGAAAGGTCTTAAAATTGACAGAAATGGGGCAAAATGTCTTAAAATATCCAAACTACTAGGGCGAAGGTCTGAAAATCTCAAAAGCAATGGGGCTAAACATGAGGGAGAAAGGGGTCCAGAAAAAATTCCCTTAATATGTATATTCCTGACATATGCATTTTGGTTGTTCAAGGGCTCTAAATGTATAAAAAATCATGGCTTCGACTGTACACTTAAGGGGAGATTTCCACCTGGAGGATTTTTTTCTGAATCCCTTTCTCCCTCATGTTTAGCCCCAATGCTGTTAAGATTTGGAGATAAGTTAGACGATCTTAAGAACTTTCGCCCAATTTCTGTCAATTTTAAGACCGTTCGTGCAATTTAGGTGTCGATTTTTTCCTGGCGAGCGATAGCGAGCCTGTAATTTAAGAGGAACCGGCCTTTGGCCGGGACATTTTTCTACCGAAAAATGTACAAATTTATCTTGAAAAGGGGTCTAGGGGGTGTAGTTTTTAGCTTGATTAGAGGTTTAGGGAACAACCTAAATACCTCCCCTTAATGTTCGGAAAAGAAAACAAAAATAATTCCCAAGGTAGTGCTATCACACAGAAAAAGTATCATCTAACAGTCACCATTTTGTAGTCCTTAGGTTTCAATTGACCACTTGCGAGTTTCAGTCTATACGGAAGTTGGAGATGTAGCATCGATATTTAGCAGAATTAAAGTAGCCCCGATTATTGTACAGGTAGCATTAATGTCCGCGACTGTACACGGCTATTCAGTCCTCTCTCTCTCTCTCTCTCTCTCTCTCTCTCTCATTCATCACCCCCACCTTTCTATAATCTCTTTTTTTACGGAGCTTACCCTTCATCCCTATAGTTTTTTTTATCTGCCCTACCGTATCATTTTTTTTTTCATCCGTCCCCCCAGTAAAAAAATATATAAAGAAGTTTCCCCTCTGTAATTTTTCTCAGTGGGTGTTTTTCTTCCCATTTTCTGTCGCGTAGGCAAAGGAAGGCCTATGACCAGTCGTCTCACTAATACTTGTAATGCCTAATTTCTCGGTGCAATGTACATTCTTAAGCAAGTGCGTGGTTGAAGGGGAGAGGGAGGGAGAGAGAGAGAGAGAGAGAGAGAGAGAGAGAGAGAAAAGAAAGAAAAAAATACAAAAAGAAAGAGAGAGAGAGAGAGAGAGAGAGAGAGAGAGAGAGAGAGAGAGAGAGAGAGAGAGAGAGAGAGAGAGAGAGAGAGAGAACTAATGCGTATAATGCCTCTTTTTATTCATCTCCTAATATAAAAAATAAAAGATTCCCTCTAGTAATTTTTGTGACCGAGTGATTTCCTACATTTTCTCGGCCGTAGCTCTTTTTCCTCACCTTCTTCATCGCAGAGACGGTATATCGAGACATTTCGCTACCTCACCAATTTGCCACCAAAACCCCGAAATATTCGACGATTCTTTGGAGAACCTAGTTTGTCGAACAGAACTTACCCAAATTTAGGTTAAGTCAGGTTAGATTAGGTTAGTTAATTCCTTCACTATCCACGGGAGACACATACCGGTACTGTATATGAAAGGTCTCCCAAAACTTCCCAAAACAGATGTACCATACTTAAAGATTGGGTAAACAAACATTTTCTAAGTATAAAATTATCTATAATAAAATTCCAAATCTCAATCGTTACAGTGTGTTGGTGGTGTAATGGTTTAGATGCTATGTTCTGGGTGTGGTGTCCCGAGTTTGAATCCCGGGAGGACCATATGCATTAATTAGTTTATTCAAGTACATTGGGGTTTGTAATTGATGATTAATGTTAGGAACGGGGTGTTACTTATTAATGTTAGGAATGGGATGTTACTTATTAATGTTAGGAACGGGGTGTTACTTATTAATGTTAGGAACGGGGTGTTACTTATTAATGTTAGGAACGGGGTGTTACTAATTAATGTTAGGAACAGGGTGTTACTTATTAATGTTAGGAACGGGGTTACTTATTAATGTTAGGAACTGGGTGTTACTTACTAATGTTAGGAATGGGGTGTTACTTATTAATGTTAGGAACTGGGTGTTACTTACTAATGTTAGGAACAGGGTGTTACGTATTAATGTTAGGAACGGGGTGTTACTTATTAATGTTAGGAACGGGGTGTTACTTACTAATGTTAGGAACAGGGTGTTACGTATTAATGTTAGGAACGGGGTGTTACTTATTAATGTTAGGAACGGGGTGTTACTTATTAATGTTAGGAACGGGGTGTTACTTATTAATGTTAGGAACGGGGTGTTACTTATTAATGTTAGGAACGGGGTGTTACTTATTAATGTTAGGAACGGGGTGTTACTTATTAATGTTAGGAACGGGGTGTTACTTATTAATGTTAGGAACGGGGTGTTACTTATTAATGTTAGGAACTGGGTGTTACTTACTAATGTTAGGAATGGGGTGTTACTTATTAATGTTAGGAACTGGGTGTTACTTACTAATGTTAGGAACAGGGTGTTACGTATTAATGTTAGGAACGGGGTGTTACTTATTAATGTTAGGAATGGGGTGTTACTTATTAATGTTAGGAACGGGGTGTTACTTATTAATGTTACGAACTGGCTGTTACTTATTAATGTTACGAACTGGCTGTTACTTATTAATGTTACGAACTGGCTGTTACTTATTAATGTTACGAACTGGCTGTTACTTATTAATGTTAGGAATGGGGTGTTACTTATTAATGTTAGGAACGGGGTGTTACTTATTAATGTTAGGAACGGGGTGTTACTTATTAATGTTAGGAACGGGGTTACTTATTAATGTTAGGAACTGGGTGTTACTTACTAATGTTAGGAATGGGGTGTTACTTATTAATGTTAGGAACTGGGTGTTACTTACTAATGTTAGGAACAGGGTGTTACGTATTAATGTTAGGAACGGGGTGTTACTTATTAATGTTAGGAATGGGGTGTTACTTATTAATGTTAGGAACGGGGTGTTACTTATTAATGTTAGGAACGGGGTGTTACTTATTGTTAGGAACGGGGTGTTACTTATTAATGTTAGGAATGGGGTGTTACTTATTAATGTTAGGAACGGGGTGTTACTTATTAATGTTAGGAACGGGGTGTTACTTATTAATGTTAACAACGGGGTGTTACTTATTAATGTTAGGAACGGGGTGTTACTTATTAATGTTAGGAATGGGGTGTTACTTATTAATGTTAGGAATGGGGTGTTACTTATTAATGTTAGGAACGGGGTGTTACTTATTAATGTTAGGAACGGGGTGTTACTTATTAATGTTAGGAACGGGGTGTTACTTATTAATGTTAGGAATGGGGTGTTACTTATTAATGTGTTACTTATTAATGTTAGGAACGGGGTGTTACTTATTAATGTTAGGAACGGGGTGTTACTTATTAATGTTAGGAACGGGGTGTTACTTATTTCCCATGTATTTCTCCGTAAGGCTGGTCAAGCTGTCAAAGGGCCTATCCCACACTCAACTAAATTTGATTATTTTACCATATTACAAACAAGATATTTTGATCTTGTATCGGTAACTTAAATTAATGGGGTTTGGTCTATTATATTTGTATGTTCTTAGTTTCCTTGCTAAACCTCCATCAAACTTTAAAAAGAAACCCTAAGACCCCATTCGAGATAAATATGTACATTTTTTGGTTTAAAAATACCCCAGCCGAAGGCCAGTTCCACCAAATATTACAGGGTCGCTATCGCTCGCCAGGAAAAAATCGACACCTACTTGGCACGAAAGGTCTCTATATTGACAAAGAAATGAGGCGAAACTAATGGGCCGAACGTCTTAAAATCTCACAACTAATGGGGCTAAACTTGAGGGAGAAGGGGGGCTAGAACTAAACCATCTCCCCTTAACCCCTTCTGTACCGGCGACGTCTTTTTCAGTATATTCAAGCTGTATTTAGACGATTTTGTGCAGTTTAAGAAGGATCTAAGTGAGATAGTTCGAAACCTGTTAATTGCTTAGGCCCTTTTTAAACTGTCTAAAATCGTCTAATAGTAGCCAGCAACAGTTAAAAGGACGGCATCGGTACAAAAGCGGTTAACGTGGAGGGTCGTGGGGGAGAATCAAGATACATAGAATCAAGATACATAGAATCAAGATGCATAGAATCAAGATGCATAGAATCAAGATACATAGAATCAAGATACATAGACTCAAGATACATAGAATCAAGATACATAGACTCAAGATACATAGACTCAAGATACATAGAATCAAGATACATACTCAAGATACATAGAATCAAGATACATAGAATCAAGATACATAGAATCAAGATACATAGACTCAAGATACATAGACTCAAGATACATAGAATCAAGATACATAGAATCAAGATACATAGACTCAAGATACATAGAATCAAGATACATAGAATCAAGATACATAGAATCAAGATACATAGAATCAAGATACATAGACTCAAGATACATAGACTCAAGATACATAGAATCAAGATACATAGAATCAAGTGGTGATGGGCTGGTCTATCAGAGTGAGACCTGAGCGATCTCTGCCATACCCATAGCTTACTCTGACTGTTCCTTTTACTTATATATTTTCTAGATCTCATGTGATGGCGTCTCTTCCGTGGATTGACCTCCCAATCTACCAAGATTGGAAGCTAAAGCATCACATTATTCCTTTGCCCCTCAACTTTCTCTTCATAATTGCTGAGGGGCACAGGGCCCTGGGTGGGGCTTTGGTTTCCCGGGCGTTTACGCACCCTCTCAGCTCCCCGCCTTGGAGTGGCTTCGGTCACCCAGGCTTTATTGTGGTCGGCAGGGAGGGTTCTGTGGGGGCGCTCGTTTATGGCCTTGGCCTTACTCGGGGCCTTGGGGCTGTTCGGCCAGGCAGCTTGGGGAACAACAACAACAACAACAACATAGAATCAAGATACATAGAATCAAGATACATAGAATCAAGATACATAGAATCAAGATACATAGACTAACCCCTTAGAAGATATAATACGCATTTATTTTGTATTTTCTTCTGGCTACTATTAGACGATTGTATGCAGAATAGGAAGGGTACATGTGGAATTCAGAGGGTTGATTGAGATAGTCTGCACCCTTATAATCCCCACAGATCCTTCCTAAGCTGCATACAATTCTATAAGGAGAGCCAAAAGAAACTGTTCAAATGCGTCACGATCTTCAAAGCGTTAATCAATCAATACCACCTTAAGGGAAGGTATTTAGTGTGTTTCCTAGACTTCCATCAAGCTTGAAATTACACTCCCTTGACCCCCTTTCAAGATAAATTTGTACATTTTTCGCTAGAAAAATGTCCCGGCCGAAGGCCAATTCCTCTTAAATTACAGGCTCGCTATCGCTCGCCAGGAAAAAATCGACACCTAAATGGCACTAAAGGTCTTAAAAGTGACATAAATGGGGTGAAAGTTCTTAAAATCCCCAAACTAATGGGGCGAACGTCTTAAAATCTCAAAAGCAATGGGGCTAAACATGAGGGAGAAAGGGGTCCAGAAAAAAATCCCTCAAGTGGAAATCTGCCCTTGACGGTTGAGATTAAGATTCGTTGTTATAGATTAGTTCATGCTTAGAATCAACCATACAATCATATCCTTCAAGTTTGTCGCACCTATTATTTATACCTATTAGTTATTATTTATACCTATTATTTATGCCTATTATTTATACCTATTAGTTATTATTTATGCCTATTATTTATACCTATTAGTTATTATTTATGCCTATTATTTATACCTATTAGTTATTATTTATTATTTATGCATATTATTTATACCTATTAGTTATTATTTATACCTATTATCTATGCCTATTATTTATACCTTTTTGTTTTTTTTCTTTTTTTCTATATTCCAACTTACTTCCTCTCGGGCATAGGCTGAGAGCCTTAACATTCACCGCTTTACAATGAACAGTGAAGCCCGTGAGGTCTTGTTCCAGTCTAGGGAGTGAGACATGTGAAGCACGTAGAGTACAACGAGCACCTGCCATCTTGCCTTCACATGAGGCACGGTGCTCACTCATGGCCCGAAACGACCCCATCTCTGAAGCCATCTCGTTCCCGTGCTTCACTGTCTCACCCCCTACACTCGGACTCTCACACTTACACACACACAACGCCACCTGTTGAGCAGATAACTCACCAGGCATGCACCCCTATAGCATATTTTGAATATGGGAATATTCATACAGTGCTATTTAATCAGGGAACAATGAGGGTATTTTATTGACGTTTTCGGTGGGCTTGTGGTAATGCACTGATACCAGGTACAGCACAAATTCCATCCCAATAATATCTTCCCATTGATACGTCGGGGTGTGAACCCGGGACCTTTGGATTACCAGGCCAGTGGCAAGACCACTCCACCACACCTCCCA
>CM064501.1:14878721-14944169 GCA_032716605.1 Paralithodes platypus | reverse complement strand
CCCTCTTTACCTCACTTACCAAAACAGTTTCTGTATGTATGTATGTCTGTGTGCATACGTGAGCGTTTGTGTATACGGACATGTGCACACTCACTGCATGTTCTTATGTTCCTATATATGTATGTATATGTATGTGCGCACGTACGTGTATATACGTATGTTCTGTATATGAGTAAGTTAATAAATGTGTAAATGTACTGTATATCACTTACTCTCATGGTTATTTTATGATAATTTGTATTCTGCACATGCATCATTATTGTATTTATTTATTTTGTTTGTAAACTAAGCTTACCATCCTCATATCTGTACATCTCATGTTCATCCACTAAATTGTAAAATGTGTATTTTCAGCTCATGAGGCTGCCATTCTTTAATAAACCGTTTATTATTATTATTATTATTATTATTATAAACGTCTTAAAACAGTAGGTTGAATGGGGCCGAATGGATACAAGCCAAAGAGAGAGGGAGAGAAAGAGAAAAAAAGCGAGGTGGGCTCCCTTAAACCATCAGCTGGGACAAAACCGACTATAGGAAGGGGAGAGAAAGATCCCTCATTCCCTCCCGTATTCTATTTTTGTATTATCCTTCACAACACCAAACACCTCCAATGACTGCGTTAGTCTATTTTTTCCCCCCGCTGAGGGTAAATTGTCATGTTTCTATGTTTGTTACTCAGCTATAAGGTGGATTTTATAGCGAAATACGATGTTAATATTGAAAACTTGGCATAAATTCGACACACAGTCATAGTAGTTTCATATATTTCCACTAAGTATCGAGAAATCAGCGCTACTAAGGGATTCAATTTATCCTCAGCTGGACAAAAATCGAGTATTTTTTTTTGTATACCCTTCTGTTGGGGTCGTATGGGGCCTGACCCCTTCAACCCCTTCTGTACCGGCGACGTATTTTGCATTATATTTGGTCAACTATTAAACGATATTGTCAAGTTTAAAAAGGGCCTCCAGCAATTAAAAGGCTTCGAACTATCTCACTTAACCTCTTGTACTATCACAGATCCTTTTTAAACTGCAAAAAATCGACTAAATATAGCTATAATAATACTAAAAAGACGTCGCCGGTACTGAAGGGGTTAACCCAGTGCTGACCTCTTCCCCTGCTGACTGACTGGACCCAACAGCTGACAAAGACGGGAAGCGATAGGCTGTTGTGGTAGGGAGTTGTTGTTGTTGTTGTCGTTGTTGTTGTTGTTGTTGTTGTTGTTGTTGTGGGTGTGTGTGTGTGCGTGTGTGTGTGTCTTCTATTGTTAAGGGGACAGTGGCCGATTTTTTAATCTATTAATTCAAGTATTAATTTATCTTTTAGTTTCCTCACTAGACCTCCATCAAGCTTAGAAAAACAACCTCTAGACCCCCCTTCAAGATAAATTTGTACATTTTTCGATAGAAAAATGTCCCGGCCGAAGGCCGGGTACTCTTAAAATGACAGGCTTGCTATCGCTCGCCAGGAAAATATCGACACCTAAATGGCACGAAAGGTATTAAAATTGATAACGAAATGGAGCGAAAGGTATTAAAATCGCCAAACTAATGGGCCGAACGCCATAAAATCTAAAAACTAATGGGGCTAAGCATGAGGGAGAAGGGGGACCCGAAAACCAGCCCATGTCCCCGTAAGTCATGGTGTTTGTTTTGTTGTGGTGGTTAGGGTATGATGAAATGGGTTATAATATATGGTGTGATGGTATTGATGCTCTCTCTCTCTCTCTCTCTCTCTCTCTCTCTCTCTCTCTCTCTCTCTCTCTCTCTCTCTCTCTCTCTCTCTCTCTCTCTCTCTCTCTCTCTCTCTCTCTCTCTCTCTCTCTCTCTCTCTCTCTCTCTCTCTCTCTCTCTCTCTCTCTATCTCTCTCTCTCTCTGCTCTCTCTCTCTCTCTCTCTCTCTCTCTCTCTCTCTCTCTCTCTCTCTCTCTCTCCCTCCCTCTCTCTCTCTCTCCCCCACCAGCCTAACATCAACAGCAGAGAGACGGTGTTATGACTGCCCCTGACACCCACACCCACACCCACACACATCACTAATTGGCTCCACCACCACATCACAAATTGTTCTCATTATATGGTACACATTTCAATAGTAACCCCTTCCGTACCGGCGACGTCTTTTTAACAGTTTATTCTACCCATATTTAGACCATGTTGTGCAGTTTAAGGGCAGACGGTCGGTTTTTGGGTCCCCTATCACCCTCGCGTTTAGTCCCATTAGTTTTGATATGTTTAGACGTTCGGCCCATTTGTTTGGCGATTTTAAAACATTTAGTCCCATTTCGTTATAAATTTTAAGACATCGTGCCATTTAGGTGTCGATTTTTTCCTGGCGAGCGATAGCGATCCTGTAATTGTAAGAGGAACCGGCCTTCGGCCGGTACATTTTTCTACCGAAAAATGTACAAATTTATCTTGAGGGGGGTCTAGGGGATGTTTTTCTAGCGAGGAAACTAAGAATTTATGAATGAATGAATTTATAGGCCAAAAAAGGAGTTATTGTCCCCTTAACCAGGCTCTATGGCAGTACAAATTATTAAGTGGGATATTTCCACTCGAGGGAGTTTTTTCTTGACTCCTTTCGCCTTCATGTTTAGCCCCATTACTTTTCTACTTTTAAGACGTTTGCCCCATTATTTTGATGATTTTAAGAACTTTCAACCCATTTCTGTCAATTTTAAAACCTTTCGTGCAATTTAGGTGTCGATTTTATCCTGGCGAGCGATAGCGAGCCTGTAATTTAAGAGGAACCGGCTTTGAGCCGGGACATTTTTCTACCGAAAAATGTACAAATTGTTCTTGAAAGGGGCTCAAGGGGGTGTAATCTTAAGCTTGAAAGATATCTAGGGACCAAACTAAAAACCTCCCCTTAAGTGGGATATTTCGATGCGTCTTAGTTGCTGGAAGAGCTTTTTAAACTGCATAAAACGTCTAATAGGAGCCAGAACAAAGTCAAAAAAGACGTCGCCGGTACAGAAGGGGTTAACCAGAAAACTAATAACAACAACTAGAGAGGCACTCAAAAAAGCGCTTGCCTCCGCCTTCAGCGCGCTCTACCCATCGCCTTCTAAATGGACTTACTTATAGGCGGATATGCTATAGTCTATTCGCTGTAAGTAGGCGAGACATCATGACCTCTAACCTCTGTTACTCAAAAACGACTAGAGTAATCGAGCTAACATTTCTAGCATTTGGGAAGAGTCAGTCAAGGAATAGATGTGGATATTTTACAACCAATTTGCTCTAGCCCTTTTAGAGTTACAGAGGATAGAGGTCATAATTTCTCGCCTACTTACAGCGAATAGACTACAACTGTCCACCAAATGTCGTGATAATCGGTTCATAATTTTGCGAGATACCTTGTTTACAGACAGACAAATGGAACCGAAACCATAACCTCCGTCCAACTTCGTTAGCGGAGGTAATAACACGGAATAATAAAGTATATATAATAATGCAGAAGAAACGATTTTTTTTTTTTTTAATCCTTTCAATATTATGACACTTTTGTTTTTGTTTCTGCACCATAATTTGGTTGATGATCATGTGCAGTTTAGAAAGGATCTCTAGGAATCAATGGGGTAAACTCTATCCTATTAAGGGGAGGTTTTTAGTGTGTTTCCTAGACTTCCATCAAGCTTGAAATTACACCCCCATGATCCCCTTTCAAGATAAAGTTGTACATTTTTCGGTAGAAAAATTTCCCGGCCAAAGGCCGGTTCCTCTTAAATTACAGGCTCGCTATCGCTCGTCAGGAAAAAATCGACACCTAAATGGGACGAAAGGTCTTAAAAGTTACATAAATGGGGTGAAAGTTCTTAAAATCGCCAAACTAATGGGGCGAACGTCTTACAATCTCAAAAGCAATGGGGCTAAACATGAGGGAGAAAGGGGTCCAGAAAAAACTCCCTCAAGTGGAGATCTCCCCTTAACCTTCTGAACTCTAAAATTACTTTGAAACTGGATGAATTCGCTCAATGATAACCAAATTAGATAACCTTTGAAATATTTACTTAAGGGGGTGACCTGCTTTTCTTTTCTCCTTTTCTCTTTCTCTCTGGCTTGCTTGTATCCATTCGGCCCCATTCAGCCTACTGTTTTAAGACGTTTATCCCCATCCAGGTGTCGATTTCTTCCTGGCGAGCGATAGCAAGCCATCATTGTATAGAGAAATCCAGCTTCGCCAGAGACATTTTTCTATTGACAAATTTACAAATCTAACCTGTTGTCAGCAACATTTAAAATAACATGCTGGGTCGCTACAGCTCGTCAGGAAAAAATCGACACCTGGATGGGGATAAACGTCTTAAAACAGTAGGCTGAATAGGGCCGAATGGATACAACCCAGAGAGAGAGAGAGAGAGGAAAAAAAACTAGGTGGGCCCCTTTAAAATTTGGTCTAAATAATACCAATGTAAACAACAACTAGCATAATGGAATTGGCGATTTAGAAGAAAAAAAATTAAACAAATTGAATATTAAGCCTTTTATTTACCTCTTCTTTTGACCTTGACTTTTTGAGTAGAGGAAGACAAACATTGGACTGACCTTTACAATGACCAACCGCATGTACTATCATACAAAAAAGTATCCTTACTAAAATGACACGCACCATTTAGACTCAATGGACGAAGTAATATGGAAACTATTGTTTGAGCTCGAATCGTACCCCACTTTATGAAACTCAACGTTCACGAGAGAAGGATACTTGTTTGTATGATAGTACGTACCTGTGGGATTGGGTGAACATGTATTAAGGGGAGGTTTTTAGTTTGTTCCCTAGACCTCCAGCAATCTAAAAATGTCACCCCCTTGACCCCCTTTCAAGATAAATTTGTACATTTTTCGGTAGAAAAATTTCCCGGCCAAAGGCCGGTTCCTCTTAAATTACAGGCTCGCTATCGCTCGCCAGGATAAAATCGACACCTGAATGGCACGAAAGGTCTTAATATGGGGTGAAAGTTCTTAAAATCGCTAAACTAATGGGGCAAACGTTTTATAATATCAAAAACAATGGGGCTAAACATGAGGGAGACAGGGGTCAAGAAAAAAATCCCTCAAGTGGAGATCTCCCCTTAATTAATCAGTTTAGGAGTTTCTTGAAAGACAAATACCAGACAAGCTCAACATAGAACACACATAAAACATACATAGAACATACATAAAACATACATACAACATACATAGAACATACATACAACATACATAAAACATACATAGAACATACATAAAACATACATAGAATACACATAAAACATACATAGAACATACATACAACATACATAGAACATACATAAAACATACATAAAACATACATAGAATACACATAAAACATACATAGAACATACATAGAACATACATAGAACATACATAAAACATACATAAAACATACATAGAATACACATAAAACATACATAGAACATACATAGAACATACATAAAACATACATAGAATACACATAAAACATACATAGAACATACATAAAACATACATAAAACATACATAGAATACACATAAAACATACATAAAACACACATAAAACATACATAAAACATACATCCAATAAAAATCTGGCTGGTCGTGTACAGTATATGGGCGGAATATACGATTATGATCTAAGCCATGAAATAAACACACACTCCCTATAATATTCAAGCATTACAAACCTAACCCCCCCCCCCCCCTACCTACCCCCCAAAAACAAAACAACAACAACAACAACTCCCGATACGATAATAATCTATCCATGAAATAAACACCCCCCTATAATGTGCAAACTATTACAAGCCTCCCCCCCCCCCCCACCACCAAACCTACTGCGCCACAAGTTAGTTATATAAGCTATCTCGGCCTCATAATATACACTGTGCTACGCAATCGGTATGGGGGGGGAAATAATATTGCTTGTGGCCTTGCTAAAGTTGTGGTGCCCCGAATGGAAAACAATCTGGGTACAACACAAAACACTCCGCGGTGGTGTTTTTTTTTACCCCTGGGCAGGCACGTTCCTATTATCAACAACACCATCACCACACACGACCCCTTTCGTACCTCGTGTTTACCATATTAGTAGTTGGATTTTAAGACGTTCGTTCCGTTAGTTTGGCGATTTTGAGATCTTTCGCCATAATTATTTGTCAACATTAAGATCTTTCGTGCCATTCAGGTGTCGAGTTTTTTCCTGGCGAGCGATAGCGAGCCTGTAATTTTAGAAGAAACCGGCCTTTGGTCGGGACGTTTTTCTACCGAGAAATGTACAAAATTATCTTGAAAGGGAATCTAGGGGGCTATTAAAGCTCGATGGAAGTCTAGCGAAGAAACTCAAAATAAAATCATATATGAATAAGTAGCCCCCTCCCCCCCCAAAAAAAAAACAACAAGCACTACCCCCTTAAGAGGAGATCTCCACTTGAGGGATTTTTTTCTTGACCCCTTTCTCCCTCATGTTTAGCCCCATTGCTTTTGATATTATAAAACGTTCTTCCCATTAGTTTAGCGATTTTAAGAACTTTCACCCCATAATAAGACCTTTCGTGCCATTGAGGTATCGATTTTATCCAGGCGAGCGATAGCGAGCCTGTAATTTAAGAGGAACCGGGATATTTTTCTACCGAAAAATGTACAAATTTATCTTGAAAGGGACTCAAGGGGGTATAATTTTTAGCTTGATGGAGGTCTAGGGAACAAAGTAAATACCTCCCCTTAAGTCTGGGTACCAATACAAAAAAAAAAAAAAAAATGCGGTGGTTTACCCCTGGCAGGCACGTTCCTACATCAACACCACCACCACCACCACCACCACCACCAAGCACAGCAGGGGGTCACTGTACCGGGCCAAGGTTATATATACACTCTACTGTATGTATAAATTGGAGGACTGTGCTTCATGTGCTTAAGGGGAGATTTCCACTTGAGGGATTTTTTTTCTTCTCGACTCTACTTTCTTCCTCATGTTTAGCGCCATTGCTTTTCTAATTTTAAGACGTTCGCCCCAGTATTTTGACGATTTTAAGAACTTTCGACCCACTTCTGTCATTTTAAGACCTTTCGTGCCATTTAGGTGTCGATTTTATCCTGGCGAGCGATAGCGAGCCTGTAATTTAAGAGGAACCGGCTCTCAGCCGGGACATTTTTCTACCGAAAAATGTACAAATTTATCTTGAAAGGGGCTCAAGGGGGTGTAATCTTAAGCTTCATGGATATCTAGAGACCAAACTAAAAACCTCCCCTTAAGGCTGTCCAATCGTTCTTTGGTCAAGGTTAATAATCGTTTAACAATATAATTTCATATTTGTTTTCACCAACCCACCAATTAATTTACAAATAAACCTAACTAGTGAAAGGAACACTCCGTTCTTAACATTAATCATCCATTTACAAACCCCAATGTACCGGGTTACTTGAATAAGCTAATGAAAGCATATGGTCCTCCCGGGTTTCGAACTCGGGACACCACACCCAGATCATAAGCATCTAAACCATTACACCACCAACACACCTGGTACTCCAAACCCCTCAGTAAACCATTATTTATTTCTATAATCTATTCTGACTATTGGTAGACTATTTTATTTAGATTTTGAGACGATAAGTGAGAGTCAATACTTTAAGGGGAGATCTCCACTTGAGGGATTTTTTTCTGATGACCCCTTTCTCCCTCATGTTTAGCCCCATTGCTTTTGATATTATAAAACGTTTGCCCCATTAGTTTAGCGATTTTAAGAACTTTCACCCCATATTAAGACCTTTCGTGCAATTCAGGTGTCAATGTTATCCTGGCGAGCGATAGCGAGCCTGTAATTTAAGAGGAACCGGCCTTCGGCCGGGACATTTTTCTACCGAAAAATGTACAAATTTATCTTGAAAGGGACTCAAGGGGGTGTAATTTAAGCTTGATGGAGGTCTAGGGAACAAACTAAATACCTCCCCTTAAGGGGGTAGTTCTTGGTTTCTGGTCTATATATTTATATATTATATGTATTTTTGAGTTTCCTCGCTAGACCTCCATCAAGCTTTGAAAAACTCCCCCTAGACCCCCTTTCAAGATAAATTTGTACATTTTTCGGCGATTTTGAGACCTTTCACCTACTTTTTGTTGTCAATATTAAGACCTTACGTGCTCTTTAGGTGTCGATTTTTTCCTAGCGAGCGATAGCGAGCCTCTAATTTTAGAAGGAACCGGCCTTTGGCTGAGACATTTTTCTACAGAAAAATATACAAATTTATCTTGAAAGGGGGTGTAGGGGGTGTTTTTCTAAGCTTGATGGAGGTCTAGCGAGGAAACTAAAAAACATATTAATATATACATATATAAACCAAAAAGCACGCACTACCCCCTTAATTAATTAGGTGGAATATTATGGACACTTCATTTACCATTGTCATATTATGGACACTTCATTTACCATTGTCATATTATGGACACTTCATTTACCGTTGTCATATTATGGACACTTCATTTACCATTGTCATATTATGGACACTTCATTTACCATTGTCATATTATGGACACTTCATTTACCATTGTCATATTATGGACACTTTATTTACCATTGTCATATTATGGACACTTCACTTACCATTAGCATATTATGGACACTTCATTTACCATAGTCATATTATGGACACTTCATTTACCATTGTCATATTATGGACACTTCATTTGTTCTGGAGTTCGTTGGCCTCAAGTGTCTGTATATAACTACTACTACAGGGCGGGTGCCCAACCCCGAAAGGGGTTGAAATAGGGGAGCTATCCCCCCGCCAAAGGTGGCTTTCTAGGGCCTTTCCTAGCTGATGCTAAGAGGATTGGGTTCTAGTCATGTGGTGATGGGCTGGTTTATCAGAGTGAGAACTGAGCGATCTCTGCCATACCCATAGCTTACTCTGACTGTTCCTTTTACTTATATATTTTCTAGATCTCGAGTGACGGCGTCTCTTCCGTGGATTGACCTCCTAATCTACCAAGATTGGAAGCCAAAGCGTCACATTTTTCCTTTGCCCCTCAACTTTCTCTTCATAATTGCTGAGGGGCACAGGGCCCTGGGTTGGGCTTTGGTTTCCCGGGCGTTTCTGCACCCTCCTCAGCTCCCCGCCATGGAGTGGCTTCGGTCACCAAGGCTTTATTGTGGTCGGCAGGGAGGGTTCTGTGGAGGCGCTCGGTTATGGCCTTGGCCTTGCTCGGGGCCTTGGGGCTGTTCGGCCAGGCAGCTTGGGGAACAGCAACAACAACAACAACTACTACTACACCACAGGTAGAGTATTTATTGGTGGTGGTTGAGTTGCTGTCATCAATTAAGGGGAGTCGCACCGTTTTTCTGGACCCCCTTCTCCCTAATGTTTAGCCCCACTACGGGTTTGAGATTTTAAGACGGTGGTTCCATTAGATTGGGGATTTTATGACCTTTCACCCCATTTTGTTGTCAATATTAGGACCCTTCGTGCCATTTAGAATTCGATGTTTTCATGGCGAGCATTAGCGAGCCTGTAATTTTAGGAGGTATCGGCCTTTGGCCGGGAAATTTTTCTACCGAAAAATTTACAAATCTATCTTGAAGAGGGGTCTAGGAGGTGTTTTTCTTAGCTTGATGGAGGTCTAGGGAGGAAACTAAACAAATATATGAATACATGAATTAATAGACCAAACAAACAGCCAATGTCCCCTTAATAAAAAGAAGCACTGTACAAAATATGTTGTTCTTTCCACTCATAGTGCAGTTGGGTTCAATACAGTCGCGCTAATAAGTGATGTCTCGGCACCAAATATGTTTTCATCAATAATTGGCATCAGTACTATCTAAGCATGAATTCATCGTTTCGAGTGAGATATACAAACATGTTCCTATACTTACACACCCTATTCAACATCTGACAGACATTAATACAGCACACAGCGGCGACACGATTTATTCAACCAACCCTACACTAACTATGTGTACCAATAATTTAATATAATAATAATCTAATCTTCCACTCGAACCGTTTGGAATAAGCTCCCATGAAACTTAATTACTCGTGACACATCGTCGACTTTCAATATATGCTTAGATAAGTTTATGCAATTGACCACTTGCGAGTTTCAGGCTATAAGGAAGTTGCATTAATAAACATGGATATAAAACAGAAATCCAATAATAATGTAGGCTTTTGATGGATAGAAAATATGATGAATTATGATTTATCTCTCTCTCTATATATATGCAACACAACCATATTTAAGGGGAGATTTCCACTTGAGGGATTTTTTCTTTACCCCTTTCTCCCTCATGTTTAGCCCCATTGCTTTTGAGATTGTAAGACGTTCGCCCCATTAGTTTGGCGATTTTAAGAACTTTCACCCAATTTATGTCAATTTTAAGACCTTCCGTCCCATTTAGGTGTCAATTTTGTTCAGGCCAACGATAGCGAGCCTGTAATTTAAGAGGAACCGGCCTTCGGCCGAGAAATTTTTCTACCGAAAAATGTAAACATTTATCTTGAAAGCCCATGGGGGTGTAATTTCAAGCTTGATGGAAGTCTAGAAAACACACTAAAAACCTCCCCTTAAGCTTATAATTCTGCTAAATATCAAAATAAAAACCTCCAACTTCCTTATAGCCTGAAACTCGCAAGTGGTCAATTGCACCCATATCTAGTACATTATATATCTGAAAAACATCAACTGTAATGAATTATGCAAATTTAATTAATTTATTGTTCTTCCTATTACGAAACGATGATTAGCCTCGTTAGGATTAGTCAGACTATTATTATCGACATTCCTTTCGAGAGAGAGAGAGAGTGCGCGAGAGAAAGAGAGAGTGCAAAGGAGTACAAAGGAAATCAAGTAACAACAGATCTAGTGACCATTCTAGGCTGCTTGTCCTCCAAAACACTGAGGATCAAGTGTCCAAACAGAGGTTTAGAGTGGGTAAGGGAACATTGGAAAGGGAACTACTGCCCTGGAACTAATGTCCGTGGCAGGATTAGGAAGTTAGTAGGGGACAAATGGGTTAGTAACTGAGGGGAGGATAAAATAAAGTTATTCATTTACAAACGCAGTCAGTCGCGGGTTTGATGCGAGATATTTGTCTAGGCGAAGTTTAAATGAATCAACGGTGCTGCAGTCTATGACATCTCGGGGAAACCCATTCCATAAGTTGACAACTCGATTGAAGAAGAAATTCTTAGCTTCGTGTGAGTTAAAAGATTTACCAATAATTTTGCAACCGTTTCCCAGCGTGTAATTAGATTGGTCGATAGTGAAGTACTTACTACAGTTCATATTGTCGATGCCTTTGATGATTTTGAACACTTGAATTAAGTCGCCTCTTAATCTGCGCTGGGTTAAAGGAAATAGATTTAATTCTCTAAGACGCTCTTCGTATGGTTTGTTCTTTAGGCTAGGTATAATTTTGGTAACTCTACGTTGAAGTCGTTCCAGCTTGTCTATATCTT
Organism: Paralithodes platypus; assembly: GCA_032716605.1. Classification (NCBI taxonomy): domain Eukaryota; kingdom Metazoa; phylum Arthropoda; class Malacostraca; order Decapoda; family Lithodidae; genus Paralithodes; species Paralithodes platypus. The sequence goes on along the minus strand of CM064501.1, from coordinate 14,932,728 downwards.
TTTGGTAATAAGGGCACCAGGATTGAACGCAGTATTCCAGAAGAGGGCGGACTAAGGAATTGTAAAGGGTTAGGATAACTTCTTTGGATTTATGCTCAAATGACCTGCCTATAAAGCCAATTATTTTGTTTGCCTTCTTAACAACTTCTGAACATTGTTGACTCGGTTTTAGATTACTCGATATTGTTACTCCCAGATCGGTTTCTCTGTTTACATTCTTAAGCTGAGTGCCATTCATCAAATAGTTTGCCTTCTCATTTTGGTATCCGATATGTAGTACTTTACATTTATCCGCATTGAAACTCATTTGCCAAATTTGGGCCCAACATGACAACTTATCTAGATTGTGTTGCATGTCGTCAACTTGTTCTTTCGAGAGTACGCTATTTGCAATTTTTGTATCGTCAGCAAATTTTGAGATTGTACAGGTGAGACCCCCTCATCTATGTCGTTGATGTAAATTAGAAAGATAATTGGTCCTAGTACCGATCCCTGGGGTACCCCGCTACTTACATTGGTCCATTTAGATGCCTTACCGTTTATGACTACTCTTTGCTTTCTGTCGCTCAGCCAATTTTCTATCCATTTCAACACACCGTCTTGTATTCCATGCGCTTTTAGTTTTAGCAGTAAACGTTTGTGGGGAACTTTGTCAAAGGCCTTTTGAAAATCAAGGTATATAATATCTACAGCTTTACTCTCATCGTAGAGGTTGAGGATATTGTGGAAGAAGTCTAAGAGGTTTGTTAAACAGGAACGTGTTTTACGAAAGCCGTGTTGAGTATCTTTAAGTATGTTATTTTCCTCTAAGTGATTTACGAGTCTGTCTCTTATGAGTGTTTCTAACATTTTACATACAACTGAGGTTAAGCTAATTGGAAGATAGTTACTGGGTAGGGATTTGCTGCCTTTTTTTAATATCGGTGTTACGTTGGCTAGCTTCCACTGATCAGGCATATTTCCAGACTGCAAGGATTTATTAAATAGCAATGTCAGTGGTTTGGAGAGCTCATCCTTAGCTTCCTTTAGGACTCTAGGTGAGATTTTATCAGGTCCAGGCGTTTTATTTACCTTGAGTTTATCTAAACAATTCAATACTTCTCTCTCTGTAACGGTGATATTGCTTAGAACATCTGAATTATCAATCTGAATCGGCGATGGTGTAGGGATATCACTGAGGTCTTCCGTTGTAAAAACTGATGCAAAGAAGGTATTGAGGGCATTACTCATTTGTACTTCGTCTTTGGTGTATTCTCCATTTTCATCGACTAACGGTCCAACAGTTGAAGTAACTACTTTTTTCTTTCTGAGATAACTATAGAATTCTTTCGGGTTTGTTTTACTTTGATTCGCAACATGTAACTCCAGTGTCTTTTTACTTTGCTTAATTGACTTTTTGGCTTTGCGTCGTAGCTCTACAAATTTCACCCGTTCTTCGTCATTTTGTAAGGATTTTAATCTATCATTAGCAAACTTTTTAGCAAGCAGACCGTTTGAAATATCTTTATTCCACCATTTGGGCTTATTATTTAGGCCTGGACGCCGTATTCTCGATGGTATGCAGTCCTGCACTGCTTTTAGGTAAGTGGTTTCGAATAATTCCCAAGATGTATTTATGTCGTTATTGTTAATTAAAAAGCTCCAGTAGTTTCTTTAAACATAGCTCTAAGCTTTTGAAATTTTGCTTTCTTGAAATTAGGGACTTTTTCGATGCTGCTATTTGGTTCGTTACTAGTAAACTTTAAAGTGAAAGTTATTGTACGATGGTCGCTGTTAGAGAGAGAGAGAGAGAGAGAGAGATATACACGCTCTTACCACCCTGTCATTCTATGCTGCCCTAGTACATTCTCTACAAACACATTGGCCACCCACCACTCTGCACGTCACGGTCTAAGCCCTTCCATGGCTTAGTAAATTCCTTCCCTTAAGGGGGGATGGTTCACTTTTTGGCCGATTTGTGCATGTATTCATTATTTTTCTAGTTTCCTCCCTAGACCTCCATCAAATTAAAAAAAAAAAAAAAAAAACACCCATTAGATCCCCTTTCTAGATTAATTTGTACATTTTTCGGCCGGTTCTTCCAATATTACAGGCTCACTATCGTTCGCCAAGGAAAAAATCGACACCTAAATAGCACGAAAGGTGTAAATATTGACGAAGAAAATGGTCGAAAGGTCTTAAAATCGACTAACTAAGGGGGCAAACATCTTAACATCTGAAAACTAATGGGGCTAAACATGAGGGAGAAAGTGGTCCCCAAAAAGGGGTAGTGCTTGGTATTTGGTCAATGTAGGTATGTATATATTTATGTGAGTTTCCTCGCTAAACCTATATTAAGATTACTAAAAACAGGCTCTCTATCGCTCGCTAGGTAAAATTCGACACCTAAATGGCACGAAAGGTCTTGATATTGACACAAAAATGGGGCGAAAAGTCTGAACATCGGAAAACTAATGGAACGAAAGTCTTAAAAATCTCAAAATTAATATGCTAAACATGAGGGAGAAGGGGGTTCAGAAAAAGCTACTACTTTAACTTGAGAACGGAGCTTTAATCCAAACAAACATCAGGGTTCGAACATCATACAACACAAAGCTACTTTAACTCGAGAACGGAGCTTTAAGGGGAGGCAGACCGTTTTTCTGGACCCCCTTCTCCCTAATGTTTAGCCCCACTAGTTTTGCGATTATCTGAGTATTGGCCCATTAGTTTGGCGATTTTAACACCTTTCGCCCCATTTTGTTGTCAATTGTAAGACCTTTCGTGCCATTTAGGTGTCGATTATTTCCTGGCGAGCAATAGCGAGCCTGCAATTTTAAGAGGAACCGGCGAAATTTTTCTACCGATAAATGTACACATTTATCTTGAAGGGGGGGTCTAGGGGGTGTTTTTCTAAGCTTGATGGACGTCTAGGGAGGAAACTTAACAAAATATTTGAATTAATAGACCAAACAAACGGCCAGTCTCCTCTTAAACCAAATAAAGGATTGCGTCATCATCTTTGGTTTATATTCTACTCTCGTCTACAGTCTGCCTCACAAACCTGTTCATACACCCGTCGGTCTATAATCCCCTCGGCGGTGACGGAGTGACGTTGTTCCTTTAACTTAAATCCCGTGTCTCAACATTTAAACGTCGCTTCCTGATAGTGTTCGCTTCCCCCTCCTCCTGCTCTGCACAAGATTCACAAGATTGCCAAGCTCAGCCAGGGGGTCACCGGATTTTGTTTTATCTGTCTCTCCTTTTCTCGCTTTCCCTGGCTTATATCCATTCGGCCCCATTCAGCCGTTTTAAGACGTTTATCACCATCCAGGTGTCAATTTCTTCCTGGCGAGCGATAGCGATCCAGCATTGTATGGAGAAATCCTATCAATTTTTTTTACAAATTTAGCTTGCTGTCAAAACAAAATTATATATATATTGGCTCGCTACCGCTCGCCAGGAAAATATTGACACCTGAATGGGGGTAAACGTCTTAAAACAGTAAGCTGAATGGGGCAAAATGGATACAAGCCAAAGGGAGGGAGAGAAAGAGAAAAAAGGCGAGGTGGGCCCCCTTAACAGTGTCGTTATTTTCAGCTTGGATATACTTTGACTTCTCTCGGGGTCATTACTTTGAGCCCGAATGTGTGTGTGTGTGTGTGTGTGTGTGTGTGTGTGTGTGTGTGTGTGTGTTTTTTTTTTTTTTTTTGCCGAAGATACATTTCAATCCTTTCTATAAATGTTAATGGTCGGCATCTTAAGTTCAACACAACTTCAATACTTCCGAAGAGCGCTTTCGTATAAATGTAAGCATATTTATAAACACGGAAGGTGTACTCTCTCTCTCACACACACACACACACACACACACACACACACACACACACACACACACACACACACACACACACACACACACACACACAACACACACACCACACACACACACACACACACACACACACACACACACACACACACACACACACACACACACACACACACACACACACACACACACACACACACACACACACACACACTGCTCAAGGCTCAATCATTGGACATACACTAACTTTCTACAAGCAATACAACATTGATGACCTCCTTCTCTGATGTTATATAAAACTTTTCAACTAAATTAATCCAACTTACCAAACTCTGTCGCTTGAAGCTATATATATGAATGTCCTTATAGGGTTTATTATTTATTTGATTAACATTGATTTTATTTTTATATATTATATTTATTTTATTTATTTTATTTATTTTATTTTTTCATTCTACCACTCCCTTCATTCATCTACAGCCATTCAATATCAGAGGTGATTCGCTTTATTATATTGAATGTATACTTAATGGGAGGTATTTAGTTTGGTCCCTAGACCTCCATCAAGCTTAAAATTACACCCCCTTGAGTCCCTTTCAAGATAAATTTGTACATTTTTCGGTAGAAAAATGTTCCGGCCGAAGGCCGGTTCCTCTTAAATTACAGGCTCGCTATCGCTCGCCAGGATAAAATCGACACCTGAATTGCACGAAAGGTCTTAATATGGGGTGAAAGTTCTTAAAATCGCTAAACTAATGGGGCAAACGTTTTATAATATCAAAAGCAATGGGGCTAAACATGAGGGAGAAAGGAGTCAAGAAAAAAATCCCTCAAGTGGAGATCTCCCCTTAAGTCTAAAGAACGACCAACTCTACATACCTTAATTAAGGGGGGGGGGTAATTTTTTTTTTGTTTTTAATCTTTCTCTCCTTTTCTCTCTTTCTCTGAGTTGTATCCATTCGGCCCCATTCAGCCAACTGTGTCAAGACGTTTATCCCCATCCAGGTATCATTTTTTTCCTGGCGAGCGATAGCGAGCCAGCATTGTATGGAGAAATCCGGCTTCGAAGGAGACATTTTTCTATCGAAAAATGTACACATTTAGCTTGCTGTAAAACAATATATATATATATATATGCTGACTCGCTACCGCTCGCCAGGAAATTATTGACACCTGGATGTAGGCTGAATGGGGCCGAATGGATAAAAGCCAAAGAGAGGGAGAGAAAGAGAAAACAAAAAGTGAGGTGGGCTCCCTTAACATACACAGTACTTTTTTCTCTTCCACAGGCTACACACGAAGCTTCTTATAATAAAAACAAATCTATCCTATCTTCGTCCTCCATCACTCACCGGCTACTAATATTAAGACCATAGACCCCGATTAAGACATTAGCATATGGAAAAGCCAATCTCTCTCTCTCTCTCTCTCTCTCTCTCTCTCTCTCTCTCTCTCTCTCTCTCTCTCTCTCGCCACTATTGAGATTATAGTGACACAACTCGACACAAAAAAGTCTGAGATCCCGTCCTACGCTCTGAAGACAAACTTTATGTCACTAATAGAAGATATGACAGATGAGAACACTGATCAGGTATACTGTGACGGCTCACTTAACACCGTAACTGGGAGGGCAGGAGCTGCCATCACTATTATGAGTGGTGGTGGCAACTTTGCTCAGGAAGACGATGAACTATCCAGGCTACAGGACTGGGCCTCCTCCACTCAAACTGAGCTGGTGGCAATAGCGATGGGAATTGGGAGTATCTTTCGAAGGGGAAAGAATATTCTTATCCTATCTGACAGCAGGGCGGCCTTGGAAGCTATCTCTAGCCCCCAACCCACCTATCCTTTCCTTGTACAAGATATCAGACGGGGGATAAAATGTTGTAGGGGAGAAGGGGCTAGGGGTCAAATTTGCCTGGATTCCTTCACATGTAGGCATCCCAGGCAATGAAAGGGCAGATAAGCTTGCCAAGGAGGCCTCAGAGAAAGAAGAACCTGATCATATTCTTGAAACTGTCATTGAAACAAATGAGAACTATAATTAAAAAGACACAAGAAGAAAAGAGTGGATGAAGACAGAGCTAGACATCATAATACCAGCCGATCTATAAACTACTACAATAAAGTAGCATTTACGACCAAATACACCTATGGTAAACGTACAACGAGTAGGTGGGTAGACTCAGTACATGCAAAGAATAAGGCTTGGCTATTGTTATCCATGGCAGCTGAATTGGTAGGTAGAAGAAGAGCACAGGCAATGTAGGGTTTGCAGAGCTCCCAACAAACACTCTCTCGAGCACTATATCCTGGAATGCCCAATGATTAGGGAATACAGGAATAATCAGTTAACCACAATTGAGGATCAAGCAATATACATGCTAAAGAATAACGTAATCAATAACATACTAAAAAAACACAAGAACTTTGCCCCCCCACAATAATATGTACTGTAAACATGAAACATGAACCTTATAAGTATGCACCCCTTGCCCTCCACACATCTCTTCTTTCTTACAAGGTCACACTTAAACCCTTTGTAACGCCCTCTACACGATTTCATATTTTCATTGATCATGCCACACTTATAATATCAGTCAGTATTTCTTTACTTATCACTGCTATTCTCATTTAATAGATTGACAATGTACAGTATATACATATCCCTCTGAGCCTCTAACACAGCTTTTATTTAAATAATCTGTTTAAGTGCCAATTCATATCCTTTTGCAAGCCAATATACATGACCCTTGCATATGTAAGCAACATAATTGTCCTCAATATTCTTTGCTAATGGTTTGATCTACAATTAAGTACCTTCGGATATGCGGCATATCCATCCCGGAGGACTACTAGTATCTTCCTTCTGAATATTGTTTTGCTACTAAACTTAATTTGAATCTTGATCTTTAAGCTCTTCATAAGACAGTGTAATCTTCTCTAGACTGCAGTTGACAACCATGCCTTGCTGCCCCACCTTAGACCCTTACCATCCAAAATTGCCAGACCATCATTTAAAACATTCTCCATTACCAAATTTTATATTCAATTCACCCAGACTCATCTGATTCGTCCAGACTGGTAGAGGCGGTGGGGTATGCCGGCTCGTCCACAGCCCAGCCTCCATGCCACTTTTGACCGATCAGAGCTTCTGAATCTCACTTCACCAAATTAACTTTTACCACCCAAAATTAATTATCTTTTGCCTTACCACCCATTTTTATCTCCAAGCCTTCTTGACGTGCCATACTGAGGCTCTCGGAAAATGTGTCTCAATACCAACAGTGCCTCCCCTAAACCCCCAAACTAAAATCAACAACTCACGCAAGTTGGGACAAGCCCCGACACTCTTTATGCTCCTACTTTTTCACTTTCTCTCTTACTACACCAATAAAAACTTCCCTTCTTTCACCCTCACCCACCTTTTCTATATTCATTCATTCATTCATTCATTGCACGTATACAGTTTCCTTCCCTACTTATTGATGTGTTGTGTCAGGTACGATGAAACGATACTGCCGATATCAGTAGACTTGCGTTGAAATTCAAACTTTCCCTTTTAAGATTTTTTTTTTTTTTTTTTTTTTTTTTTTTTTTTTGTACTACCATATTTATCTTCAGTACTATCGCTGGCCTTATTTATATGTAGTATGTCCCACCCTCCCCAACATATACACACACACACACCTCCACTCTCACACTTTCCTCCTCCCTGGAGTACCTTACCTCCTCCTCCTCCCCCCCCCCCTACTCCTCCTCCTCTCCCACCCATTCCTCTACCTCCTACAGAACCCCTAACCATACTGCTGTATTGTCCTCAATATTCTCGGCTAATGGCTTGATGTACAAGTACCTCCGGATATGCGGCACTGTCCCTCCCGGAGGACCACTTGCACCTTCCCTCCGAATATTATTTTATGGAAATAAAATAATTTGAATATGAATCTGAATCTGTGTGGCTGTGTGTTTTGGGTGCGGGGGCAATGCCTTCTCTATACATAATTATGTATAGAGAAGGCATTGGCTGGGGTCTGGTGACTGGGTCACGACGGGTAGGGTCCCTCTAGGATGTTTAAGAAGGGACATACACACTCACACACCTCCCCTCTCACACTTTCCTCCTCCCTGGAGTACCTTACCCTCCTCCCCCCCCCCCCCCCCCCCCTACTCTCCCACCCATTCCTCTACCTCCTACAACCCCCCTCCCTCTCTCTCATAACCACACACCCTACTAAATATTATATTACTATCGGCATGTAAACTTCTCCACTGGTCATATTGCGCTAACTATCCCCTCAATAACCATTATTGTAATAAGAATTTGAACCATGTAAATCATCTTTGTAAAATATTTGTATTACTATAATTCCATTATAACTTCGGTAGTTGGTAATATTAGTCACATTATGTATGTGACTCTTGTATTCAGCTAACTATGACCTCAATAACCGTTGATGTAATGAAGAATGTGAAGTGTCCCTCATATGATTGTAATATATTTGTGGTACTATTATTGCATAATAATTAATGTAGTTCGAAATATTAGTCACATCTTGTATGTAATAATTGTATTCAGCTACCTATGATCTCAATAACCATTGATGTAAGAAAACATGAATAGCCTCCTCATATGATTTGCACTAGTTTTGTAGTGCTATTATTTACCTGTCAATTAATAATTCAGTCATTTTTTTTTTTTTTTTTTTTTTTTTTTTTTCATGAGCACGTATATTCAGCATATGTGGCAATCAAATGAGGAAACTATAATAACACCAGACGACGATACTGTTGCTACAGTAGAATAATGCTCTTTGAGCAGTATGTATTGCCTTACCAGTGGTTGTCCCCTTATTATTATTATTATTTTATTATTATTATTGAAATACCACAGGAACGAAAATTCCTGGGAGCGAAACTTCCACCCCCAACGAGATCCCTCTCTTTCTACCACCTCCCTCCACATGTTACACGTCTCGTTAATCACAGTCTTCTAATATACAAATCACATTTTCCTTACCCCCTGACATTCTTGAAATACCCACTAAGTATATTCAATTAGATACCAACCATGCAGACTATAATACGTTCGTTGTGTGTGGGTACGAGGCGATCTCAAGACACCTTAGCTCCCAGTGCACAACGAACCCGATCATGATTATGTCCGCCTGTATTAAATTATGTATTATGTTGATTTATACCATTGCCTATTTTTGTAATAATTGTATTCAGCTAACTATGATCTCAATAATCATTGATGTAATGAAAATATGAATAGTCTCCTCATACGATTGCACTAGTTCTGTAGTGCTATTATTTACAACCTGTCAATTAATAATTCAGTCACTACAAGCTTGCTTGCTTGCTTGCTTTTTTTTTTTTTTTTTTTTTTTTTTTTTTTTTTTTTTTTTTTAATGAAATACGTATATACAGACCATGTGACAATTAAATGAGGAAACTATAATAACGCATCTGAATAATGCCAACCTGACTTATAAACACAAATATGAATGTAACAAGACGACGATGCTGTTGTTTCAGTGGAATAATGGCTCTTTGAGCAGTATGTATCGCCTTACTAGTGGTTGTCCCCTCACAGGATGGGGGGCGCTGCTCAATAAACTCGCCCCTCGGGGCAAAATCAAAATCAATCTCTCTCTCTCTCTCTCTCTCTCTCTCTCTCTCTCTCTCTCTCTCTCAAACCACCGGAATCCTCAGAACACCAATAATACATCAGGTCTTCCCTCATGTTTGTCTATCTTGTTTAATCTTTCTCTCTCTCTCTCTCTCTCTCTCTCTCTCTCTCTCTCTCTCTCAAACCACCGGAATCCTCAGAACACCAATAATACATCAGGTCTTCCCTCATGTTTGTCTATCTTGTTTAATCTTTCTCTCTCTCTCTCTCTCTCTCAAACCACCGGAATCCTCAGAACACCAATAATACATCAGGTCTTCCCTCATGTTTGTCTCTTGTTTAATCTCTCTCTCTCTCTCTCTCTCTCTCTCTCTCTCTCTCTCTCTCTCTCTCTCTCTCTCAAACCACCGGAATCCTCAGAACACCAATAATACATCAGGTCTTCCCTCATGTTTGTCTCTCTTGTATAATTTCTCTCTCTCTCTTTCTCTCTCTCTCTCTCTCTCTCTCTCTCTCTCTCTCTCTCTCTCTCTCTCTCTCTCTCAAACCACCGGAATCCTCAGAACACCAATAATACATCAGGTCTTCCCTCATGTTTGTCTCTTTTGTTTAATCTCTCTCTCTCTCTCTCTCTCTCTCTCTCTCTCTCAAACCACCGGAATCCTCAGAACACCAATAATACATCATGGTCTCCTATGTTTGTCTCTTTTGTTTAATCTCTCTCTCTCTCTCTCTCTCTCTCTCTCTCTCTCTCCACCGGAATCCTCAGGACACCAATAATATATCAGGTCTTCCCTCATGTTTGTCTCTCTTGCTTAAGGGGAGGTTTTTAGTTGATTCCCTAGACTTCCATCAAGCTTAAAATTACTCCCCCTTGACCCTCTTTCAAGATAATTTTGTACATTTTTCGGTAGAAAAATTTCCCGGCCGAAGGCCGGTTCCCCTTAAATTACAGACTCGCTATCGCTCGCCAGGAAAAAATCGACACCTAAATGGCACGAATGGTCTTAAAATTTACAGAAATGGGGCGAGGGTTCTTAAAATCGCCAAAGTAATTGGGCAAGCATCTTTAAATCTCACAAGCAACGGGGCTAAACATGAGGGAGAAAGAGGTTCAGAAAAAAATCCTCCAGGTGGAAATCTGCCCTTAAAATAGACCACTGGTGAGTATCGGGCTATAGGAAAAGCCTGTAATTAGGCCGGGACATTTTTATACCGAAAAATGTACAAATATATCTTGAAAGGGGGGTGTAGGGGGTGTTATTTTAAAGTTTGATGGAGGTCTAACGAGGAAACTCAAAATTGAGTAAATAAATACATAAGTAGCCCCCCCCCCCCCCCAAAAAAAAAAAAAAAAAAAAAAAAAAAAAGCACTTAAGGGGAGACCAGTCGCTTTTCTAGACCACCTTCTCCCTCATCTTTAGACCCATTAGTTTGGCGATTTTATGAACTTTCGTCCCATTTCTGTCAATTTTAAGACTTTTCCTGTCAATTAAGTCTCAATTTTTTCCTGGCGAGCGATAGCGAGCCTGTAATTTAAGAGGAATCGGCCTTCGGCCAGGACATTTTTCTCCCGAAAAATTTACAAATTTATCTTGAAAGGGGTTCTAGGGGCTTCATTTTAAGCTTGATGGAGGTCTAGCGAGGAAACTAGAACAATAATAAATAAATACAAAAAATGACAAAAAGTGAAGGATCTCCCCTTAAGGGCAGGTTTTTAGTTTGTTTCCTACTCCTCCAGCAATCTTAAAATTTCACCCCACTGACCCCCTTTCAAGATAAATTTGTACATTTTTCGGTCGAAAAATTTCCCGGCCAAAGGCCGGTTACTCTTAAATTATAGGCTCGCTATCGCTCGCCAGGATAAAATCGACACCTAAATGGCACGAAAGGTCTTAAAATTGACAGAAATGGGGCAAAAGTTCTTAAAATCACCAAACTAATGGGGCGAACGTCTTAAGAATATCAAAAGCAATTGGACTAAACATGAGATAGAAAGGGATCCAGAAAAAAATCCCTCAAGTGGAAATCTCCCCTTAAGGAACATACTAGGCTAGCTATACCGGTAATATATATACCGGTATATATAACATATAATGTATAGGCATATTTACCCATATAAGCATACACACAATTATTCAGAGTCGGTATATACAGTAGGCCTATACCTTCCTCCAGCATAACAACCGCTCATCAATATCATTACACCAACTTATAAAATATTCAGTTAATTAAAGAGCGGGTGGGGGGGGGGGCACCGGCTTTTTGCTCTTTCTCTCCTTTTCCCTCTTTCTCTGGCTTGTATCCATTTGGCCCCATTCAGCCTACTGTTTTAAGCCGTTTATCCCCATCCAGGTGTCACTTTCTTCCTGACGAGCGATAGCGAGCCAGCATTGTATGGAGAAATCCGGCTTTGCCGGAGAAATTTTTCTATCGAAAAATGTACAAATTTAGCTTGCTGTCAAAACAAAAATATATATATGTTGGCGAGCGGTAAATATTGACACCTGGATGGGGGTAAACGTCTTAAAACAGTAGGCTGAACAGGGCCGAATGGATACAAGCCAAAGAGAGAGGGAAAGAAAGAGAAAAAAAAAGCGAGGTGAGCTCCCTTAAGCCAACAAATACATTATCCCCCCCCCCCTCCCCTTCCTGACCTTCTCAACCACTTATTATCCAAAGATCCCAACCTCAATGAATTTTCCATCGCTCATCAAAGGTACATTATAATTCCGGCCGAGCATCGAAATCCAATATTGAACCTTGGCTAATATATTACGATTCCCATTCTGAATATGTTAATACTTAATTTACCCTTCCTCAAGTCTCTCCCCCTACCCTACCCCCACACTGTCTGTCTGTCCGTCCGTCTGTTACCCCCTCCCCTTCTACCTCTCTCTCTCTCTCTCTCTCTCTCTCTCTCTCTCTCTCTCTCTCTCAAAAGGTATATCTAGTCTTGTCAATATATCTCGACCAGGATCAACCCTTTCTGTAACGGCAACGTCTTTTTAGTTTTATTCTAGCCATATTTAGACGATTATGTGCAGGGGAGAGAGAGAGAGAGAGAGAGAGAGAGAGAGAGAGAGAGAGAGAGAGAGAGAGAGAGAGAGAGAGAGAGGTTGGCTATTCCGGGCGTCCCACAGATTATACAATATAAATACAGCTCCCGTTATGGATACGCCGCCGGCCCCGCGTAATGAGCTGTTTTAAGGGGAGAGGAGTCGTTTTTCTTCGAGATCCCCCTTCTCCCACATGTTTAGCCCCATTAGTTGTCAGATTTTAAGATGTTTGCCCCATTAGTTTGTCGATTTTAAGACCTTTCGCCTAATTTGTGTTGGTCGTGCTATTTAGGTGTCGATGTTTTTTCCCTGGCAAACGATAGTGAGCCTGTAATTTCGGAAGAACCGGCCTTTGGCCATGAATTTTTGTTACCGAAAAATGTACAAATATATCTCGAAGGGGGATCTAATGGATGTTTGTTTTTAAAGTGTGATGAATGTCTAGGGAGGAAACTAGAACAATAATAAAAAAAGCTACCTAAATGAGCCAATAAATAAAGTCAGCCCCCCCCCTTAATCCGTAGAGTGTGGGGGGAGGGGTTGGGGGAGTGTGGGGGGGGGGGTTGGGGGAGTGTGGGGGGAGGGGGGTTGTGGGGGAGGGTTGGGGGAGGGTTGGGGGAGGGGTGGGGAGGGGTTGGGAAGGAGGCCTGAAGCTGGAAGGAATTTCAATTAAACAAGTTAATAACCTTCTACTGCTGGTGGTGGTGGTGGTGGTGGTGGTGATGGCGACTTAGTTATTAGCCAGCCAGAGTCTTAAGGGGAGATTTCCACCTGGAAGATTTTTTTCGAACCTTCTGTTCCCATGTTTTAGCCCCATTGCTTGTGAGATTTAAAGACGCTTGCCCCATTATTTTGGCGATTTTAAGAACCCTCGCCCCATTTCTGTCAATTTTAAGACCATTCGTGCCATTTAGGTGTCGATTTTTTCCTGGCGAGCGATAGCGAGCCTGTAATTTAAGGGGAACCGGCCTTCGGCCGGGAAATTTTTCTACCGAAAAATGTACAAAATTATCTTGAAAGGGGGTCAAGGGGGAGTAATTTTAAGCTTGATGGAAGTCTAGGGAATCAACTATTTTTACTTAGATGGGTGTGGTTTTGGGTTCTGTTTTTTGTTTTGTTTTGTTTTTCTGATGTGTCTGTCACGAGTCGGCCACCCCTAATAAAAAAAAAACACACATCCAAAAGACTCCCTTCGAGATAAATGTGTACATTTTTCGGTAGAAAAATTTCCCGGCCGAAGGCCGGTTCCTCCTAAAATTACAGGCATCGACATGTAAATGGTACGACAGGTCCTAATATTGACAAAGAAAGGGAGCGAAAGGGCTTAAAATCGCCAAACTAATGGAACGAACGTCTTAAAATCTCAAAACGAATGAGGCTAAACATGAGAGAGAAGGGGGATTAAAAAAAAAAAAAAAAAAAAAATACCTTCCCTTAATTAAAATAGCCACTACTACCCGACACGTGTCTCCCTGGCCGACCCCTGAGGCGACGACTCCTTGGGGGGTATTCAACAGAAGATGAAGAGATGAGATGGAGAGATGAGAAGAGATGAGATGGAGAGATGAGAAGAGATGATATGAAGAGATGAGATGGAGAGATGAGAAGAGATGATATGAAGAGATGAGATGGAGAGATGAGAAGAGATGATATGAAGAGATGAGATGGAGATGAAAACAAGAGATAAGAAGAAGATATAAGATGTAGAGATGAACTAAGGGGGTCACCGGCTTTTTTTATCTTTTTCTCCTTTTTCTCTTTCCCTGGCTTTTATCCATTCGGCTCCATTCAGCCAACTATTTTAAGACGTTTCCCCCCCCACACACACACGACCTTTCTCTCTCACTGCAGCGCCTATAATTTGCAATAAGAGTTAGAGGGGATATGATAGAAGTGTTCAAGTGGTTCAGTGGGGTAAATAAAGGAGACATGAAAAATGTACTGAAGCTCAGTGATAGCGAAAGAACTCGAACAAATGGTTATAAATTAGATACATTTCGTTTCAGAAAAGATATAGGCAAATATTGGTTTGGTAACAGAGTGTAGATGGGTGGAATAGGCTATCAAGTGATATATATAGTGGGATCAAGAACGATAGGGAGCTTTAAGATAAAATTAGATAAGCATATGGACGAGATGGGTTGGGTGTGAGGGGGATCTACCAGGTGTGGGCCAATCGGCGTTCAGCAGACCCCCGTAATCTTGTGTTAATCTTTGACCGTTTTGGTGGGGTCAGTACTCAAGGTATTAGTGAGTTGGGCCTATAATTGGGCCTTGTAATTGGGGTTGGGTGTGACAGGGATCTGCCTTGTATGGGCCGATCGGCTTTTTGCAGACTCCCATTTTCTTACGTTCTTATGTTCTTATAAGGACCCACACAGTCGCAAACAATATGTCGGAATTAATCAATGGAGCCCACCTCGTTTATTTCTCTCTATCTACCTCTCTCTCTTGGTTATATCCATTATGCCCCATTCAGCCTACTGTTTTAAGACGTTTAACCCCATCCAGGTGTCAATATTTTTCCTGGCGAGCGGTAGCGAGCCAGCATATATATTTTTTTGTTTTGACAGCAAGCTAATTTTGTAAATTTTTCGATAGAAAAATTTCTCCGGCGAAGCCGGATTTCTCCATACAATGCTGGCTCGCTATCGCTCGCCAGGGAGAAATTGACACCTGGATGGGGATAAAAGTCTTAAAACAGTTGGCTGAATGGGTCCGAATATATACAAGCCAGAGAAAGAGAGAAAAGGAGAGAAAGATAAAAAACAATCCGGTGACCCCTCTTAACCCAAGATTAACAAGACAATAGAAGCGGAAAAGACTCTGAATGTCCTTGCTGGCCAGGAAATTGGAAAAAGGAAGAAAAGGACGACGGTAAGTTAGTTCTGCCTCAGGATGGGGACATAGACAAGGTACAGGTGGTGGGACAGCAGATAGTAGTAGTGGGAGGGGTATGGTTTAGGTTGTTCGTGTGTGTGTGTGTGTGTGTGTGTGTGTGTGTGTGTGTGTGTGTGTGTGTGTGTGTGTGTGTGTGTGTGTGTGTGTGTGTGTGTGCGTGTGTGTGTGTGTGCGTGTGTGTGTGTGTGTGTGTGAGTGAGTGAGTGAGTGAGTGTGTGTTTTTTTTTGTTTTTTTTTTGTGGACTAGGCGTTAACATGTGAGCATCCAACCCACAAACTCGACTGGTTCAAGATTGGATTCGAACCCTTGCCTGAACAGGTCGACCTTTGCCTCATATTTATTCCCATTAGTATAGACATTTTAAGAAGTTTCACCCATTAGTTTCGCTAAATTAAAAAGTTTCGCCCCATTTGTCAATTTTACGACCTTTTATGTTATCTAGGTGTCGAGTTTTTTTTTTCCTGACGAGCGATAGCGATCCTGCAATTTAGGAGGAACCGGCCTTCGGTCGGGAATAATTTTTACCGAAAAATGTACAAATTTATCTCGAAGGGGGGTCTTGGGGGTATTTGTTAAAGCTTGATGGAGGTCTAGGGAACAAACTAATTATCTACCTTTAAGAATAATGGATGATCACTAGTCCTTATTTTTAAGAATAATGGATGATCACTATTACTTATTTCTCACCAACAAACACATGATCCAGGGAACGTGTCGGGCAACATGAGCGTGCCTATTAAAAGGCTGATGCGACGATATATTTAGGCCAATAACTCCATTACGGTGATAAAGGGGGGGATAAATAGGGTGAATTAGGGGGATAATAGACGGTGATACTAGTGACGAGTAGGGCTCTTCAACACCCTATACACACCATCGCTTTTGTTCCGGTATCACTATTTTTTCGGTACAGTATTTTCCGGACATTTTATACACGCCACCGTTTTTGTTTTTTTTTTCTATTCTGGTACAGTATTTTTTCGGTACAGTACATTATTCCGGTACAGTATTTTTCCAGTACGGTATTTTTCCGGTACGGTATTTTTTCTGGTACGGTATTTTTCCGGTACGGTATTTTTCCGGTACAGTATTTTTCCGGTACAGTATTTTTCCAGTACACTATTTTTCCGGTACACTATTTTTCCGGTACAGTATTTTTCCAGTACCGGTACACTATTTTTCCAGTACACTATTTTTCCAGTACACTATTTTTCCAGTACACTATTTTTACGGTACACTATTTTTCCAGTACACTATTTTTCCAGTACACTATTTTTCCAGTGCACTATTTTTCCAGTACACTATTTTTCCAGTACACTATTTTTCCAGTACACTATTTTTTCGGTACGATATTTTTCCGGTACGATATTTTTCCGGTACGATATTTTTCCGGAACAGTAGTTTTCCGTTACAAAACGAAAACGAAGGAAACGGAATGGAACGGAAAGAAGATAAATGGGAAGAACACAGGAAATCAGAACAAATAGGAAATAGACGAAAAGTGAAGAAGGGAGAAGAAAGGAAAAAATCAAGAAATGGGAAATAAAAAAAGAGAGTAACAGAGAAACAGGGAATAAAGAAGGGAAATTAGATGAAGAAGGACAAAAAGTGAAGAAGGGGGAAGAAAGGAAACATGAAGAAATGGGAAATAAAAAGAGAAGTACATGGAAAAAGGGAAGAGAAAAGGAGGAAACGGTAAGAAAAGTAAAGAAACATTAGTAAAGGAAGATTCTGAAACCAAGAGAAAAGACAAGAAAGGAAAAGAGAGAAGGAAAAAGAGAGAAGGCAAGAGAGTAGGGAAAAAGAGAGTAGGGAAAAAGAGAGTAGGGCAAAAGAGAGTAGGGCAAAAGAGAGTAGGGAAAAAGAGAGTAGGGAAAAAGAGAGTAGGAAAAAAGAGAGTAGGGAAAAAGAGAGTAGGGAAAAAGAGAGTAGGGAAAAAGAGAGTAGGGAAAAAGAGAGTAGGGAAAAAGAGAGTAGGGAAAAAGAGAGTAGGGAAAAAGAGAGTAGGAAAAAGAGAGTAGGGCAAAAGAGAGTATGAAAAAAGAGAGTAGGAAAAAAGAGAGTAGGGAAAAAGAGAGTAGGAAAAAAGAGAGTAGGAAAAAGAGAGTAGGGAAAAAGAGAGTAGGGAAAAAGAGAGTAGGAAAAAGAGAGTAGGGAAAAAGAGAGTAGGGAAAAAGAGAGTAGGGAAAAAGAGAGTAGGGCAAAAGAGAGTAGGGCAAAAGAGAGTAGGGCAAAAGAGAGTAGGGCAAAAGAGAGTAGGGCAAAAGAGAGTAGGGAAAAAGAGAGTAGGGCAAAAGAGAGTAGGGCAAAAGAGAGTAGGGCAAAAGAGAGTAGGGAAAAAGAGAGTAGGGAAAAAGAGAGTAGGTTTTCGAGAGTAGGGAAAAAGAGAGTAGGGAAAAAGAGAGTAGGGCAAAAGAGAGTAGGGAAAAAGAGAGTAGGGAAAAAGAGAGTAGGGAAAAAGAGAGTAGGGAAAAAGAAAGTAGGGAAAAAGAGAGTAGGGAAAAAGAGAGTAGGGAAAAAGAGAGAACGGAAAAGAGAGAAGGAAAAAGAATAAAGAGACATAAAGAACAAAAACAAGAGGAAAATATAACAGGTCAAATTGGTATACGCTCTGTCACACCCCGTACAAAAAATACACGAGACTCCCCCAACAACACCATTTTCTATTGATGGCCCCGAGAAGTGGAGTGTGTCTATAGGTAGCATCCAACATTTTAGTACTTTCGTAGCCATGTTGCTTAGATAAAATTGAGTTATAGGGAGTATATATATAATAATAGCTATATATTTTCGTTTACTTTCGGTATAATGAATGGAAAACGACTAGGAGCATGTGCAATTACGCTTAAAATACTTGCAATGCTTCAAGTACTCAATGACTTAAGGGGAGTCACATTTTGTTTTTGTTTTATCTTTCTCTCCTTTTCTCTCTTTCCCTGGCTTGTATCCATTCGGACCCATTCAGCCAACTGTTTTAAGACGTTTATCCCTATCCAGGTGTTGATTTCTTCCTGGCGAGCGATAGCGAGCCAGCATTGTATGGAGAAATTCGGCTTCGCCGGAGAAATTTTTACTATCGAAAAATGTACAAATTTAGCTTGCTGTCAAAAC
This sequence comes from Paralithodes platypus, assembly GCA_032716605.1. NCBI lineage: Eukaryota > Metazoa > Arthropoda > Malacostraca > Decapoda > Lithodidae > Paralithodes > Paralithodes platypus. Next base: position 14,914,210 of record CM064501.1, on the reverse strand, counting down.
AAAAATATATATATGCTGGCTCGCTACCGCTCGCCAGGAAAATATTGACACCTGGATGGGGGTAAACGTCTTAAAACAGTAGGCTGAATGGGGCCGAATGGATACAAGCCAAAGAGAGAGGGAGAGAAAGAGAAAAAAGCGAGGTGGGCTCCCTTACGGGGAAAGTAAATAAATGGACTTCTACTGTAATAGAAAAGTCCCAGGTCCCTACAGACGTCTACCTCTTGAGAAGCCTCCTCCCCCGTAGGCATATTCGCCCCTCCGACCAAGGGACATAAAGACGATTATTGCCGACCGCCCCAGGGAGAGATAATCATTAGAGTCAAGTTTCGTGACCTAGCATGGCCTGTGGACACCTAGCATGGCCTGTGGACACCTAGCATGGCCTGTGGACACCTAGCATGGCCTGTGGACACCTAGCATGGCCTGTGGACACCTAGCATGGCCTGTGGACACCTAGCATGGCCTGTGGACACCTAGCATGGCCTGTGGACACCTAGGGCCGCGGCAAAATACGGGTTAGTGAGGCTTATATCAGACCTATAATGACAGGAAAAGAGACAGGGCCAAGATAGACGCGTACCAGGTTCATCAGGCTATATTCTCGTAAAATGATATGGAGAGAATTAGTTTTTTAGGCTTGGTTTGGCTTGGTGTTAGATAATTAATAATTCAACAGTGAGATGGGTCTATAATTGGGCCTTGTAATTGGGGTTGGGTGTGACAGGGATCTGCCTTGTATGGGCCGATCGGCTTTTTGCAGACTCCCATTTTCTTATGTTCTTATGTAACATTGTTCTTGACAGGAAAAGAGACAGGGTCAAGATAGACGCGTACCAGGTTCATCAGACAGGCTATATTCTCGTAAACTGATATGGGGAGAATATGTTTAGGCTTGGTTTGGTTCGGTGTTGTAGTCTAGTCGCTGTAAGTAGGCGAGAAATCATGACCTCTAACCTCTGTAACTCAAAAACGACTAGAGTAATCGAGCTAATATTTCTACCACTTGGGAAGAGTTAGTCAAGGAATAGATGTGCAAATTTACAGCCAATTTGCTCTAGCCCTTTTTGAGTTACAGAGGAGAGAGTGTTCATGATTTCTTGCCTACTACACAGCGAATAGACTATAGACAAATAATACCTCTTGATGTGCTCTGTAGTAGATCTAGGACAGGTATATTCTTGTTAAGGGGAGATTTCCACTTGAGGGACTTTTTTCTTGACCCCTTTCTCCCTCATGTCTAGCCCCATTGATTTTGAGATTTTAAGACGTTTGACCCATTAGTTTGGTGATTTTAAGAATTTCCGCCCCATTCTGTCAATTTTAAGACTTTTCGTGCCCTTTAGGTGTCGATTTTATCCTGGCGAGCGATAGCGAGCCTGTAATTTAAGAGAAATCGGCCTTCGGCCGGGACATTTTTCTACCGAAAAATGTACAAATTTATCTTGAAAGGGGTTCAAGGGGTGAAATGTTAAGATTGCTGGAGGAGTAGGAAACAAACTAAATACCTCCCCTTAACGGGGTAGTACTCGCTTTTTCTGGACCCCCTTCCCCCTCATGTTTAGCACATTAGCTTTGAGGTTTTAATACGTTCGTTCCGTTAGTTTGGCGATTTCGAGACCTTTCGCCTCATATTGTTATCAATATTAAGACCTTTCGTGCCTAATAGGTGTCGATTTTTTCCTGGCGAACGTAAGCGAGCCTCTAATATTGATAGGAACCGGCCTTCGACCGGGACAATTTTCTACCGAAACATGTAAAAAATTCTCTTGAATGGGGGTCTAGGTCTAGGGGATGTTTGTTTAAGCTTGATGGAGGTCTAGCGAGGAAACTCAAAAGTAAATTAATTATAATATTTTGTATTATTAATTTATTATTATTATTATTATTATTATTATTATTATTATAATTATTAAAATTGGTACCATGAGTGCAACCTAAATACAGAAATTCCACTTCACACTCCAATCAAACAATTGGCAATTGAAATGGGAACGAAACGTATTGGGTACGAATAACTTGACAAAGTTTAAATATATATATATATATTGTATGTACTAAATTAAAATAGCGACCAAACGTTATGGACATGCGAGAATTTTGGATAGTTGTGTAATTCCTGTCTAGCTTCCTCTTAATACGCTTATCAACCTGTGTTTTTTGTCTATCTGTATAAAGGAGACAAAGGCAAAGCTGCCCGTAACTAGTGCCCCCCCCCCCCCCACCCAGTTGAAAGAGTGATAGAAAGCAACATTCAAGGTACGTTAGAGTCAAAATGTCTGTAGCTTGAAGCAGTTCAACTCATAGTATGAGGGAAAGACAGATTGAGGGAGAGAGTTCCAAAGCTTACTTGTTGAGCAGAAGAAAAACTGGGAAAATTGGTTCACTCTTGGGTTACAGAGTTGGACAGAATAGAGGTGGGAATGTGTTGAAAGGCGGGTGCCCCCCACTATCCAGAAGGGAGAAGAGATACACTGAGAAATCTCGGACGAACACTGATTTTTATAATAGCAGTAGAAGAGTTAGAGATATGCAACATAGCGGGTGTAGAGAGAGATTACAGGGAGGAGCTGAATTGATGAGAGAGAGAGAGAGATATAACAAGATAGAGAGAAAGAGAGAGAAAGAGAGATAATAAAAGACAGAGAGAGAGAGAGATAACAAGATAGAGAGAAAGAGAGAGATAACAAGATAGAGAAAGAGAGAGAGATAACAAGAAAGAGAGAAAGAGAGAAAGAGAGAGAGAGAGAGAGAGAGAGATAGATAGATAGAGAGAGGAGGGCAAGACTGGTGATGTAAGACGTAGGTTCAACAGTCCTGTATTGTGTGATTTAGTAGCGGAGGGGAGATTTGTGCCTAAAGCCCCCTTCCTCCCTCCCTCTCCCCTCACTACCCCCCTCCCTGTACCCTCACTACCCCCCTCCCTGTAACCCTCACTACCCCCCTCCCTGTAACGCTCACTACCCCCCTCCCTGTACCCTCACTAACACTCCCTGTAACTCTCACTACCCCCCTCCCTGTAACCCTCACTACCCCCCTCCCTGTACCCTCACTACCCCCTCCCTGGTCTCACTATACTCCCTCCCCGTAACCCCTCACTACCCCCCTGGAACTCACTAACCCCCCTCCTGTAACCCTCACTACCCCTCCCTGCACCCTCACTCCCCCCGTAACCCTCACTCCCCCGTAACCCTCACTACCCCCCTCCCCGTAACCTCCACTACCCCCTCCATGAACCCTCACTACCCCCCTCCCTGTAACCTACCACCCTCCTGTACCCTCACTACCCCCTCCCTGTAACTCTCACTACCCCCCTCCCTGTAACCCTCACTACCCCCCTCCCTGTAACCTATAGGGGCCCCCTCTCTACCCCTCCTCTCCCTCACTACCCCCCTTCCTCTCCCCATACCCCCTCCCTGTGCCCCTAACTAACCCCTCCCTCTCCTTCACTAACCCCCTCCCCTTCATTACCCCCTCCCTACCACCTCTCTCTACCCTAACTATCGCCTCACTACATCCTCCCTCTCCCCTCACTACCCTTCTCCTCACTACCCCCCTCCCTGTGCAACCTAACTAACCCCTCCCTCTCCCTTCACTAACCCCCTCCCCCTTCACTACCCCCCTCCCTACCCACCTCTCTCTACCCCTAACTATCGCCTCACTAACCCCTTCCCTGTATCCCTCACTACCCCCCTTCCTCTCCCCTAACTACCCCCCTCCCTGTAACCCTAACTAACCCCCTCCCTCTACCTGCACTAACCGCCTCCCTCTCCCTTCACTACCCCGCTCCCTACCCACCTCTCTCTACCCCTAACTATCGCCTCACTACCCCCTCCCTCTCCCCTCCCTCTCCCCTCACTACCCCCTTCCCTGTATCCCTCACTACCCCCCTTCCCTGTATCCCTCACTACCCCCCTCCCTCTACTCCCAAACTACCCCCTTCCCTCCACCCCCCCCCGAACGAGAGGAATCAGCCTTCAGGGGGGGGGGGGGGGGTAGGGGGGCTGGGGGGCTCAACAAATCCGGCATTGTGGGTGGCGGGGTGTGGCGTCTTAGAGGTAAACCAGGAGGGGGGTGTATAATACGAATGAGGAGGAGGGGGCGGAGGAGGGGGTGAAGCGGAAGATAGTGGTAGTAGCGGGCAGTGGTATAGTTTTCCTGGTTTACTTTTTTGTACATACTAGGTGGTTAAGGGGAGGTTTTTAGTTGATTCCCTAGACTTCCATCAAGCTTAAAATTACTCCCCCTAGACCCCCTTTCAAGATAAATATGTACATTTTTCGGTAGAAAAATGTCCCGGCCGTAGGCCGGTTCCCCTTAAATTACAGGCTCGCTATCGCTCGCCAAGAAAAAATCGACACCTAAATGGCACGAATGGTCTTAAAATTGACTTAAATGGGGCGAGGGTTCTTAAAATCGTCAAACTAATGGGGCGAACGTCTTAAAATCTCAAAAGCAACGGTGCTAAACATGAGGGAGAAAGGGGTCCAAAAAAAAATCCTCCAGGTGGATATCTCCCCTTAAATAAAGTCCATACCCGCACTCTCAACCGGCCATTATTACTCGATCGGTTACTCAATCTCAACCGGCCATTATTACTCGATCGGTTACTCAATCTCACCCGGCCATTATTACTCGATCGGTTACTCAATCTCAACCGGCCATTATTACTCGATCGGTTACTCAATCTCAACCGGCCATTATTACTCGATCGGTTACTCAATCTCTACCGGCCATTATTACTCGATCGGTTACTCAATCTCAACCGGCCATTATTACTCGATCGGTTACTCAATCTCAACCGGCCATTATTACTCGATCGGTTACTCAATCTCAACCGGCCATTATTACTCAATCGGTTACTCAATCTCAACCGGCCATTATTACTCGATCGGTTACTCAATCTCACCCGGCCATTATTACTCGATCGGTTACTCAATCTCAACCGGCCATTATTACTCGATCGGTTACTCAATCTCAACCGGCCATTATTACTCGATCGGTTACTCAATCTCAACCGGCCATTATTACTCGATCGGTTACTCAATCTCACCCGGCCATTATTACTCGATCGGTTACTCAATCTCAACCGGCCATTATTACTCGATCGGTTACTCAATCTCACCCGGCCATTATTACTCGATCGGTTACTCAATCTCAACCGGCCATTATTACTCGATCGGTTACATAAGGGCCGACCATAGTAAGACCGCTACGGAGAGTTCTTAACCCCTTCACCACCATTAAGTAATGTTCATCATAGTCTGGTTACCATTAGACGATTTCCTTTAGTTTGTAATCAGCCTATACGACTGAAAACGGGTAAATACGATCACATAAACCCTCTTTGCAGCATAGGTCCTTCTGAAACTGCATAAAATCATCACATTTTAGCCCAAACTCATAGGTTAAAAGGCGTCATGGTGCTAAATGGGTTAACCTTTGAACCACGAGTTGTCTCATAGCCTACAGTGACCTACAATGTAACATATTATGGGCATGCAAAAGGTAATTATAGTGTCCACAATACATGCCCTTTTAACCCATACTGTACCAGGGACGTAATTTTCATCATATTCTGGCAACTATTAGACGATTTTTATTCAGCTTAGGAAGGACCTCTAGCAATAATAAGGCTTCAAACTATCTCAACCAACCCTTTTAACTAACACAGATCCTTCCTAAGCGGCATAGTATCGTCTAAATATATCTAGAAATTTGGCCTTTCTTCAAACTTCACTCTACCTACTGAAAACTAAGAGTAATCATCGGTTACTTAGTATGAATGTGAATACTTAGAATAGTATCCATGGCTTGGCCTTGAATACATAAAGTGACACACGTAACGGGGAGGTGAGAGGCACAACAATCCAATTAAGGGGGTGACCTGCTTTTTGTTATTTCTGTCCTTTTCTCTCTTTCTCTGGCTTGTGTCCATTCGGCCCCATTCAGCCAACTATTTTAAGACGTTTATCCCCATCTAGGTGTCGATTTCTTCCTGGCGAGCAATAACGAGCCAGCATTATAATTATGAAGAAATCCGGCTTCGCCGGAGAAAATTTTCAATCGAAATATGTACAAATTTAGCCTGTTGTCTAACAAAAATAAAAAATATGCTGGCTCGCTACCGCTCACCAGTAAGAAATTGACACCTGGATGGGGATAAACGTCTTAAAACAGTAGGCTGAATGGGGCCAAATGGATACAAGCCAGAGAAAGATAGAAAAGGACAGAACAAAAACAGGTCACCCCCCTTAATCAACCGCGTATTCCTTGCCCACGGCATCATAATTTGTCATACACAAATAAACTAGTCTATCGTTATTTTAGCACCCATTTGTGACTTGTGTTTAATATTGATGACGCTAAAAATACAATGTCGACATTTAGAATGTAACGAGCAGAGGGAGATAGGATGAGGTAAGTATTTTAAGTATCCGGGCCCTAATGCAAAAATAGCTAATGAATCCCAATAATAAGAGTTTTGTTGCTCAAGCAGTTGGTCAACAAAGATTACGAATGTAGGCTATCACTATTGTGTCTCCAGATTGTTTTAAGAAAATCCTGGCCACGACTGCATAATACCCTCGCTCCCAACACACACACACACACACACACACAGACAGACAGACAGACAGACAGACAGACAGACAGACAGACAGACAGACAGACAGACAGACAGACAGACAGACAGACAGACAGACAGACAGACAGACAGACAGACAGACAGACAGACAGACAGACAGACAGACAGACAGACACAGACACAGACAGACAGACAGACAGACAGACAGACAGACAGACAGACAGACAGACAGACAGACAGACACACACACACACAGACACACACACACACACACACACACACACACACACACACACACACACACACACACACAGACACACACACACAAACACACACACACACACACACACACACACACACACACACACACACACACACACACACACACACACACATACACACACACCACTGCCTACTCATGGACTTATAAACTAGACTAACTTGTGTCAGGAAACAGTGACCTCGTAAATTTCCTTTTTGAGCTTCTGCTTCCCCACTTATGTCGACCATCCTACAAGTTGTTTCGCCCGCACGAATCTAAACATGGCTTTTTGCTGTATATATGTAAGAAAGAAACAAGGAAACAAAAGTCAATGCTGCCTGTGACGAGCATCCCCCCCACCCCCACCCACACACACACCACACACACACCACACACACACACACACACACACACACACACACACACACACACCACACACCCTAAATTAAAAGCGTGACATAGTCCTGTCAAGGAACAGATTCAAAATATCTGGAGTCTCGGAGCTTAAAGGAGTTTAAAGTTCTAGGATGAGGAAAAGCTAGATTGAGGGAGAGAATCTCAACGTTCATTCTGGGGTTAGAGAGTTGGATAGAATAGGGGCGGGACTGTGTTGAAAGGGGGGTGCCACCTGCTCTCTGTAAGGGAGGGTAGAAGGTATACACTGAAAAGGTTCGAAGGAACATTGAAGATTCTGATAGCGGAAGAAAAGATAAGAGAGACGCAACATTGAGGCGTGTCGAGAGAGATTGTAGAGAAAATAGTAAGAGGCGGCGAGTTTATCAGACGAAATACTTTGAACCCAACCCTTTCGAGAAATGCGGAATGGGTAGAGCCTCCTCACACATGCGAACAGTACTCAATACAAGGGCCCAAAGTACTGCTATACTATCTGCAATCCAATATAAACTAACCTAACTTTTACTACCCTAACATTTCGTAATATAGCTTACCCTAACTGTCTAACATAACTAATTTCAAAGTGCCAAACCTATCTTTTTTTAATCAAACAAAACTAATCCTAACCTGTCCTAAAGTAGCTTACCTAACCGAATCATATTGGTGACAGTGGGTATATTTTTTATCTATTTATTTAAATATTCATCGATTTGTTAGTTTCCTTTCTAGACCTTCATCAGAGTTAGAAAAGTATCCATTACATTCCCCTTCTAGATTAATTTGTTCATTTTTCGGTAGGAAAATGTCCCGGTTCTTAGCAAAATTGCAAGCTCAAATATCGACACCTAAAGAGCACGGAAGGTCTTAACATTGACAAAGCAATGGGGCGAAAGGTCATAAAATCGACAAACAAATAGGGCAAACATCTTAAAATCTGAAAACTAATGGGGCTAAACATAAGACAGAAGGGGATCTCGGAAAAACGGCCCATCTCCCCTTAAGGTGCGGTCAAAACAAATCCCGTGTCGAGGAAAAATACGGGCGGATGATGTGAAAAGTAGGATGCCCCTCATAAATCTAAATGTAGCATAAGTCTCTCTCAGCCTCCCTCCCTCCCTCGTATTTATGTCCAGGGCGTGAGTTGTGTGGGTGTTGCAGCTGCCCTGGACGTGTAAATCATTGAAATGCAAGTTTATATCAGGGCGCCAGATCTACTACCTCTGTCGCTAAGGGGGGGGGGGGGGGGGAGGCATAGTAGCTCGAGGAAGGTCATTCGAGTGTATAAATTGTTTTCTTCATTATTTCTTCATATTTTCTATCGAAAAAATTAACAAAGTTAGCCTGCTATCAAAAACATTTTAAAAAATCAACAGCTGGATGGGGATAAACGTCTCAAAACAATGGGCTGAATGGGGACAACCCAGAGAGAGAGAGGGAGAGAGAAACAAAACACGAGGTGGGCCCCCTTAAATCCTATAGCCTACCATACCAGGGTAAAGTTATATTTTCCGAGCGTACTAAACTAATACATACATTATATATTAACCCTTTCACGTATTTATGACGCAGAGGTTGCCAGATTAGCAATAAGAAATAGAATTCTCTCACTCTTATAATTACCTCTCCAAAATTAGTTTTCTGCCCACAGCTAACTCAAAGACAACTGCAGAGGTTGAAGTAACTAAACTAAAGGTTTCTAAATACCCCTGATGGTAACAAAGGCTTTAAAGTATCACCAATAGGCTCAAAATCGCGTCATATGTCGGAGAGGGTTAATGCTGGCTCTATATGTTTGGCTAGGCAATATTTACATCCCTATTTATTGCTAGGGTTGGGGATCATTTTCATTAATGTGGCTATAGAGACTGAATTACGTCACCGAGTTTCATCAAAGGCCAACGAACTAAATTTGTCCTATATGTGTGTGTGTGTGTGTTTTTTTTTTTTTTTTTTTTTTTTTTTTAAAGAGCTAACTCATGCGGTACTTGTGTACTGAGAACAACACAAGTGGTATTATACCATGTCGCTAGTACCGTAAATTATCCCAACTTGTGGAGCACAAATCGGATCACCAGAATATCTACCCTAAATATGCCGGGATTTGAACTCTAAATTTAGTTGTTACGAGTCAAGGTATCAGTCACTAAGTCTCCCCCGGATTACCTTCTCCATTTACCGTTTTTCTTCACCAGTACATGTGTGTGTGTGTGTGTGTGTGTGTGTGTGTGTGTGTGTGTGTGTGTGTGTGTGTGTGTGTAGTGGTTTTTTTTTTTTTTTTTTTTTTCATTTTCTCTTGATCCCCCGGAACTCCCTATTCCGCGCCAGTGAATGTCTGTGTTAAGGGGGAGGCAGTTGCTTTTTCTCCCTCATGTTTAGTCCCATTACCTTTGAGATTATAAGACGTTTTGTTCCATTAGTTTGGCGATGCTAAGACCTTTATCCCCATATCTTTGTCAATATAAAGACCTTTCGTGACATTTAGGTGTCGAAATTTTCATGGCGAGCGATAGCGAGCCTGTGAATCTACTGTAGGAGGAAGCAGCCTTCGGCCGGGACATTTTTCTACCGAAAAATGTACAAATTTATCTTGAAGAGGGTATTTTGTTATTTTAAATCTTGATGGAGGTCTAGCGAGGAAACTATAAAATAAATAAATAAATAAAGACCAAACAATAACCACTACCCACTTAAGGGGAGGTTTTTAATTTGGTCCCTAGATATCCTTCAAGCTTAAGATTACACCCCCTTGAGCCCCTTTCAAGATAAATTTGTACATTTTTCGGTAGAAAAATGTCCCGGCTGAAAGCCGGTTCCTCTTAAATTACAGGCTCGCTATCGCTCGCCAGGATAAAATCGACACCTAAATAGCACGAAAGGTCTTAAAATTGACAGAAATGGGTTGAAAGTTCTTAAAATCGTCAAAATAATGGGGCGAACGTCTTAACATTAGGAAAACAATGGGGCTAAACATGAGGGAGAAAGGATTCAAGAAAACAAAATCCCTCAAGTGGATATTATCTCCCCTTAAGGGAATGTGATTGACTATGCGAAGGTTTTTATATTAGGACGGTAAGCCCCTCGATGGCGACCCCCCCAAAGACGATAACAAAACAAGGTTAAGGAGCTTTGAGGGCGAGGTGGAGACTGATTCTAAGAGCTTATCGGATTGCTGGCCCAATCTTTGCCAATCTACCTCATACTACTTACCTATATATATATATAGTGTATATACAGTATATGTACCTCCCCCCATTTTATATATATTTTTTATCTATTATTATGATTATTTGTTTTATCTCTTTTGTTTATTATTAGTAGTATTATGTATTATTGTGATTATTTGTATTATCATTATTATTATTATTGTTATGATTATTATTATTATTATTATTGTTATGATTATTATTATTATTATTATGATTATGATTATTATTATTGTTATTATTATTATTATTATGATTATTATGATAATTATTATTATTATTATTATGATTATTATGATTATTTGTTTTATCTCTTGTTTAATATTAGTAGTATTATGTATTACTGTGATTATTTGTATTATCATTATTATTGTTAGTAGTATTACTATTATTATTCCGTTGCGTAAGTGAAAAGAGACAGTCGTCTCACTTGTTTCTTGTTATTTTTGTTGTTGTTGTTCCCCAGGCTGACTGGCCGAGCAGCCCCAAGGACCCAAGCAAGGCCAAGGCCATAACCAAGCGCCCCCACAGAACACTCCCAGCTTTACCACTAAGAGAGACCAGATGACCGAAGCTGCTCCCAGGCTGAGGAGGGTGCGGAAATGCCCGGGACACCAAAGCCCCACCCAGGGCCCTGTGTCCCTTAACAATTATGAAGGGAAAGTTGAGGGGCAAAGGAAAGATGCTCCCAGTCTGCCAACCTCTAGGTTGGCAGTAGAGAGGTCAATCCAAGGAAGAAACGCAGTCACTTGAGATCTAAAAATTATATAAGCTAAAGGAACAGTCAGAGGGTATGGTAGAGATTGCTCAACTCTCACTCTGATAGACCAGGCCATCACCACATGACTAGAACCCAATCCTCTCAGCATCAGCTAGGAAAGGCCCTAGAAAGCCGTCTTTGGCGAGGGGATAGCTCGACTATTTCAACCCCTTTCGGGGTTGGGCACCCGCCTTGTTGTTTTTGCTGTTGCTTGTGGTGGTGGTTATGGTGTTGCTTGTGGTGGTGGTTATGGTGTTGCTTGTGGTGGTGGTTATGGTGTTGCTTGTGGTGGTGGTTATGGTGTTGCTTGTGGTGGTGGTTATGGTGTTGCTTGTGGTGGTGGTTATGGTGTGCTTGTGGTGGTGGTTATGGTGTTGCTTGTGGTGGTGGTTATGGTGTTGCTTGTGGTGGTGGTTATGGTGTTGCTTGTGGTGGTGGTTATGGTGTTGCTTGTGGTGGTGGTTATGGTGTTGCTTGTGGTGGTGGTTATGGTGTTGCTTGTGGTGGTGGTTATGGTGTTGCTTGTGGTGGTGGTTATGCTGGTGTCGGTCTGAATTAGGGGATACATTTCTCTCGCTGTAGCTCGCCAGGAAAAAATCTACACCTAAATGGCATGATAGGTCTGAAAATGGACAGAAATGGGGCGAAAGGTCATAATATCGCAAAACTAATGGGGCAAACGTCTTAAATTATCAAAACTAATGGGGCTAATTATGAGGGAGAAGGGGGTGTCCAAAAAAAAAAAAAAAAAATCCTTGGTAAAAATCCCCCTTCAACCAATTGACTATATGCTTATCATTGTACGATATTCGACACAATGTTCTTCAACCTGTCGCCCCCCCTCCCCCCCCCCCCTCCCCATCCTCCATTTACAGTCTACGGTATTCCTTGGGGGGAGATGAGTCGGGTTTTTTTTTAGTCCCCCCTTCTCCCTCATGTTTAATGCCATTAGTTTTCAGATTGTATGATGCTCGGCCCATTAGTTCGTCGATTTTAAGACCTTTCGCCCCATTTTTGTGTCATAGTCAGGCCTGTCGGGTCGTTTAGGTGTCTTTTTATTCCTGGCGAGCGATAGCGAGCCTGTAATTTAAGAGGAACCGGCCCTTGGCCTGGACATTTTTCTATCGAAAAATGTACAAATTTATCTTGAAGGAGGGTCTTAGGGGGGGTGGCGGTGGGGGTTATAGCTTGATGGAGGTCTAGGGAGGAAACTAGAGAACAGATAAACAGATCAATACAGAAGGAAATAACTACGCCCATCCCGCCCATCCCGCCCCTTAACTTGTGAGCCTGGTATAAAGTTTGTGAGTGATGGGGGAGGGGAGGGGGGGGGGGGAGTGAGGGGTAATGCAGCCAGAGTGTACCTACGTAACTTAATACACCCCCCCCCCACCCCCACCCCCCACAGGTAACGGTACTAGACGCGGGGTAGTGCTTGGTTTTTGGTCTATATATTTATTTATTTATTTTTGAGTGTCCTCGCTAGACCTCCATCAAGCTTAGAAAAACACCCCCTAGACCCCCTTTCAAGATGAATCTGTACATTTTTCGGTAGAAAAATGTCCCGGCCGAAGGCCGCTTTCTTTTAAAATTAGAGGCTCGCTATCGCTCGCCAGGCAAAAATCGACAGCTCAAGGGCACAAAAGGTATTATTAAAAAATATATGAGGCGAAAGGTCTCAAAATCGCCAAACTAACGGAACGAAAGTCTTAAAACCTCAAAACTAACATGCTAAACATGAGGGAGAAGGGGGTCCCGAACAAGCGAGTACTACCCCCTTGATGCACCACCTACACTTTAATGCTCGGCCTTTATGGCTTGGGTTCGTTTTAGGTTTTTGTTAAGGGGGGAGGGGATGGGCCGGTTTTCTGGACCACTTTCTCCCTCATGTTTCGCCCCATCAGTTTTCAGATGTTAAGATGTTTGCCCCATTATTTAGTCGATTTTAAGACCTTTCGCCCCATTTCTTCGTCAATAATTAGACCTTTCGTGCTATTTAGGTGTCGATGTTTTCCCTGGCGAACGATAGTGAGCCTGTAATGTTGAAAGAACCGGCCTTTGGCCGGGAAATTTTTCTACCGAAAAATGTACAAATTAATCTAGAAGGGGGATCTAATGGATGTTTTTTTAATTTGATGGAGGTCTAGGGAGGAAACTAGAAAAGTAATGAATACATGCAAAAATCGCCCAAAAAGTGAACCATCTCCCCTTAGCCGGTATCCCACGAGCGCTTTTTTCCCTCAACATTTATCCTCAACATTGGTCTGGCAGCTTCTGAGGTCAACATTTATCCTCAACATTGGTCTGGCAGCTTCTGAGGTCAACATTTATCCTCAACATTGGTCTGGGAGCTTCTGAGGTCAACATTTATCCTCAACATTGGTCTGGCAGCTTCTGAGGTCAACATTTATCCTCAACATTGGTCTGGCAGCTTCTGAGGTCAACATTTATCCTCAACATTGGTCTGGCAGCTTCTGAGGTCAACATTTATCCTCAACATTGGTCTGGCAGCTTCTGAGGTCAACATTTATCCTCAACATTGGTCTGGCAGCTTCTGAGGTCAACATTTATCCTCAACATTGATCTGGCAGCTTCTGAGGTCAACATTTATCCTCAACATTGGTCTGGCAGCTTCTGAGGTCAACATTTATCCTCAACACTGGTCTGGCAGCTTCTGAGGTCAACATTTGTAATATTTCTGTCACCTAAATTCATCTGTCATCAGTCTTAGTTTCCGATACCAGAGCAAAATATTCCAGAAATGTTGCCAGAAAAATGTTGCTTATCGAATGTTGACTATAAAAGCTCTCGTGTGATACCAGCTGTAGAGATAATTATGCAAGGGAAACTGCTAGAGAACGTTTTTGACTATTTATAACTTTACGGAGAGGTATTGCAGGAAATTGTATAAAAGCAAGAACCTTTAGACTATTTTATATAACATATTGCCTTCTAAACAAGATCTGCAGAAGCTCTACTCAAATAGTTTACGGGATAACTTGTTTTAACCATCGCAGAACATCGCACACTTATACCGATGATGGTTAGTGTTGTTGTTGTTGTTGTTCCCCAGGCTGTCTGACCGAACAGCCCCAACAAGGTCCCGAGCAAGGCCAAGGCCATAACCAAGCGCCCCCACAGAACCCTCCCCTGCTTACCAATAAGAAAGCCCAGGTGACCAAAGGCGCTCCCAGGCGACGAGCTGAGGAGGGTGCGGAAACACCCGGGACACCTAAGCACTACCCAAAGGCCTTGCGCCACTCGACAATTATGAAGGGAAAGTTGAGGGGCAAAGGAAAAATGTGATGCTTTGGCTCCTAGTTTAGTAGGGAAGTCAATCCACGGAAGAGACGCCGCCAATGGGCCGACTTATTTTAGTCTGTACTTGTTTCGTTACAGCAAAACAAAAAAATCTTTAGCTAATAATTATATGAGCACACACCAGTGGCTTAAGGGGGGTCACCTGTTTTTTTTATCTTTCTCTCCTTTCTCTGGCTTGTATCCATTCGGCCCCATTCAGCCAACTGTTTTAAGACGTTTATCCCCATCCAGGTGTTGATTTCTTCCTGCCGAGCGATAGCGAGCCAGCATTGTGTGGAGAAATCCGGCTTCGCCGGAGAAATTTTTCTATCGAAAAATGTACAAATTTAGTTTGCTGTCTAAACAAAAATATATATATGCTGTCCCGCTACCGCTCGCTAGGAAAATATTGACACCTTGATGGGGGTAAACGTCTCCAAACAGTAGGCTGAATGGGGCCGAATGGATACCAGCCAAACAAGAGAGGGAGAGAAAGATAAAAAAAAAGCGAGGTGTGCCCCCTTAACTTGAGAGTGTGGTATAAAGTTTTGTAAACAACAGGGTGGTGGAGTGGAGAGGATGGGTAATGCAACTGAGTAACTTGATAGCCCGCTAGACTTCGCTCTTAATGCATAGGTACGACTTTAATCTTTCTCTCTATCTCTCTCTCTCTCTCTCTCTCTCTCTCTCCGTGACAACTCTTTCATCTGATCCTGATAAAGAAAAACAAGAACGATATGAAGAGTTACACAAGCTCTGCTTAAGGGGAGGTTTTTAGTTCGTTCCCTAGACCTCCATCAAGCTTAAAATTACACCCCCTAGACCCCCTTTCAAGATAAATTTGTAAATTTTTCGGTAGAAAAATGTCCCGGCCGAAGGCCGGTTCCTCTTAAATTACAGGCTCGCTGTCGCTCGCCAATATAAAATTGACACCTAAATGGCACAAATGGTCTTAAAATTGACAGAAATGGGGCAAAAGTTCTTAAAATCAGCAAACTAATGGGGCAAACGTCTTAAAATCTCAAAAGCAATGGGGCTAAACATGAGGGAGAAAGGGGCCAAGAAAATAATCCCTCAAGTGGATATCTCCCCTTAAGACTGACTCGCTTAGGGTTCCCGACAGAGGCCAAACAATGGTTAACCTGAGGGAAAGGGTTAAACAATGGTTAACCTGAGGGAAAGGGTTAAACAATGGTTAACCTGAGGGAAAGGGTTAAACAATGGTTAACCTGAGGGAAAGGGTTAAACAATGGTTAACCTGAGGGAAAGGGTTAAACAATGGTTAACCTGAGGGAAAGGGTTAAACAATGGTTAACCTGAGGGAAAGGGTTAAACAATGGTTAACCTGAGGGAAAGGGTTAAACAATGGTTAACCTGAGGGAAAGGGTTAAACAATGGTTAACCTGAGGGAAAGGGTTAAACAATGGTTAACCTGAGGGAAAGGGTTTAAACAATGGTTAACCTGAGGGAAAGGGTTAAACAATGGTTAACCTGAGGGAAAGGGTTAAACAATGGTTAACCTGAGGGAAAGGGTTAAACAATGGTTAACCTGAGGGAAAGGGTTAAACAATGGTTAACCTGAGGGAAAGGGTTAAACAATGGTTAACCTGAGGGAAAGGGTTAAACAACAAACAACTTCTAATTTCATACAAGTCAATACTATTTGCCAAGAAGAAGCATGTCAACATTTCTGATAATATTGCGTAACATCCTCCCGGCCTGAGGCAGCAACAGCACTATATAGCTAGTACTGAGGAGAGGATATGCAACTCGCCCCCCCCCCCCCCCCCTTTACGACTTGAATCACCCCGCCAATGCCTTGTGTAGCTTTAAGGGGAGGTATTTGGTGCATTCCCTAGACCTTCATCAAGCTTAAAATTAAACCCCCTTGACCCCCAAGATAAATTTGTACATTTTTCGGTAGAAAAATTTCCCGGCCGAAGGCCGGTTCCTCTTAAATTACAGGCTCGCTATCGCTCGCCAGGACAAAAATCGACACCTAAATGGTACGAAAGGTCTGAAAATTGACAGAAATCGGGCGAACGTTCCTAAAATCGCCAAACTAATCTTAAACTAATCTTAAAAACTCAAAAGCAATGGGGCTAAACATGAGGGTTCAGAAAAAAATCCCTCAAGTGGAAATCTCCCCTTAAAGGATTAACTTTATGGGTCAGCTGTTGCCACTGGTGTCATCCCCGTACCATCAAAGGTCGCCAGGAATACTGAGAGATATGGTGACGTTTAAGGCTTTTTATATATATTTAAGGTTCATTATCAAACCAACGTGTCTCAACTTGGGTATAGCTTATAGATTGTTGGAATTCTTCTGATTGGCCAGCAAAGGTTATTTAGAAGTATTTGGAAATTAATCAAAATTATAATATAAGTAAGTAGTAATGTTTATAAGTAAGTAGTAATGTTTATAAGTAAGTAGTAATGTTTATAAGTAAGTAGTAATGTTTATAAGTAAGTAGTAATGTTTATAAGTAAGTAGTAATGTTTATGAAACCCAAATATGTTTTTTTATAATTCAACCCGAAAAAAAAAACTGTTTGGAAAGATTATCCTACATCCTTTATCGCTTTTGCTTAGAACCGTTTCATATATTGTCTGCAGGGAAATCACCATGGTTTCTAGTTTCCTTAGCACTAAATCGAGTTTAAGGAGGCCCAACTCGTTTTTTTTTCTCTCCCTCCCTCTCTCTGGGTTGTATCCATTCGGCCCCATTCAGCCTACTGTTTTAAGACGTGTATCCCCATCCAGGTGTCAATTTTGTCCTGGCGAGCGGTAGCGAGACAGCTTTTTTTTTTTAATGTTTTGACAGCAGGCTAAATTTGTAATTGTTTCGATAGAAAAATTTCTCCGGCGAAGCCGGATTTCTCCATATAATGCTGGCTCGCTATCGCTCGCCACGAAAAAAATCGACACCTGGATGGGGATAAACATCTTAAAACAGTAGGCTGAATGGGGCCGAATAGATACAACCCAGAGAAAGCGAGAGAAGGAAATAAAAAAACCATGTGACCCCCCTTAACCTTTAGACGATTTTGAGCAGCTTATGAACGGTCTGTGGTAGTACAAAAGGTTAATTAAGAAGATAGTTCGAAGCCATTTAATTGCTGGAGGCCCTTTTGAAACTGAATAAAATAATCTAATACTAGCCAGAACAAAGTAAACAAGACGTCGCCGGAACAGGAGGGGTTAAGGGGGGGTCACCTGCTTTTTTATATTTTTATCTCCTTTTCTCTCTTTCCCTGGTTTGTATCCATTCGGCCCCATTCAGCCAACTGTTTTAAGAAGTTTATCCCAATCCAGGTGTCAATATCTTCCTGGCGAGCGATAGCGAGCCAGCATTGTATGGAGAGATCCGGCTTCGCCGGACACATTTTTCTATCGAAAAATTTACAAATTTAGCTTGCTCTCAAAATAAAAATATACATATGCTGGCTCGCTACCGCTCACCAGGAAAATATTGACACCTGGATGGGGGTAAACGTCTTAAAACAGTAGGCTGAATGGGGCCGAATGGATACAAGCCAAAGAGAGAGGGAGAGAAAGAGAAAACAAAAGCGAAGTGGGCCCCCTTAAATACAGAATAGATAATAGAAGGGGTGCTCCGTTGACGTATTCTGAATCTCTATCTCTCTATCTATCTATCTATTCTATATATGCAGGCCCAATCCAAACTTTCAATTTATTTATTTTTTATTTTTTTGGCACAAGTTATATCAAAGGTAAATAATGATTAAATGGTCAGGAAACCTGTCAAAATACAAATAATGAATTCCTCAACTATGGTCACCTACCACAACAAGAATCCTCAGTAGAGTTCATACCTGCGCCATGTGTGCAAACCAGACCAGGTATCATTTAAATTCATTCGAACTGTTTTCAGCTGCCACTGTACTCTCTCACAATGTTTCACTCTCACTCAATTTCTCGCTCTCGCTCTCTCTCTCTCTCTCTCTCTCTCTCTCTCTCTCTCTCTCTCTTATTTACACTATTGTGGAAGATAATTAATTTTCGTTGCCACACTTGATTAAAATCTTACCTATCAAACCTTAATAATTGTGTGTATCTGATCTCATAATTATCCAAGAATCTTTTCAGAAACAATGGGATTATATGTTCGTGTCCTTGGAGTTCCACATATACTAATTAGTTTCATTGATTTAATTAATTAGTTATATTTGTAAATTAACCCTTCCAGGCTCATATGACGCAGAGGTTGCCCGATTAGCAATAAGAAATAGAGTTCTCTCACTCGTATAATTACCTCTCCAAAATTAGTTTTCTGCCCACAGCTAACTCAAAGACAACTACAGAGGTTGAAGTAACTAAACTAAAGGTTTCTAAATACCCCTGATGGTAACAAAGGTTTTAAAGTATCCCTAATAGGCTCAAAATTGCGTCATATGTTGGAGAGGATAAATTGGTGGCTTGGTGAATAAATATGAAAATTATATCTAAAACTATTCGTAAACTAACTAACATCTTATCTAGATCATGGTTTCCTTATGCTATCTTACCTAATATAACAGCAAATTTAACACGATGTCTATCAATAGCAACCTGGTCCCAGAGCTTATATAGAAGTGTCTCGACCATCAATGATTTATTTCCTGAAGTGAGCCAATATACTGTCAAAATAGATATTGCACACCGAGTTACACGACAATTGAGCCAATATACTGTCAAAATAGATATTGCATACCGAGTTACACGACAATTGAGCCAATATACTGTCAAAATAGATATTGCATACCGAGTTACACGACAATTGAGCCAATATACTGTCAAAAATAGATATTGCATACCGAGTGACACGACAATTTGAGCCAATATACTGTCAAAATAGATATTGCATACCGAGTTACACGACAATTGAGCCAATATACTGTCAAAATAGATATTGCATACCGAGTGACACGACAATTGAGCCAATATACTGTCAAAATAGATATTGCATACCGAGTTACACGACAATTGAGCCAATATACTGTCAAAATAGATATTGCATACCGAGTTACACGACAATTGAGCCAATATACTGTCAAAATAGATATTGCATACCGAGTTACACGACAATTGAGCCAATATACTGTCAAAATAGATATTGCATACCGAGTTACACGACAATTGAGCCAATATACTGTCAAAATAGATATTGCATACCGAGTTACACGACAATTGGTCTAATTAAGCAAAAAGACACATACCTTTCTCTTGGTGCAGCTATGTTTGCGGGGCCATCCAGCTGGAAATACAATAAAAACAATTAAATTAAAATGAAGGAATAGAAAATGAAATCCACCACACACAGACACACACACACACACACACACACATACGACCACAGTGGCCGAGCAGACTGACTGACTGTGTGTGTGTGTGTGTGTGTGTGTGTGTGTGTGTGTGTGTGTGTGTGTGTGTGTGTGTGTGTGTGTGTGTGCGTGTGTGTGTGTGCGCGTGTGTGTGTGGTGTGTGTGTGTGTGATTTATATATTTGTGACTATTATCGCACATATTACACCACCGCTTCTACACGCTTATTCGTCATCCAAAAACTGACGAAAAGGGCGAGAGAAAGGTTTTGAGCCAGGTACAAACAAAAATAAATAAAAAAATATATAAATAAAATAAATAAAATAAATAAAATAAAATACAATAAAATAAAAAATCGGAAAAGTGGGGATTGGGCCTGAGTAAATAGAAAAAAATAGACAAAATCCGGGAAAAGCTAAAACATAAAGCTCGGTATAAGGGACAAACCGAGAGAGTGGCGGTGCGAAGGGTGACATAACGAACACGGCCAGCTAGAGTGCCAAAGGGAGTGAAGAGTGTCTGTGTGAGAGAGAGAGAGAGAGAGAGAGAGAGAGAGAGAGAGAGAGAGAGAGAGAGAGAGAGAGAGAGAGAGGAGAGAGAGGGGGAGAGGAGAGAGAGCGAGAGAGAGAGAGAGAGAGAGAGAGAGAGAGAGAGAGAGAGAGAGAGAGAGAGAGAGAGAGAGAGAGAGAGAGAGAGAGAGAGAGAGTTACATAGATACGCAGACTACACAGACCTTGCGGTCCCTACTAGATAGTCCGAACTTAATGCTAAAATAGAATTTGCTAAAAAGTGAAAGGCAAGGATATTCAATTTACCATCAGCTGGAATTAAATAGAGTATAGAACCGAAGAAGTGAAAGTGTGCCCTGATTTTTGGTTCCGACTGTTCAGAGAAGTTCATGAAATACATTTGACTGGTTCAGTCCCGTGCCTTCTCTTTTAACGTAGCTTAGGAAACCCCACAAGGGACTGGAATTCTCGCAGAGAGGTTCCACAGTCCTGACGTTATTCTTGACTTACAGTGTGCTGGCTTAATAATCCAATATAGCCTCTGGAGTCCTATTTTAACTAGGCCTAAGCCCCACCGACACAAGGCCATAACAGAGAAGGAAGAGGCAGAAGAATGGGTAGATATAAACACAATAAGAGATGAGAAAGAAGTTAAAATAAATATATATATATAATAATAATCACCGAGATAAAGCGGAGGAGGAGGAGAGGGATGGAGGAGGAGGAGGAGAGGGATGGAGGAGGGGGAGGGAGAGGGTCGAAGGATTAAGGGAGGTGAAATAAGAGGATAATTAGAGGGAGGAAAAGGAAAACATTCACGAGAAAGAAAAAAACCGGGTGGCAGTCTTAAGGGGCTAGTGCTTGTTTTTTGGTCTATGTAATTATTTATTAATGTATTTTTGAGTTTCCTCGCTAGACCTCCATCAAGCTTAAAATAGCACCCCCTTATTCTCCCTTTTAAGATAAATGTGTACATATTTCGGTAAAAAAAAAAAAATCCCGGCCGATGGCCGGTTCCTTCTAAAATTACAGGCTCGCTATCGCTCGTCAGGAAAAAAATCGACACTTAAATGGCACGAAAGATCTAAATATTAAAACAGAAATGGGGCGAAAGGTCTTACAATCATCAAACTAATGGAACAAACGTCTTAAAATCCCCCCCCCCCCTTTAAGGGACGGAATAATGCAAATGAGGGTGGACCACTGTTGTGTGTGTGTGTGTGTGTGTGTGTGTGTGTGTGTGTGTGTGTGTGTGTGTGTGTGTGTGTGTGTGTGTGGCAAGAGGGGGGGGGGGGGGGGAACGTGAGGCTATATTGGAAAGTTAACCCATTCAGTACCAGGGACGTCCTTGCCATCATACTCTGGCAACCATTAGGCGATTTTATTCAGCTTAGGAAGGACGTCTGCCAATTAATAGGCTACAGCCTATCTCAAGCCACCCTTTTAACTACAACAGATCCTTCCTTAGCTGCATAATATCGTCTAAATATAGCTAGAATACAAGACAACACACATCGCTGGTACTCAAAGGGTTGTTGTTGTTGTTGTTGTTGTTCCCCAAGCTGCCTGGCCGAACAGCCCCAAGGCTCCGAGCACGGCCAAGGCCATATCCGAGCGCCCCCACAGAACCCTCCCTGCCGACCACAATAAAGCCTGGGTGACCGAAGCCACTCCAAGGCGGGGAGCTGAGGAGGGTGCGGAAACGCCCGGGAAACCAAAGCCCCACCCAGGGCCCTGTGCCCCTCAGCAATTATGAAGAGAAAGTTGAGGGGCAAGGGAAAAATGTGACGCTTTGGCTTCCAATCTTGGTAGATTGGGAGGTCAATCCACGGAAGAGACGCCGTCACTCGAGATCTAGAAAATATATAAGTAAAAGGAACAGTCAGAGTAAGCTATGGGTATGGCAGATATCGCTCAGTTCTCACTCTGATAGACCAGCCCATCACCAGTACTCAAAGGGTTAACCCATTCAGTACCGGGGACGTCCTTATCAGCCTACTCTGGCAACTATTGGGCGATTTTATTCAGCTTAGGAAGGACCTCTCTAGCCATAATAAGGCTTCACACTATCTCGACCAATTACCCTTCTAACTACCCCCAGATCCTTCCTAAGCTGCATAAACGTCGTCTACACAACTAGAATACAATATAACACACGTCGCTGGTACTGAAAGGGTTGAATTGCTATACCCTGTTCCACATAAGTAGTCCCAACACATTTTTAACATTAACCTCTATAACTCACAAACGACTAGAGTAAAATTGTTGTTTACATTGTTCGATAGAAAAAATTCCCGGCCGAAGGCCGGTTCTTCTTATACTACAGGCTCGTTATCGCTCGCCAGGAAAATATCGACACCTATATACACAAAGTCTTATTATTGACAAAGAAATGGGGCAAAAGGTCTTAAAATTGCCAAACTAATGGGCCGAACGTCTTACAATGTAAACACCAATGGAGATAAACACGAGGGAGAAGGGGGGCCCGAAAAACGGCCCATCTTCCCTTAAACGAATTAATGACTATAGGAAGAGTAGGCCTATTTAAGGGCACACGAAAATGCAACCTGTACAATAGCAATGATGGGTGGAAAATGCAACCTGTACAATAGCAATGATGGGTGGAAAATGCAACCTGTACAATAGCAATGATGGGTGGAAATTGCAACCTGTACAATAGCAATGATGGGTGGAAATTGCAACCTGTACAATAGCAATGATGGGTGGAAAATGCAACCTGTACAATAGCAATGATGGGTGGAAAATGCAACCTGTACAATAGCAATGATGGGTGGAAAATGACTATAGTCGTTTTTTTGTGTTTTCAACTGACGGTAAGTTGCGCAGTTCCCATCAAGATTGCTCAGGTAGTTTGCAGTTGTTATAGTGAAATACGGTGCTAATAATACCTGTATATACTTGGTCTTCAGATGATGCAGATACATAGTCATTTCATATTTTCCATGAAGCATCGAGACATCAGCTGTTAAAAAGATCCAATTTACCGTCAAATGAAAATATACCGAGTATAGGCTTTCATAGCTTTACAACGCACAATAAAGCTACACATACGTAAGCTATAATGGAAAGTAAAGTCGGTCTAATAAGTCATGTTTCAGCACTAAATATGTTTTGATAAATAATTGGTATCAGCGGTATCTAAAACTTTATTTATTCGTTTCAAGTGAGATATACAAACATGTTCCTACACTTACTCACCCTATTCAAAATCTGACAGGCATTAATACAGCATAGAGCGAGGCAAACGTAATGACAGCTGCGACATGACTTATTAGCGCCACTGTACAATAATAATGCCTTGAACGATCCGATGGCAAAGGTGAGATGATTTGGGGAGACACCGAAAACAAATAGAGATAATTTGGGGAGACACCGAACAAAAATAATGAGATAATTTGGGGAGACACCGAACAAAAATAATGAGAACATTTGGGGAGACACCGAACAAAAATAATGAGATAATTTGGAGAGACACCGAACAAAATGATGAGATAATTTGGAGAGACACCGAACAAAATGATGAGATAATTTGGGAAGACACTGACAAAAAAAATGAGTTGTGAGGATTCTGTCTCTAAAGGGAAGAAAAGAAGAAGAAGAAGGATGGAAGCAATTCGTGGAGCATGAATAAAAGATGCAGAGGGAAAATAGAATGTGTAGGGTCAGAGCGAGAGAGAGAGAGAGCGAGAGAGATTGGGGGAGGGAGATCTGTGTACACGGTTAAGGGGAGATGGGCCGGTTTTCTGGACCCCCTTCTCCCTAATGTTTAGCCCCACTAGTTTTGAAATTTTATGACGTTCGTTCCATTAGTTTGGGTATTTTATGACCTTTCACCCCATTTCTTTGTCAATATTAGGACCCTTCGTGCCATTTAGGTGTCGATTTTTCCTGGCGAGCGATAGGGAGCCTGTAATTCTAGGAGGAATCGGCCTTTGACCGGGACATTTTTCTACCGAAAAATGTACAAATCTATCTTGAAGGGGGGTCTAGGGGGTGTTTGTCTAAGCTTCATGGAGGTCTAGGGAGGAAACTAATAATATATATGAATAAATGAATTAATAGACCAACAAAACCACTGTCCCCTTAAGGGAAGATGGGCCCTTTTTTGGGTCTATTAATAAATTTATTCATATATTTCTTAGTTTCCTCGCTAGACCTCCATCAAGCTTAGAAAAACACCCCCTAGACCCCCCCTTCAAGGTAAATTTGTACATTTTTCGATAGAAAACGGTCACAGCCGAAGGCCGGTTCCTCTTGAAATTGTCAGGCTCGCTATCGTTCGCCAGAAAAAAAATCGACACCTAAATAGCACGAAAGGTCTTAAAATTAACAACGAAATGAGGCGAAAGGTGTCAAAATCGCCAAACTAAAATGGACCAAACGTATAATCTCAAACCAAATGGGGCTTAAGACGAGGGAGAAAGGGGAGACCAGAAAAACAACCCATCTCCCCTTAAGAAAGAAAACAGGATGAAGGGGGCACTGCGCTGAATAATTAAAGCGGCGAGAAAATTGGAAGGGTATTACGTGGGCAGATTAGGACTCGTATTACTATGAGGCAGAAAGTATGTTTAAGGGGGTAGTGCTCCCTTTTTATGGACCCCCTTCTCCCTCATGTTTAGCATATTAGTTTTGAGGTTTTAAGACATTCGTTCCGTTATTTTGGCGACTCTTTTATCAACATTAAGACCTTTAAGTGTCGATTGTACTTCTCATTATATTCTGGCAACTATGAGACGATTTTATTGAGCTTAGGAAGGACGTATACCAATGAAAAGGCTACTTTCTATCATCTCAAATTATTCAAAAGCTACGCCGGTACATAAGGGTACCAATTAACGATCAAAAGTAGCTGAAGGAGGAGAGCATGGAAAAGGAGAGCAGGTAGAAGAGGAGGAGGAGAGAGGAGAGAAGCAGAGAGGAAGAGAGGAGGAGGAGAGCAGAGAAGAGGAGGAGAGGAGGAGCAGCAGGTAGAAGAGGAGGAGGAGGAGCAGCAGGTAGAAGAGGAGGAGGAGCAGCAGGTAGAAGAGGAGGAGGAGCAGCAGGTAGAAGAGGAGGAGCAGGTAGAAGAGGAGGAGGAGGAGGAGGAGCAGCAGGTAGAAGAGGAGGAGGAGCAGCAGGTAGAAGAGATAGAAGCCAAAGAGGTGGAACATGAGGGGTCGAGGGAGGGGAGGGGGTCGAGGGAGGGGAGAGGGGGTCGAGGGGAGGAGGGGGGTCGAGGAGGGGGGGGGGGTGGGGAGGAGGGGGAGAGGGGAGGAGGGGGTCGAGGGAGGGGAGGGGGTCGAGGGAGGGATGAGGGGGTCGAGGGAGGAGGGGCGAGGGGGAGGAGGGGAGGGGAGGGGGAGGGGGGGGGGGAGGGGGTCGAGGAGGGGAGGGAGGGGTCGAGGGAGGGGAGGGGGTCGAGGGAGGGGAGGGGGGGGGTCGAGGGAGGGGAGGGGAGGGGGGTCGAGGGAGGGGGAGGGGGTGGGAGGGGTCGAGGAGGAGGGGAGGGGGGTCGAGGGAGGAGAGGGGGTCGAGGGAGGGGAGGGGGTCGAGGGAGAGGAGGGGGGCTCGAGGGAGGAGAGGAGGGGGGCTCGAGGGAGGGGAGGAGGGGGGTCGAGGGTGGGGGGGGGGGAGGGAGGGGTGAGGTCGTAGGACATTTTAATTTCCCTGTAATCATTCTCCGCGGCCCCTCTCCCCACTACCCCCCAAAATAAAAGACCCGGCCGCCCCCCTCCCCTTCAAGGCCCCCAAGGTGAAGAAGACTTAAGGGGGATCTGCCGCTAATCTCCCCCGGCAGCGGTAAATGTAATATAGAGGGCCGCCGTTTTTCTCATCTGGCGAGGGTATGGTGTTACGACTTTTCTTTGTCTTTGGTACCTCATTATTGCCAGGGTGGGAGTATCTGCAAGGGCGATTTAAGGGGATATTTTTAGTTTGCTTCCTAGACCCCCATCAAGCTTTCGGTAGAAAAATGTCCCGGTTCCTTCTAAATGTCTCTTATGTTACAGGCTCGCTATCGCTCGCTAGTAAAAAATCGACACGTAAATGACAAGAACAGTCTAAATATTGACAAAGAAACCGAGGCGAAAAGTCTTAAATTCACCAAACTAATGGGCCGAACGTCAATACGCAATCAGATGTATGTACGGTGGCGTTAAGGGGAGGCAGTTAGTTTTTCGAGTCCTCCTCCTCCCTCATTTCTAGCCCTATTAGTTA
This sequence comes from Paralithodes platypus, assembly GCA_032716605.1. Lineage (NCBI taxonomy): Eukaryota > Metazoa > Arthropoda > Malacostraca > Decapoda > Lithodidae > Paralithodes > Paralithodes platypus. Next base: position 14,887,651 of record CM064501.1, on the reverse strand, counting down.
TGAGATTTCAAGATAATAGCTCCATTAGTTTGGCGATATTCACACCATTTGCCCCATTTCTTTGTCAATAATAAGACCTTTCGTGCCAATTAGGGGTCGATTAGAGAGCAAACTAAACCCCTTCCTTAAACCATTGAGCCGAACCAGTAAATTATGCTGCACAATACCGTCTGAGCTCCCTTAATAAGTCATGTCTCAGCTGCCATTACGTTTGGCTCGCTCTGTGCTATATTAATGTCTGTCAGATGTTGAATAGGGTGGGTATGTGAAGGAACATGTTTTTATATCTCACTCGCAACGAATACATCAAGTTTCAGACATTGCTGATACCAATTATTAAGGGGGAGGCAGTCGCTTTTTCTGGATCCCTTTCTCCCTCAAGTTTAGCATATTAGTTTTGAGATCATAAGACGTTGGTTCCATTTTATTTTGGCGATTTTGAGACCTTTCGCCCTATTTCTTTGTCAATATTAAGACCTTTCGTGCCCTTTAGATGAGCGGGTTTTTTTCTTTTTCTGGCAACATTTAGTCGCTAACTTTTATCTAGCAACATACTGGAATAATAGAGTGAAAGCCTTAAGCATTTAATTTTATACTTTTCATTTACTTAAACAAAATCTGCAAAGTTAACGCAATGCATGAATTTTATTTCGCATATCTTAAGGGAGCCCACCTCGCTTTTTTTCTCTTTCTCTCCCTCTCTCTTTGGCTTGTATCCATTCGGTCCCATTCAACCTATAGTTTTAAGACGTTTACCCACCATCCAGGTGTCAATATTTTCCTGGCGAGCGGTAGCGAGCCAGCATATATATATATATATATATATATATATATATATATATATATATATATTTGTTTTGACAGCAAGCTAAATTTGTACATTTTTCGATAGAAAAATTTCTCCGGCGAAGCCGGATTTATCCACAAAAGGAAGAAATCGACACCTGGATTGGGATAAACGTCTTAAAACAGTTGGCTGAATGGGGCCGAATGGATACAAGCCAGAGAAAGAGAGCAAAGGAGAGAAAGATTACACAAAACAGGTGACCCCCCTTAAGGTCTATCTATCTAGCTGTCTATTGCCAGACGACCAAGATGTTGAATTACGCTCCTCTCTCTCTCTCTCTCTCTCTCTCTCACACACACACACACACACACACACACATCCCATAGCCTAGTGGTAGAGCTCTCGTCTCACACACGAGGGGTCGGGGGTTCAATCCCCGGCCGGGCGGAGACAAATTGGGCTTGTTTCCTTTCATGTGTTAGCCTCAGTTCACCTAGCTGTAAATAGGTACCTGGAATAAGTGGACGACGTTGTGACGTCCCATCTGGGGTTGGCAAAAATGGTACAAGGCGAGATGGGTATCATATGGTTCACCTAAGCTGATGGATACCTAAGCCTTCGGGCGAGACGGTACCGTCTATAGTGAGAATGGTACTATACAGATCCACCCTAAGCCTTCGTTTCCGATGTCACCAATTGGCTAAAAATACAGACTACACACACATCCACAGCCATTCCAACGATACATATAACACCTACACATATAGGAGGCGGGAAATAACGAGCATGCTCACTCCCGCAATACAACTAGAGTAAGTACAAACACACACACACACACACACACACACACACACACACACACACACACACACACACACACACACACCATACAATTAAGACGGAACAAGTGAAACCTGCATTCCGCTCCGCTTACCCCTTTTCTCCACCCAGGATGCTCTACCATAGAATTACCAGACCGCCTTCATCCTACGAGAAAAAAAGGGGACAGATAGACGAAGGGGCCACCATCTTCATTAGGGAAGAGAAAGAGTCGAGATCCTAGATTAATTGAGATCGACTTTTTTATTTGTATTTGTTTATAATTATTTTTAATTATTTTTATTTATATATTTATTTATTTATTTATTTTCATTAGGGATGGGGTTGAGTCGAGATCCTGGAGTAATTGAGATCAACTTTTGTATTTGTATTTGGTTATATATATATTTTTAATTATTTTTATTTATTTATTTATTTATTTATTTATTTTTATATTTATTTATTTATTTTTTCATTAGGGATGGGGTAGAGTCGAGATCCTGGAGTAATTGAGATCAACTTTTGTATTTGTATTTGGTTATATATATATATATATATATATATATATATATATATATATATATATATATATATATATATATATATATATACGGTATATATATATATATATATATATTTTTTTTTTCATTAGTGATGGGGTAGAGTCGAGATCCTAGAGTAATTGAGAACGGTCATTTTTATTTTTATTTAATTATAATTATTTGTTATTTATTTATTTGTTTTTCTAGAGACGTCCTTTTGGTATCGTGATAATTAAATAGCGGGGTGATTTGTTTACCTCTGATCTTGTAGAATGGACATGGTTAGTTTTTGATCTAGTAGAATGGACATGGTTAGTTTTTGATCTTGTAGAATGGACATGGTTAGTTTTTGGTCTATTTGTTTATTGACTTCATTAGATTTTACTTTCCTGGCTAGACCTCCATTAAGGGGGGTGACCTGTTTTTGTTCTCTCCTTTTCTATCTTTCTCTGGCTTGTATCCACTTGGCCCCATTCAGCCTACTGTTTTAAGACGTTTATCCCCATCCAGGTGTCAATTTTTTACTGGTGAGCGGTAGCGAGCCAGCATATTTGTTAGTTTTGTTTGACAGCAGGCTAAATTTGTACATTTTTCGATAGAAAAATGTCTCCGGCGAAGCCGGATTTCTTCATATAATACGGCCGCTCGCTATCCCCCCGCTCGCCAGGAAGAAATCGACACCTAGATGGGGATAAACGTCTTAAAATAGTTGGCTGAATGGGGCCGAATGGATACAAGCCAGAAAAAGACAGAAAAGGACAGAAATAACAAAAATCATGTCACCCCCGTTAAGGTTAAAAACACACCCAATAGACCCCCATTCAAGATTAATTTGTATTTTTTTAACACACCCCCTAGACCCCCCTACAGATAAATTTGTAAATTTTTCGATAGAAAAATGTCTCCGGCGAAGCCGGATTTCTTCATATAATACTGGCTCGCTTTCGCTCCCCAGGGAGAAATCGACACCAAAAAATAAACGTCTTAAAATAGTTGGCTGAATGGGGCCGAATGGATACAAGCCAGAGAAAGACAAAAAAGGACAGAAATAACAAAAATCATGTCACCCCCGTTAAGGTTAAAAACACACCCCATTCAAGATTAATTTGTATTTTTTTAACACACCCCCTAGACCCCCCTACAGATATATTTGTAAATTTTTCGGTATAAAATTGTTCTCACCGAGCCGGTTCCTCCTAGAATTACAGGCTCGCTATCGCTCGCCAGGAAAAAAACGACACTTGAATTGTACGAAAGGTCTTTATATTAACAAACCATCGCCCATGGAACGACCAATGGAACGAACGTCTTATGCTAATGTTTAGACCCTTCAAAATTCCATGACATGTGTTACCTTCAACAACCAATGTATAATGACTCTTGGAAGTGTGTGTGTGTGTGTGTGTGTGGTGTTGTTGTTGTTGTTGTTGTATGTGTGTGGGTGTGTGGGTGTGTGTGTGGTTGTTGTTGTTGTTGTTGTTGTATGTGTGTGTGTGTGTGTGTGTGTGTGTGTGTGGTGTTGTTGTTGTTGTATGTGTGTGGGTGTGTGTGTGTGTGTGTTGTGCGTTTGTGTGTGTGTGTGTTGTTGTATATGTGTGTGTATATATGGAATATTGCGTGTAGATGTCTATGTTCTATTTCAGTGTGTGTGTGTGTGTGAGCCTTGATGGGTCGCTGGATCTGCTGTTGCTTGATTTCCTTTGTACTCTCTCTCTCTCTCTCTCTCTCAACCCATTCTGTACCAGCGACGTCTTTGACGTGGTTTTAATTTTATTCTAGCTATAGCTTCTATACTTCCACCACCTATTCATCCTCCTCCCTTTCCTAGACCTCCACCTCCTCCTCCTCCTCTTCCTCCTATACCTCCACCTCGTCCTCCTCCTTTTCCTATACCTCCATCAACTCCTCTCATCCTCATTTTCCTATACCTCCACCTCGTCCTTCTCCTATACCTCCACTTCCTCCTCCTCTTCTTCCTATACCCCCACCTCGTCCTCCTCTATGGATCTATGCCTGATCAGTGGAAGCTAGCCAACGTAACACCGATATTCAAAAAAGGCAGCAAATCCCTACCCAGTAACTATCGTCCAATTAGCTTAACCTCAGTTGTATGTAAAATGCTAGAAACGGTCATACGAGACAGACTCGTAAATCACTTAGAGGAAAATAACATACTTAAAGATACTCAACACGGCTTTCGTAAAAAACGTTCCTGTTTAACAAACCTCTTAGACTTCTTCCACAATATCCTCAACCTCTACGATGAGAGTAAAGCTGTAGATATTATATACCTTGATTTTCAAAAGGCCTTTGACAAAGTTCCCCACAAACGTTTACTGCTAAAACTAAAAGCGCATGGAATACAAGACGGTGTGTTGAAATGGATAGAAAATTGGCTCTCAGCAACAGAAAGCAAAGGGTAGTCATAAACGGTAAGGCATTTAAATGGACCAATGTAAGTAGCGGGGTACCCCAGGGTTCGGTACTAGGACCAATTCTCTTTCTAATTTACATCAACGACATAGATGAGGGTCTCACCTGCACAATCTCAAAATTTGCTGACGATACAAAAATTGCAAATAGCGTACTCTCAAAAGAACAAGTTGACGATATGCAACACAATCTAGATAAATTGTCATGTTGGGCCCAAATTTGGCAAATGAGTTTCAATGCGGATAAATGTAAAGTACTACATGTCGGATACCTAAATGAGAAAGCAAACTATTCGATGAATGGCACTCAGCTTAAGAATGTAAACAGAGAAACTGATCTGGGAGTAACATATCGAGTAACCTAAAACCGAGTCAACAATGTTCAGAAGTTGTTAAGAAGGCAAACAAAATAATTGGCTTTATAGGCAGGTCATTTGAGCATAAATCCAAAGAAGTTATCCTAACCCTTTACAATTCCTTAGTCCGCCCTCTTCTGGAATACTGCGTTCAATCCTGGTGCCCTTATTACCAAAAAGATAAACAAGCTAGAACGAGTTCAACGTAGAGTTACCAAAATGATACCTAGCCTAAAGAACAAACCATACGAAGAGCGTCTTAGAGAATTAAATCTATTTCCTTTAACCCAGCGCAGATTAAGAGGCGACTTAATTCAAGTGTTCAAAATCATCAAAGGCATCGACAATATGAACTGTAGTAAGTACTTCACTATCGACCAATCTAATTACACGCGGGGAAACGTTTGCAAAATTATTGGTAAATCTTTTAACTCCCACGAATCTAAGAATTTCTTCTTCAATCGAGTTGTCAACTTGTGGAATGGGCTTCCCCGAGACGTTATAGACTGCAGCACCGTTGATTCATTTAAATTCCGCCTAGACAAATATCTCGCATCAAACCCGCGACTGACTGCGTTTGTAAATGAATAACTTTATCCTCCCCTCAGTTACTAACCCATATGTCCCCTACTAACTTCCTAGTCCTGCCACGTTAGTGGCAGGGCAGTAGTTCCCTTTCCAATGTTCCCTTACCCACTCTAAACCACTGTTTGGACACTTGATCCTCAGTGTTTTGGAGGACAAGCAACCTAGAAGGGTCACTAGATCTGTTGTTGCTTGATTTCCTTTGTACTCCTTTGTACTCCTCCTTCTCCTATACCTCCATCAACTCCTCTCCTCTTCCTCCTCTTCCTATACCTCCACCTCCTTCTCCTATACCTCCATCAACTCCTCTCCTCCTCTTCTTCCTCCTCCTCCTTTTCCTATACCTCCACCTCATTCTCCTTTTCCTATACCTCCACCTCCTATATCTCCATCTCGTCCTCCTCCTATACCTCCATCAACTCCTCTACACTTCATCTTCCTCCTCCCTTTCCCATACCTCCATCTCAAACATCAACGACGCGCCCGCTTTCTTTTTTCCTTTTTTTTTTCTTTTTTTTCTTCTCAAGGGCTCCGACATCGAATATACCGACCTAGATTCTTCACTCTCCGCTCGAGGGGGTCCCAATGTGTCTCTCCCATACAGGGGTGCCTCGGGGCCTCGCTCGACTCATCATCATACGCTTCGAACCCCTTCTCAAACAGGTAAGTAATAGGTTGGTTCATCTTCGGCGGAGGAGGAACAGGAGGAAAGGAGGAAGAGGAGGTGAGAGGAAGGAATGACGGAGGCGGAAGAGGAGTAAAAGGGAGGAAGGAGGAGGATAAAGGGGGGAGGAGAAAGCCGAGTAGGAGGTAGAGTCAAAGATGCAGGCGGGGGGGGGGGGGGGGTTGGGTTGAGATGAGAAGGTTGGAAGAGGGGATGGAAAAAATGCGATTCGGAACAACAACAACAAATGGAAGGAGGGGATGGAGGAAAATTGAGAGAGAAAGAAACGTGGAACTTCGAATTAAACTTATGATTTACACCTTCAATACAATGATGCCTTTTTGATATAATATCCTGATCTATTTCAGACCTATACTATAGTTTAACTTAACCCCTTCTGTACCGGCAACGTCTTTTATATTGGATTTCAGCTACATTTAGACGATTTTATGAGGCTTATGAAGGATATATGGTAGCTAAAAGGATTAATTGATATACTGTGTAGCCTTTTAATGGGTAGACGTCCTTCCTAAGCTAAATAAAATCGTCTAATAGTTGGCAGAATATAATAAAAAGTACGGTCACGCTAATAAGTCATGTCCCAGCTGTCATTACGTTTGGCTTGCTCTGTGCTGTATTAATGTCTATCAGATGTTGAATAGCGAGGGTAAGTGTAGGAGCATGTTTGTATATTTCACTCCGTATGAAGAAATTAAAGCTTAGATATTGCTGATACCACTTATTGATCAAAACATACTTGGTGCCGTGACATCACTTATTAGCGCGATTGTACATCACCGGAACAGAAGGGGTTAATAATGTCTGTTCGCATTATTTAGAGTTCATCTAGAGTTGTCCACATGTTTGTCTGTGTGTTTGGCTAGCTTATATTCCAGGCTATGGCTCGAACGTCCCTTGACTCACATACAAAAACAAAAAAACAAAAAAAACATAAGCATCTAATCCATTACACCACCAACACCATCATCACTACAATCACCACCACTCGTCACCACCCAATCCCCCCTGCCCCTGTCCGTCAACGCCCCACTGACAGGAAGGGATGCAGTTTATATGTTCACGCTGACGGCTCTCGACCATCTCATGACAAAACCAACACACACCATGTCAGCCGAGAGATAGCATTGTGACATCTAATTCACCATACACCATACATACATCACCAACTAACACTAAATAATCCTCGCCATACATAAATCACCAACTAACACTAAATAATTATACATTAATCACCAGACAACTAACACTAAAAAATCCTCGCTATACATACATCACCAGACAATCATTTATCAGCTGTTCACCACCGGCCAACTATCACCACACCCTCGTTAAGGGGCCCCACCTCGTTGTTTTCCCTCTCGCTCTCTCTGGGTTGTATCCAATCGGCCCCATTCAGCCTACTGTTTTATGGCATTTATCCCCATCCAGGTGTCGATTTTTTTTCCTGGAGAGAGAGGTAGCGAGCCAGCATATTGTATATAATGTTTTTGACAGCAGGCTAAATTCGTACATTTTTCGATAGAAAAATGTCTCCGGCGAAGCCGGATTTCTCCATACAATGATGGCTCGCTATCGCTCGCCAGGAAGAAATCGACACCTGGATGGGGATAAACATCTTAAAACAGTAGGCTGAATGGGGCCGAATGGATACAAGCCAGAGAAAGAAAGAAAAGGAGAGAAAAAAAGCAGGTGACCCCCCTTAACACACTTATCCATCATCATCCAGTCTCCCCCACTAAAGCGGCTGACAGGGAGGGGCTGCATTATACAAGCCCCTACCAACACCCTCCATACACCAACTATGACCGAACCAGTACACCGCGTCAACTGGTTAATATTATACTTTCACAACTAAAATACACGCTTAAATCACCAGTCAACTTCACTAAACAATCACTATATTGTACATTCATCACCAGACAATCATTCACCACCAACATAAATCACCACCCATCACCCATTCACCACCACCAACACACATCACCACCAACACACAATCACCACCCATCCATCACAACTCATCACCAATTCACCACCACCAACACCCATCACCACCAACACACATCACCACCCATCCATCACCACTCATCACCCATTCACCACCAACACACATCACCACCAACACACATCACCACCAACACACAATCACCACCAACACACAATCACCACCCATCCATCACCACTCATCACCAATTCACCACCACCAACACCCATCACCACCAACACACATCACCACCAACACACATCACCACCAACACACATCACCACCAACACACATCACCACCAACACACATCACCACCAACACACATCACCACCAACACACATTACCACCAACACACATCACCACCAACACACATCACCACCAACACACATCACCACCAACACACATCACCACCAACACACATCACCACCAACACACATAAACACCCATTCACCACCACCAACACACATTCACCGCCACCAACACCATCACCACTCATCACCACACCTCTCCCTCTCCCTCTCACTGACACTGGGATGCACTTTACATGTTCGCCTGACAGTACCCAACCGCCTCATGACAGAACCAGTACCGCCGCGTCAACTGGGAAATAACACCGCGACATTCCCCAGGACAGCCGCCATAAATATTGGTGACAAGTGTTCGATCCCGGGTTAAGGGGGAGGGTGTCGCTTTTTATGGACCCCCTTCACCCTCATGTTTAGCCTATTAGTTTTGTTGG
>CM064501.1:14836221-14873721 GCA_032716605.1 Paralithodes platypus | reverse complement strand
AGCCTGTAATTTAAGAGGAACCGGCCTTTGGCCGGGACATTTTTCTACCGAAAAATTTACAAATTTATCTTGAAAGGGACTCAAGGGGGTATAATTTTAAGCTTGATGGAGGTCTAGGGAACAAACTAAATACCTCCCCTTAAGCTAATTCCGGCTAACATTAGATTAGTATGCAGTGTTTAGCTTCAGGGGAGACTTTTAGTTTGCTCCCTAGACCTCCATCATTATATAATTATAATGTACAGTCACGCTAATAAGTCATGTTCCAGCTGGCATTACGTTTGGCTTGCTCTGTGGTGTATTAATGTCTGTCAGATGTTGAATAGGGTGGGTAAGTGTATGAACGTGTTTTTTTTTTTATTTCACTCGATATGAAGAAATGAAGCTTAGACATTGCTGTTACCAATTATTGATCAAAACATACTTGGTGCTGAAACATCACTTATTAGCGCGACTGTACACCTCAAAAATTAAAATGTACACTAAAATTAAAGTGTAACGCTAAAATTAAAATGTACACCTTTAACATTTCGAACTCAAAAAATATTGTAGTCATAACTCAACTCGGATAAACTCATACATTTCATCATTATAAAAAGCGTTCACCTTAATATAAAATGCTCTTGGAAGCTTGTGATTCTACCGATTGCCAGAGGTTTATACAGATACTAAAATATGTTGGTAAAATGTGTAATTAAGGGGGCAGTGCTTGGTTTTTGGTCTATATATTTATTAATTAATTTATTTTTTAGTTTCCTCGCTAGACCTCCATCAAGCTTAGAAAAACACTCCCTAGACCCCCTTTCAAGATAAATTTTTACATTTTTCTGTAGAAAAAGTCGGTTCCTTCTAAAATTAGAGGCTCGCTACCGCTCGCTAGGAACAAAAAATCGACACCTAAAGGGCACGAAAGGTTTTAATATTGACAACAAAATGAGGCGAAAGGTCTCAAAATCGCCAAACTAACGGAACGAACGTCTTAAATCCTCAAAACTAATATACTAAACATGAGGGAGAAGGGGGTCCCGAAAAAGCAAGTCATACCCCCTTATAATCTCTAGTGACTCTACCCAGAACACGACCCGAATCATTTGAAATATTACTGTAATGCTCGGAATTTATGGATTTTTTTTGTTTAATTTATACCGCGTTTAGAATCTGGGATGATTGAAAGAATGATTGACAGCTTATAAGGGGAGGTTATTTCTACTTTATATTTATATATTATTATTATTATTATTATTATTTTATATTTGCTTCTAGTTTGCTCCACAGACCTCTATCAAGCTTAAAAAAAAAACACACACACACATATTGTATATATAAGAGCAGTCAACTACCTAATCTCTCTCTCTCTCTCTTTCTCTCTCTCTCTCTCTCCCCCCCCCCCCCCCCCCACACACACACAGTTTCACACGAAGGTAAAACACACAAAGACTCCCCAAGGCACATAATTACCCCCAGTGGCCTACATACAGCTCGGTATGTACAGTCACACATAAACATACACGGAAGTCTCAAATTTTTCTTTCACAAATATAGGCATCTGTATTGATCTATGAATGCATTAAATTATTATATATATATATATATATATATATATATATATATATATATATATATATATATATATATATATATATATATAAATATACCCGGTATATATATATATTTTCTTTAATGCATACAAGGTTAAAGGAAGTAGGAGTTTCAGCACTGAATTTGTTTTATATATATATATATATATATATATATATATATATATATATATATATATATATATATATATATAAAAAAAAGAGAGAGACAAAGAGATATTAACCCTTTTAGTATTCTATTACATTCCTTCATTGTATTCTGATTTTTTTTTTTAGAAATGTTTGAATTGTGTATCTGTGGTGATAAAACAGATGGATTGATATTAAGTTTACAACTTTAATTGCTAGAGGTCCTTCTAAAGTTGAATAAAGGGAGGTTATTGGTTTGTCTTCGTAGTCAACATTAAGACCTTCCGTGAAATTTAGGTGTTGAATTTGTTCCTGGTGAGCGATATCAAGCCTGTAATTTAGGAAGAATCGGCCTTCGGTCGGAATTTATTTTTATACCGAGAAATGTACAAAATGATCTCGAAGGAGGGGGTCTTGATTTTTTTTTTTTTTTTTTTTTTTTTTTTTTTTTGTAAGCTTGATAGAGGTCTAGGGAGCAAACACAAAATAAACATAAAAAAAATAAAAAATAAAATAAAATATAAAATAAACAAAAGGAAAAAAAGACTCCCCCCCCCCCCCCAATCAACGCATATAAATACTTAAGGGGGTTCACCGGCTTTTTGTTTATCTTTCTCTCCTTTTCTCTCTTTCCCTGGCTTGTATCCCTTTGGCCCTATTAATTCAACCAACTGTTTTAAGACGTTTATCCCCATCCAGGTGTCGATTTCTTCCTGGCGAGCGATAGCGAGCCAGCATTGTATGGAGAAATCCGGCTTCGCCGGAGAAATTTTTCTATCGAAAAATGTACAAAATTAGCTTCTGTCAAAACAAAAATATATATATGTTGGCTCGCTACCGCTCGCCAGTAAAATATTGACGCCTGGATGGGGGTAACCGTCTTAAAACATTAGGCTGAACGAGGCCGAATGGATACAAGCCAAAGAGAGAGGGAGAGAAAGAGAAAACAAAAACGAGGTGGGCTCCCTTGAACAAAAAAAAAAACACGAAAAGTTGTCCAGGAACGATGAATAGTGACCGTACAGATCTCTCGTGCAGAGGAATGGTCACGTCAGGCATAGATATTAACTAGATAGGCTCGGTGGGGGGGGGGGGGGGCGGGTGCTTAGCCCTTTGAGTACCAGCGACGTGGGTTATATTGTATGCTCTACTTTGCCGATATTATGCAGCTTCGGAAGGATCTGTGGTAGTTAAAAGGGTTAGTTGAGACATATTGGAAGCCTTATTATTGCTAGAGGTCCTCCCTAAGCTACATAAAATAGGATATGTGGTAGTTAAAAGGGTTGGTTGAGACACATTGGAAGCCTTATTATTGCTAGAGGTCCTCCCTAAGCTACATAAAATAGTCTAATAGTTGCCAGAATATGATAAAAAGGACGTCTCTGGTACTGTAAGGGTTATGAGGGAATTATAACGTGTTGCTCCGAGGGCATTAATTTTGCAAGTCGGTGTGTGTGTGTGTATTTATATGAGGGAAGGGACCGTTTAGTTACGGTGTGTGTGTGTGTGTGTGTGTGTGTGTGTGTATTTATATGAGGAAAGGGACTGTTTTGTTACGGTGTGTGTGTGTGTGTGTGTGTGTGTGTGTGTGTGTGTGTGTGTGTGTGTGTGTGTGTGCGCGCTCGCGTGCGTGCGTGCGTGCGTGCGTGCGTGCGTGCGTGCGTGCGTGCGTGTGTGCGTGTGTGTGTGTGTGTGTGTGTGTGTGTGTGTGTGTGTGTGTACTCGCCTAATTGTAGTATACGGTACAGGATTTGAGTTTTTAGGCTCGTATTGTCCCGCCTCCAAAGATTCTGTTATCTAATTTGGCTTTAAACATTTGGATATTCCCCGCACCCACCACTTCATCATCCAACTGATTCCACATATTAATACTTCTATATGGAAAGCTGAATTTCCTCACATCTCCTTTACACCTGCCTTTCTTTAACTTGCAACTATGTCCTCTAGTCCTCCCTTTGTCTCCCTCGATAAAGTCCTCCTTGTCTATCCTTTCCAATCCCCTAACACATTTATACATCATAATCATATCCCCACTTTCTCTTCTCTCACTTAGAGTTGGCAAATTCAATCTCTCTAATCTCTCTTCATATGTCACTTCTCTTAGTTCTGGAATCATCTTCGTTGCAGCTCTCTGTACTTTCTCCAACTTAATTATGTGTTTTTTAAGATGGGGTGACCACACCACTGCCGCATATTCCAATTTAGGTCTCACCATTGATTTTATTATATTTACTAGCATCTCTTCATTCAAATAGTTGAATGCTATTTTTACTTTATTCAACAGGCCATAAGCTTCTCCCACAATTTTTTTAATATGGCTCTCGGGTGAAAGATCTCCCTGTATTATAATGCCCAAGTCCTTTTCCTTCTCTGAGGGGTTAATCACGCATTCTCCTAGTTTATATTCCCAATGAGGTCTTCTTTTACTCACACCCCCTTCCATCACATGACATTCATCTTTGTTAAAATCTAATTTCCATATCTTGCTCCATCGGTCTATCTTATCCAGATCACTCTGTAGCTCTCTACAACTGTTTTCGTCCACTATATGTTTCATAATTTTTGCATCGTCAGCAAACATATTCATGTATGCATTTATTTCCTCTGGCATGTCATTTATATAGACCAGAAACATAATTGGGGCCAACACTGATCCCTATGAAACTCCGCTTGTAATATCCCTCCATGTGTGTGTGTGTGTGTGTGTGTGTGTGTGTGTGTGTGTGTGTGTGTGTGTGTGTGTGTGTGTGTGTGTGTGTGTGTGTGTGTGTATTCTTGACAGTGCTTCCGTGCCTCACTAATGTTCGCCAATTTGAAGTAATGCCATAGTAAGGGGGCAGTGGTTATTTGTTGGTCTGTTTATATATGTATTTGTCGGTCTGTTTATATATGTATTTGTTGGTCTGTTTATATATGTATTTGTTGGTCTGTTTATATATGTATTTGTTTAGTCTATGTTTGCATCGCTAGAACTCCATCAAGGTTAACAAATCACCCCCTAGAACCCCCTTCAAGATAAATTTGTACATTTTTCTACCGAAAAATGTACAAATTTATCTTGAAAGGGGCTCAAGGGGGTGTAATCTTAAGCTTGAAGGATATCTAGGGACCAAACTAAACTCCTCCCCTTAAGGGCAAAAAAGCAACTTCCTCCCCCTTAAGGAAGACAAGATATTCATATGGGTCAGATATGAGGCCCGATAAATAGCGAATGTATTATGTATATGGAGAGAGAGAGATAGCGTCACGAGACAATGGCTTAAGAGGGGGTACTACTCGCTTTGTCTGGACCCCCTTCTCCCTCATGTTTAGCTTATTCGTTTTGAGGTTTTATGACGTTCGTTCCGTTAGTTTGGCGATTTTGAGACCTTTCGCCTCATTTTCATGTCAATATTAAAACCTTTCGTGCCATTTAGGTGTCGATTTTTTCCTGGCGAGCGGTAGCGAGCCTCTAATTTAAGAAGGAACTGGCCTTCGGCCGGGAAATTTTCTACCGAAAAATGTACAAATTTATCTTGAAAGGGGGTCTAGGGTTTTTTTTATATATATATATATATAGACCAAAAAACAAACAATACCCCCTTAACCCGTTCTCTACCGGCGACATATTTTTAATTATTTATTGCTATACAGGGTGTTCCAGTAATGCTTTTCATAAATTATATGGTGGACTCATCAGACAAAAATAAGAATAAATTACTCTATGAACATGAGGTTGAGTATTTATAATAACGGAGTTATTACACGATTTAAGTTAACGATTGATACAATGCCATTCAGTCCAAGGGGTAATGTTACCATTTTAGTGGATTATATCCATTTGGCCTTCGCTATCGCTTGCTAGCCTCAAGATAGTGAGCAGTATCCAATCGGCGTTCTCTCTTCAGGCTAGCGAGCGGTAGCGAGCTGATGTTTTCGGTAGGATAATGAAATCCGGCGAAGCCGGACATATTTTTCTACCGAAAAGTCAGATCGCTACTGCTCACTATCTTGAGGCTTGCAAGCGATAGCGAAGGCCAAATGGATATAATTCACTAAAATGGCAACATTACCCCTTGGACTGAATGGCATTGTATCTATCGTTAACTTAAATCGTGTAATAACTCCGTTATTATAAATACTCAACCTCATGTTCATAGAGTAATTTATTCTTATTTTTGTCTGATGAGTCCACCATATAATTTATGAAACGAAGGTCTAGGGAATAAACTAAATACCTCCCCTTAATGTGTTGTGCCTCATATCTGAACATCAATCTATCAACATGGACATATTTACATAAAACACATTCATAAGAGCTCAACAACATTAGTAGCTGTACGGTGGCGCTAATAAGTCAAGTCTCAGCTGTCATTACGTATAGCTCGCTCTGTGTTGTATTAATGTCTGTCAGATGTTGAATAGGGTGGGTAAGTGTAGGAACATGTGTGTATATCTCTATTACGTATGGCTCGCTCTGTGTTGTATTAATGTCTGTCAGATGTTGAATAGGATGGGTAAGTGTAGGAACATGTGTGTATATCTCTATTACGTATGGCTCGCTCTGTGTTGTATTAATGTCTGTCAGATGTTGAATAGGGTGGGTAAGTGTAGGAACATGTGTGCATATCTCTATTACGTATGGCTCGCTCTGTGTTGTATTAATGTCTGTCAGATGTTGAATAGGGTGGGTAAGTGTAGGAACATGTGTGTATATCTCTATTACGTATGGCTCGCTCTGTGTTGTATTAATGTCTGTCAGATGTTGAATAGGGTGGGTAAGTGTAGGAACATGTGTGTAAATCTCTATTACGTATGGCTCGCTCTGTGTTGTATTAATGTCTGTCAGATGTTGAATAGGATGGGTAAGTGTAGGAACATGTGTGTATATCTCTATTACGTATGGCTCGCTCTGTGTTGTATTAATGTTTGTCAGATGTTGAATAGGGTGGGTAAGTGTAGGAACATGTGTGTATATCTCTATTACGTATGGCTCGCTCTGTGTTGTATTAATGTCTGTCAGATGTTGAATTGGGTGGGTAAGTGTAGGAACATGTGTGTATATCTCTATTACGTATGGCTCGCTCTGTGTTGTATTAATGTCTGTCAGATGTTGAATAGGGTGGGTAAGTGTAGGAACATGTGTGTAAATCTCTATTACGTATGGCTCGCTCTGTGTTGTATTAATGTCTGTCAGATGTTGAATAGGGTGGGTAAGTGTAGGAACATGTGTGTATATCTCTATTACGTATGGCTCGCTCTGTGTTGTATTAATGTCTGTCAGATGTTGAATAGGATGGGTAAGTGTAGGAACATGTGTGCATATCTCTATTACGTATGGCTCGCTCTGTGTTGTATTAATGTCTGTCAGATGTTGAATAGGATGGGTAAGTGTAGGAACATGTGTGCATATCTCTATTACGTATGGCTCGCTCTGTGTTGTATTAATGTCTGTCAGATGTTGAATAGGATGGGTAAGTGTAGGAACATGTGTGCATATCTCTATTACGTATGGCTCGCTCTGTGTTGTATTAATGTCTGTCAGATGTTGAATAAGGTGGGTAAGTGTAGGAACATGTGTGTATATCTCTATTACGTATGGCTCGCTCTGTGTTGTATTAATGTCTGTCAGATGTTGAATAGGGTGGGTAAGTGTAGGAACATGTGTGTATATCTCTATTACGTATGGCTAGCTCTGTGTTGTATTAATGTCTGTCAGATGTTGAATAGGGTGGGTAAGTGTAGGAACATGTGTGTATATCTCTATTACGTATGGCTCGCTCTGTGTTGTATTAATGTCTGTCAGATGTTGAATAGGATGGGTAAGTGTAGGAACATGTGTGTATATCTCACGCGAAAAGAATCAATCATGTGTAAATATTGCTGATACCAATTATAGATCAAAATATAATTGGTGCCGAGACATGACTAATTAGGCCGACTGTACACAAATAGATTACCACATTAGCCAATCACACATTTCCCTGCATGGACTGGCCGGCGGCAATACAGTTTCAACAAGTGGTAATTAACGGAATTAAGGGGTAGTACTTGTTTTGGGGGCTATGTATTTATTTATTTATGTTTGCGTTTCCTCCCTAGACCTCGATCAAACTTAATAAAATACCCCCTAGACCCCCTTTCAAGGTAACTGTGTACATTTTTTCGGTAGAAAAATGTCACGGCCGAAGGCCGATTCCTTCTGAAATTACAGCCTCGCTATCGCTCGCCAGGAAAAAATCGACACTTAATTGGCACGAAAGGCTAAATAATGACAAGGAAATAGGGCGAAAGGTCTCAAAATCGCCAAACTAATGGAAAGAAAGTCTTAAAACCTCAACAGTAATATGCTAAACACGAGGGAGAAGGGGGTCCATAAAGAGCGAGTACTACCCCCTTAGCGCAGCCTCCCACCTAATTATTCTCTATAGCCTACTCCATTGTCGCTGCAGTTTCAAAATCTGTATATCTATCTATCTATCTATTCTATTTACTCAGGCCCAATCCCCACTTTTCCTATTTTTAATTCCCTGGCTTGTATCCATTCGGCCCCATTCAGCCAACTGTTTTAAGACGTTTATCCCCATCCAGGTGTCGATTTCTTCCTGGCGAGCGATAGCGAGCCAGCATTGTGTGGAGAAATCCGGCTTCGCCGGAGAAATTTTTCTATCGAAAAATGTACAAATTTAGCTTGCTGTCAAAACAAAAATATATATATGCTGGCTCGCTACCGCTCACCAGGATAATATTGACACCTGGATGGGGTAAACGTCTTAAAACAGTAGGCTGAATGGGGCCGAATGGATACAAGCCAAAGAAAGAGAGAGAGAGAAAGAGAAAAAAAGCGAAGTGGGCTCCCTGAAGTAAGCTAAGTTATGTTAAATTGACAAATAATTACTCCCGATAGAAACAAATAAAACCAATGGAAATGTCTAGGTTTCATGTAAAAAAAATAAAAATAAACACACACACCCAATGCACTCATAACATTATATACCAAGAGATCAACAAATCAAATTAATCTTACGGAGGTTTTTAGTTTGTTTCCTACTCCTCCAGCAATCTTAAAATGTCACCCCCTTGACCCCCTTTCAAGATAAATTTGTACATTTTTCGGTAGAAAAATTTCCCGGCCGAAGGCCGGTTACTCTTAAATTACAGGCTCGCTATCGCTCGCCAGGATAAAATCGACACCTAAATGGCACGAAAGGTTTTAAAATTGACAGAAATGGGTTGAAAGTTCTTAAAATAGTCAAAATAATGAGGCAAACGTCTTAAAATCTCAAAAGCAATGGGGCTAACCATGAGGGAGAAAGGAGTCAAGAAAAAAATCCCTCAAGTGGAGACCTCCCCTTAACCCTTACAGTACTAGTGCCGTCCATTTAACTTTAATCTGGCTCCCGTTAGACGATATTATTCAGCTTAAAAAAGGCCTCCAGCAATTAACTGGCTTCGAACGATCTCACTTAACCCTTTTTACTACCATAGATCCTTCAAAAACTCCCCCAAAATCTTCTAAATACAGCAAGAATGACATTAAAAGGATGTCGCTGGTACAGAAGTTGTTTTTTTAGTACCAGCGACGTGTTTTGTATTGTATTCTAGCTAGATATAGACGATATTATGCAGCTCAGGAAGGATCTGTGGTAGTTTAAAGGGTTGAGTTGGTGGAGATAGTTTGAAGCCTTATTATTGCTAGAGGTCCTTCGTAAGCTGAATAAAATCGTAAAATAGTTGCCAGAATATGATGAAAGGGCCGTCCCTGGTACTGGAAGGGTTAACCACAGCCCACCACTTATAATGATCCCAAAAAACACCAAGCCACATCAATAGTCGATCACTATTACACAGGTAAAGGTGTAAAAGAAAACGGATACAGAGATTAATTAGCCTAAACCCAAACACAAAAAAATAGATATAAAGAAACAGAGAAAGAGAGGAGAGGAGAGGAGAGGAGAGGAGAGGAGAGGAGAGGAGAGGAGAGGAGAGGAGAGAGAGAGAGAGAGAGAGAGAGAGAGAGAGAGAGAGAGAGAGAGAGCGAGAGAGCGAGAGAGAGAGAGAGAGAGAGAGAGAGAGAGAGAGAGAGAGAGAGCGAGAGAGAGCGAGCGAGAGCGAAAGCGAGAGCGAGAAAGAGAGCCAGAACCAGCCCATGTGCATCCTAGCGACATATCGGTAGACAAACAAATTACTCCCCCGTCTCCCCCCCCCCCCCCCCACCGACCCCCATTGTCCGGCATAACAAAAACAAACACATTCCCTCCACAAACACGGCCAATGGAGTTAGTGTGTCACAAATTAAATGAACAATTAAGCTGATTCGATAAAGCCACAAAAAAGCCCCGGACCGCCCCTGTGTTTTGGCGTATAATGAGACTTGGCCAGCACATTTGTGCCGGGCTTAAGGGGAGTAGCGGTCGTTTTTCTGGTCCCCTTTCTCCCTCGTGTTTAGTCCCATTAGTTTTTAGATTTTTAGACGTTCGGCCCATTTGTTTGTCAATTTTAAGACCTTTCGTCCCATTTCGTTATACATTTTAAGACATATCGTGCCATTTAGGTGTCTATTTTTTTCCTGGCGAGCGATGGCGAGCCTGTAATTGTGAGAGGAAACGGCCTTCGGCCGAATTTTTTTTCGACCGAAAAATGTAAACATTTATCTTGAGGTGGGTTCTAGGGGATTTTTTTCTAAGTTTGAGGGATGTCTAGCGAGGAAACTAAGAATTTATGAATGAATGAATTTATAGGCCAAAAAAGCAGTCAGTGTCCCCGAGAGGTGGATGAAACGAGTCTAACGCGAAAATATTGCACTGGGTGGGTGTAAATTCCGGACAAGATTGGATAATATTCACCCTAAAGTTCGATGCATTATAAGGGATATTTTATGAAAGTGATACCTAGAAAATGCTTTAACCCCTTCTGTACCAACGATGTATATTATATTCTATTCTAACTAGATTTAGACGATTTCGTGCAGCTGAAGAGGGATCTGGGGTAGTAAAAAGGGTTAATTAAGACAGTCTGTAGCAGTTTATTTGGCTCACGTCTCTCCTAAGCTGAATAAAATCGTCTACTAGTTGCTAGAATATAATGAAAATGACGTCACCGGCACAGTATGGGTTTATTTAAAATTTGCAACTTTCCACATACACAAAATATTCTATATACCCAATCACTACGGGGCACATACAGTACATATTCTATATACCCAATCACTACGGGGCACATACAGTACATATTCTATATACCCAATCACTACGGGGCACATACAGTACATATTCTATATACCCAATCACTACGGGGCACATACAGTACATATTCTATATACCCAATCACTACGGGGCACATACAGTACATATTCTATATACCCAATCACTACGGGGCACATACAGTACATATTCGTCCTATGTTAAAAAGGGTTATACTGCGGAGGACATACATATACGTTTTGGTAGTGCCAGCTGAGCTCAGCAGTTGAGTAGAAGAAAGTCTGAGAATAGCGTTTCACTCTTGGGTTGGAGAGTTTCACAGAGTAGGGGTGGGATTGTGTTGCAAGGCGGGTACTACGTACCCGACGTAGAGGAGGTGGTATACACTGGGAAAGCTCCCCCTCCAGGTGCCGATTTCTTCCTGGCGAGCGATACCGAGCCAGCATTGTATGGATAAAACCGGCTTCGCCGGAGAAATTTTTCTATCAAAAAATTTACAAATTTAGCTTGCTGTCAAAACAAAAAAATATATATGCTGGCTCGCTACCGCTCGCCAGGAATATATTGACACCTGGATGGGGGTAAACGTCTTAAAATAGTAGGCTGAATGGGGCCGAATGGATACAAGCCAAAAAGAGAGGGAGAGAAAGAGAAAAAAACGCGAGGTGGGCTCCCTTAATTTTCATGCTAGCTATATTTAGACGATTTTGTGAAGTTTAAGTAGGATCTGTGGTATCAAAAAGGGTTACGTGAGACAGTTCGAAGCCTATTAATTGCTGGAGGCCCATTTTAAACTGAACAAAATCGTCTTAACAGTGTCCAGAATATAATGAAAAGGACGTCACCGGTACAGAATGGGTTAACTTCCACTCTATGTAACTCTAGGTAACCCCTCGTGATATCCCGTTAGTCGCTTTTCCTGGAACCCCTTCTCCCTCGTGTTTAGCATATTAGTCTTGACATTTTAGGATTCGTTCCATTAGTTTGGCGATTTTGAGACCTTTTGCCCCGTAAAGAAGTCAATATTAAGACCATTCATGCCATGTAGGTGTCGATTTTTCCTGGTGAGCGATAGCGAGCATGTAATTTTAGAAGGAACCGGCCTTCGACCGAAAAATGTACACATTTATCTTGAAAGTGGATGTATTTTTAGGCCTGATGGAGGTTAAGCGAGAAACTTAAAAAATGCATTAATCTATAATATACAGTATACATTGACCAAAAACCAAGCACTATCCCCTTTAATGACCTAGTGACCTTATGAAGTATTCCCGCTCCCTGACCTTGACCTTTGACCTCTCGCCCTCAGATATTGAAGAAGCAAACTCGAGCTGCCAGTGTTGGGACTCCATTCTTCATTATACTTTTGTTTATGTTGTTATATTTATATATATATATATATATATATTTTATTTTTATTACTATTGCATTGTAGTATGTGTTATTAAGGGGAGGTTTCTAGTGTGTTGCTTAGACCTCCATCAAGCTTAAAATTACATTCCTTGACCCCCTTTCAAGATAAATATGTACATTTTTCGGTAGAAAAATGTCCCGGCCGAAGGCCGATTCCTCTTAAGTTACAGGCTCGCTATCGCTCGCCAGGAAAAAATAGACACCTAAATGGCACGAAAGGTCTTAAAATTGACAGAAATGGGGCGAAAGTTATTAAAATCGTCAAACTAATGGGGCAAACGTCTTAAAATCTCAAAAGCAACGGGGCTAAACATGAGGGAGAAGGAAGTTCGAAAAAAAAATCCCTCAAGTGGAAACCTCCCCTCTTAAGCCTCTCAGTATTTTTAGACGCCATTCTGTCTTTTTATCTGGCTATTAATAGACGCTTTTGTTTAAGGGGAGATCTTCACTTGAGGGATTTTTTTTTCTTGACCCCTTTCTCCCTCATGCTTAGCCCCATTGCTTTTGATATTATAAAACGTTTGCCCCATTAGTTTAGCGATTTTAAGAACTTTCACCCCATATTAAGACCTTTTGTGCAATTCAGGTGTCGATGTTATCCTGGCGAGCGATAGCGAGCCTGTAATTTAAGAGGAACCGGCCTTCGGCCGGGAAATTTTTCTACCGAAAAATTTACAAATTTATCTTGAAAGGGACTCAAGGGGGTGTAATTTTAAGCTTGATGGAGGTCTAGGGAACAAACTAAATACCTCCCCTTAACCTTTTCTTTGGCTCTTAGTAGACGCTTTGATACTTAGCAGGAAGCAAATGGCCTCCTCCAAGACCAGGCAACACTTAACTACTTAATACTTGGCTACTTGACTACTTACCCATCACACCTCCAACTGTTCCTGTCCACCCCATAGCGACTGAGGAGAAACGAGAACATGAACTGAGTATGTACAGATTAGTGAGTAGTCAAGGCTAATATTTGTACTATTTGGGAAGGGTCAGCCAGGGGATATGTGTGGACAATTACAGCCCATTTGCTCTAGCCCCTTTGGAACAGGGTGTATATATACCGTATTTACATTATACATTAGTCGGTACGGAAAACACAATAGGTGATGTACGGTCGCGCTAATAAGTCACATACCAGCTGTCATTACGTTTGGCTTGCTCTGTGCTGTAGTATTGTCTGTCAGATGTTGAATAGGGTGGGTAAGTGTAGGAACGTGTTTGTATATTTCACTCAATATGAAGAAATGAAGCTTAGATATTGCCGATACCAATTATTGATCAAAACATACTTGGTGCCGAAACATCACTTATTAGCGCGACTGTACATGATTATATTGTCTATCAATGATGATGAGGTAACCGTTTGTTTTGTATTTATTAGTTGCCTTGCTAGACCTCCATCAAGCTTAAAAATACACTCCCTAGACCCCCCCCCCCCCCCACACCCCCTTTCGAGATGAATTTGTATATTGTTGGGTAAAAAAAAAAAATCCCGGCCGAAGGCTGGTTCCTTATAAAATGACAGGCTTGCTATTGCTCGCCAAGAAAAAATCTAACCCTAAAATCGCCAAGCTAATGGAACGAACGTCTTAAAAACTGAAAACTAATGGGGCTAAACATGACGGAGAAGGGAGTCTTTGTTATATTACTCCATAACCTCCTCTTTCTTCTCCTCTCCCTCCTTTTATTCCAAATTTCCCCTCTTCCCCTATTTATAACAGCCCCCTCACACATACAGTATATATAATAATTATATCCATCGACCCCTGCCCCCCCCCCCTCTCTTCCTCCATTCTCCTCTCCGCTTCCTCTCTACCTCCTCCTCCTCCTCCTCCTCCTCCCATCTATCTCTCCATCGCCCCTCCCCCCCCCCTCCATCTCTCCACCGCCCCTCCCCTCCCCCTCCATTCTCTCCACCGCCCCTCCCCTCCCCCTCCAATCTCTCTCCACCGCCCCTTCCCCCCCCCTCCATCTCTCCACCGCCCCTTACCCCCCCTCCATCTCTCCACCGCCCTCCCCGTCCATATCTCCACCGCTCCCTCTCTACCTCCTCCCATCTCCATCTCTCCACCGCCCCTCTCCCCGCTCCATCTCTCCACCGCCCCTTCCCCCCCCCCCCTCTCCATCGCTCCACCGCCCCTTCCCCCCCCCCCTCCATCGCTCCACCGCCCTCTCCCCCCCCCCCCCTCCATCTCTCCACCGGCCCCCCCCCTTCCGTACTATTTACATATGAACGAATGGGTGAAGCGAGTGATCGGGATATTGCAGAATATTTCCCCTACCTCATCTCGATTCGTCTCCTCACTCACCGCCATAGCCAGCCCAGCCCACCCCAGCCCGAGAGAGAGCGAGAGCGAGAGCGAGATAGATAGATAGATAGATAGATAGATAGCTAGATAGATAGATAGATAGATAGATAGATAGATAGATAGATAGATAGATAGATAGATAGATAGATAGATAGATAGATAGATAGATAGATAGATAGATAGATAGATAGATAGATAGATAGATAGATAGATAGATAGATAGATAGATAGATAGATAGATAGATAGATAGATAGATAGATAGATATATATATATATATATATATATATATATATATATATATATAGAGAGAGAGAGAGAGAGAGAGAGAGAGAGAGAGAGAGAGAGAGAGAGAGAGAGATACCGAGATGGATAGATAGATAGATATAGATATATATATATATATATATATATATATATATATATATATATATATATATAGAGAGAGAGAGAGAGAGAGAGGCAGTGATATATATATATATATATATATATATATATATATATATACAGGTATATATATATATATATACACAGAGAGATATATGGAAAGGTAAAAACAATGGATATGTAGACTCGCTCAATTAGTTTATATAAGGGAGCCCACCTCGCTTTGTTTCTCTTGCTCTCCCTCTCTCTTTGGCTTGTATCCATTCGGCCCCATTCAGCCTACTGTTTTAAGATGTTTACCCCCATCCAGTTGTCAATATTTTCCTGGCGAGCGGTAGCGAGCCAGTATATATATATATACCGGTATATATATATATATTTTTTTTTTACAGCAAGCTAAATTTGTACATTTTTCGATAGAAAAATTTCTCCGGCAAAGCCGGATTTCTCCATACAATGCTGGCTCGCTATCGCTCGCCATTAAGAAATCGACACCTGGATGGGGATAAGCGTCTTAAAACAGTTGGCTGAATGGGGCCGAATGGATACAAGCCAGGGAAAGAGAAAAAAGAGAGAAAGATAAAAAAAAACAGGTGACCCCCCTTAATAAAAAGCCACATAAATAACTTTGATAGCCTACATTTACTTGTGATACTGTACATTACCTCAGAGTTAGTTCACCATTATTTTAACTTGAAATATCACAAATGTTTTAAAGGAGATATTCAAAATTCAATCCTAAATAGATAAATTATTATGTTCCTTCCAACAACCAACTATACTCCTAAAATCGATTAATGAAATTTACAAACACATGTGGCAGTCCGTGGATTCGAACCCAGGATGCTCACACCGAAAATCAACACCTTATACATCGCACCACGAAGACAGTTGATATCTAATTGATATCTAACCCGTTCAGTACCGGTGTCATCCTTTGTATTATATTCTGGCAAATGATTATACGATTTTATTCAGCTTAGGCGGGACCTCTAGCAATAATAAGGCTTCAAACTATCTCAACCAACCTTTTTAACTAACTTGTGTTCCTGAGAGCTATCCCAGTGCATACCACCTCCTTTACGTAGGGCACGTGGTACCCGTCTTGCAACTCAATCCCACCCCTACTCTGTGCAACTCTCCAACCCAAGAGTGAAACGTTACTCTCAAACTTTCTTCTACTCAACAGCTGAGCTCTGGAACTCTCTCCCAGAATCAGTCTTTCCTTCTTCCTATGACTTAAATTGCTTCAAACTCCGTGTGTCCAGGAATTTTGGCTCGAACGTCCCTTGATTTTGGCCCTGTCACTCTTTCAACTATGGGGGAGGCACTCGCTATAGGCAGTTATGCCTTTTGCCACCCTCAATCACATAGAAAAAAAAAATCCTTCTTTAAGCTGCATAATATCGCTTAAATAGAGCAAATACAAACATAAAACACGTCGCTGGTACTCAAAGGGTTAAAATAAATTGTATTCGAAAACTGTACACGGTTTCATAAAGGGAACGGAAGCCAATCTAATTGTTGGCCAAATGATTAGGTAATTGAACACCATTAGTCTAGCCAGTCCACATGCTGTTTGTGAATGTTCTCTCAATGTTTCCAATTTCAAACTTGCTGTATTACCTAATGCAACCAATTTGCAGTGTTTTAAGGGGGCCCACCTCGCTTTTTTCTCTTCTTCTCCATCTCTCTCTCTCTTTGGCTTGTATCCATTCGACCCCATTCAGCCTACTGTTTTAAGACGTTTACCCCTATCCAGGTGTCAATATTTTCCTGGCGAGCGGTAGCGAGCCAGCATATAGATATGTTTTTGACAGCAACCTAAATTTGTAAATTTTTCGATAGAAAAATGTCACCGGCGAAGCCGGATTTCTCCATACAATGCTGGCTCGCTATCGCTCACCAGGAAGAAATCGACACCTGGATGGGGATACACGTCTTAGAACAGTTGGCTGAATAGGGCCGAATGAATACAAACCAAAGAGAGAGGGAGAGAAAGAGAAAAAAGCGAGGTGGGCTCCCTTAAATCACATCTTCTCTTACGGTTCTCTTTCTCTTTTCTATCATATGTGCTGCCACAAAACACAGGGTATATATGTATATACTTTAGAGGGAGATGCTGTACAGTCGCGCTAATAAGTGATGTCTCGGCACCAAGTATGTTTCGATCAATAATTGGTACCAGCAACATCTAAGCTTCATTTCTTCATATCGAGTGAAATATACAAACACGTTCCTACACTTTTACCCACCCTATTCAACATCTGACAGACATTAATACAGCACAGAGCGAGCCAAACATAATGACATCCGAGACATGACTTATTAGAGCGACCGTACATAGGCTTTCTGTAGAGATTGTAAATATTGATTCAGTACAGAAGTTTTAGAAATGAGTAAACGCAAATTGCAATGGGTTTTCTCTATTATTGTTGTTTTCTAGAATATCTCCCTGGAGTGAACCGCAAGCTCTGAGTTATAGGTAGCAACAGCGAACTTGACAATAATCTTGACCCCCTTAACTTCTTAGAACTCGAAATTAATGAAAACAATCGGCCTGACGTTTCTATCATTTGGGAAGAGTCCACCAGTAAATAGGTATGGATATTTACAGCCAGTTTCCTCTAGGCCCGTTTGAGTTACAGAGAGGTCAGGGAACATGATTATTGCCAAGTTCGTTGGCGCTACCTATAGTAACTAAAGCCCGTTTCTTTTCAACTGGCGGTAAATTGCAAAGTTCCCATCAAGATTTTTCAGTTATTTTGAAGGTTTTGTAGTGAAATATGGTGCTAATTATATAAACTTGGTCTTAATATGATGCAGAGACATAGTCGTTTCATATTTTCCCATTAAGTATATACCGGTATATAAATTAAGTATATACCGGTATATAAATTAATAAATATACCGGTATATAAATTAATAAATATACCGGTATATAAATTAATAAATATACCGGTATATAAATTAAATATACCGGTATATAAATTAAGTATATACCGGTATATAAATTAAGTATATACCGGTATATAAATTAAGTATATACCGGTATATAAATTAAGTATATACCGGTATATAAATTAAGTATATACCGGTAATATAATTAAGTATATACCGGTATATAAATTAAGTATATACCGGTATATAAATTAAGTATATACCGGTATATAAATTAAGTATATACCGGTATATAAATTTGCTGCTAAGGGATTCCATTTACCGTCAGATGAAATGAAACATGGTATAGTACTTGTAACTCAGTGTAAAGGCGGTGTCACACGAGCGATTTTTCCGTCAATTTTTACGAGCAATTGTTGTCTGGCAGCTTCAAAATATCTATCTATCTATCTATTCTATATGCTCAGGCCCAATCCCCACTTTTCCTATTTTTATTTTTTATTTTCTATTTAATTTGTTTTATTATTTTTGCATTTTATTTTTTCTTGGGGGTGGCCGCCTCAAGACAGAGCAAGAACAGGGAAAACACAAAAACACAACGAACAAACACAGACAAAACACAAATTCACACACATCTAGGTCACCCAGAAGACCCAGAGACCAGGGTCACCAAGGTCGCTCCAGCACTCACTCCCCCGGCCCCCGACCACCCGGAGAGGTTCCGATCTCGGCAGGCAGACATGCAGCGGAGCCGAAGCCACAAGCCCGCGCACCCTTCAAAATATATGTTCCATGAAATGTAAACTAGCTAACATAATCTACCTTCGATCTAGTTTCCGATGTCAATGCGAACAATCTTCAAAATAGTAAGAGAAATAACTTGCTCAGCGAAAATTGCCGGGAAAAGCGCTCGTGTGACACCGGCTTAAGGGGAGGCAGACCGTTTTTCTGGACCTCCTTCTACCTTATGTTTAGCCCCATTGTTTTAGATTATAAGACGTTCGGCCCATTAGTTTGGCGATGTTAACACCTTTCGCCCCATTTCGTTGTCAATTTTAAGACCTTTCGTACCATTTAGGTGTCGATTATTTCCTGGCGAGCGATAGCAAGCCTGAAATTTTAAGTGGAACCGGCCTTCAGCCGAACATTTTTCTACCGAAAAATGTACAAATTTAGGGGGTGTTTTTCTAAGCTTGATGGAGGTCTAGCGAGAAAACTAAAGAAGATATGAATTAATAGAAAAAAAGAAAAAAAAACGGTCTGTCTCCCCTTAATCCAGCTCTCTTCTCCCCTCTTGCTCCTTCCCTTCACGTCCAGCCCACGCCGAGACGAGTTCATAAGTCCCACAGGTTATAAATCAAGGGGCTCAGGGGGGGGAGGATGAGGGGAGGGGAGTGAGTGGGAGGGGAGTGAGTGGGAGGAAAGTGAGTGGGAGGAGAGTGAGTGGGAGGGGAGTGAGTGGGAGGGGCGTGAGTGGGAGGGGCGTGAGTGGGAGGGGCGTGAGTGAGAGGGGAGTGAGTGGGAGTGAGAGGGAGGAGAGTGAGTGGGAGGAGAGTGAGTGGGAGGGGAGTGAGTGGGAGGGGAGTGAGAGGGAGGGGAGAGAGTGGGAGGTGAGTGAGTGGGAGGGGAGTGAGAGGGGAGTGAGTGAGAGGGGAGCTAGAATGAGTGAGAGGGGAGTGAGTGGGAGGGGAGTGAGAGGGAGGAGAGTGAGTGAGAGGAGAGTGAGTGAGAGGAGAGTGAGTGAGAGGAGAGTGAGTGAGAGGAGAGTGAGTGAGAGGAGAGTGAGAGGGAGGAGAGTGAGTGGGAGGAGAGTGAGTGGGAGGGGAGGGAGTGGGAGGGGAGTGAGAGGGGGAGGGGAGTGAGAGGGGGGGGGGATGGAGTGGGAGGGGGGTGAGTGGGGGGGGAGTGAGTGGGAGGGGCGTGAGTGGGAGGGGAGTGAGAGGGAGGGGAGTGAGAGGGAGGGGAGTGAGTGGGAGGGGAGTGAGAGGGAGGAGAGTGAGTGGGAGGGGCGTGAGTGGGAGGGGCGTGAGTGGGAGGGGAGTGAGAGGGAAGGAAGTGAGTGGGAGGGGGTGAGTGAGAGGGGAGTGAGTGGGAGGGGGCGTGAGAGGGAGGGGAGAGTGGGGGGAGGGGGGAGTGGAGGGAGTGAGTGGGAGGAGAGTGAGAGGGAGGGAGTGAGAGGGAGGAGAGGGTGGAGGGGAGTGAGAGAGGGGAGTGAGTGGGAGGGGAGTGAGAGGGAGGGGAGGGGTGGTGGAGTGAGGGGAGTGAGTGGGAGGGGAGTGAGTGGGGGGGAGTGAGGGGGGGGGGGGTTGAGTGGGAGGGGAGTGAGTGGGAGGGGAGTGAGAGGGAGGAGAGTGAGTGGGAGGGGAGTGAGAGGGAGGGGAGTGAGAGGGAGGAGAGTGAGAGGGAGGAGAGTGAGTGGGAGGGGAGGGAGGGGAGGGAGGAGAGTGAGTGGGAGGGGAGTGAGTGGGAGGGGAGTTCATAAGTCCCACAGGTTATAAATCAGCTGGCTCAGGGGGGGGGGGGGGCAGGGGGGGCAGGTGATGGATGGGGTAGATGAGGAGACATGACGGGCTAGAGTTGACAGAAGATGGAAGTGAAGATGGAGAGGCTAAATGACCGAAGATGAGGATAAATGACGGGCTAGAGTTGACAGAAGGTGGGGTTGAAGGTAGAGATGAAGGATGAATGTAGATGGGGGAAATACGAACTGACAGGATAATAAACGAAGAAATGAAGAGAGAGAGAGGAGATTGTGATGGATTGAGCAGATAAGGACACGGGATATAGCCTAGTTGACAGAGGGTGGGATGGAAGATGAAGATTAGAGTTGGTAAGTGGAGGAATAATAAATACAAAAACTGAAAGGCACATTGACAAAATAGTATATGGATAATAGGGAAGGAGCCTCATTTCTTTGTCAATATGAAGACCTTTCGTGCCATTTAGGTGTCGATTGTTTCCTGGTGAGCGATAGCGAGCCCATAATTTTAGAAGAAACCGGCCTTTGCCCGGAACATTTTTCTACCGAAAAATGTACAAATTTATCTTAAAAGGGGGTCTAGGGGGTGGTTTTTAAGCTTGATGTAGGTCTAGCGAGGACACTCAAAAATATATTCATACATAAATATATAGACCAAAAAACAAGCACTACCCCCTTAACAGATAAATGGGAATTGAGATGGATACGGCAGAAGGAGAGACAGGACGGGATACAGTTGACAACAGGTGGGCTCGAAGATGGAAGGGATAGTTGATTGAAGATAGAACAATATGACAGGGAGATTAATTAAATATGGAATATAAGAGATATAGGAAAGTGTAAAGCAGTTAGAGGGAAGAGTTTACAATATATATATATATACCGGTGTATATATATAGGAAAAACGATTGAATATGTTAAAAATAATTGAAGAAGGGGATGGTGATAGATGGGCTAGATGAGACATGGCGGGATAGAGTTGACAGTAGCTGGGGTAGACATTGTAGGAGATAGGTAGTAGATGGAGAGGATAGTTGATCATAAAGACACAGGAGGTTAGCAAGGAGGAGAGGGAGGCGCAGAAGGAGGTATGGGAGGAGGAGGAGGTTAGTCAGGAGGAGATGTAGCAGAAGGAGGAGGAGGAGGAGCAGAAGGAGGAGGTGGAGCAGTGGAAGGAGGAGGAGGAGGTGTAGCAGTGGAAGGAGGAGGTGGAGGAGGAGGAGGTGGAGCAGGAGCAGGAGGAGGTGGAGGGGATGGTGTAGATGAGGAGACATGACAGAATATAGTTGACAGATGATGGGATTGAACCTCGAAACCGAGAAAATATATAATTTTCGCGGCTTCGAGGATCGAACTTGGGGGTTCGTTTTCCGAATTTGGGTCCCTTACTGCAAAGTTCCACATTCGTGTTAAGTCCAGATCTACTGTAGTCTATGGACGATTATATTCAGCTTAAGAAAGGCCTCCAAACTACCAGGTTCCCATATATATAACTTAACCTTTTTAACTACCACATATACTTCCTAAGCTGCATACAATTGTCTAATTATAGCTATAATACAATACAACAGACGTCACTGGTACAGAGGGGGTTAATATCAGCGACCTTACATCTTGGGAAGTTTGGTGGGAACAGCTGGAATTACACCTCTAACTCCCTACTACTCCATCCTTCCCTTTGTCTGCAGTCGCTCTATAGCCAACTAACTAACTAACTAACTAACTCTCTCTCTCTCTCTTCATTTATATTTTTTCTATAATTTCCTTCATCTTTCCTTTTCTATTGAATATGCCATCTCTACTAGAATTAAGTCCTGACCACCTCGTTTGGATCGTAAGGTCTGTGTGGCCAGTGTATCTACTGTATGTAAATATATGTAACACCATTTGTTTCTCTCTCTCTCTCTCTCTGAACAACTCCGAAAACCACATTTTGGTCTCTGTCTCACTAGATATATCACACACTCACACACTATCTCTCTCTCTCTCTCTCACTCTCTTTATGACTGAACAACTCCGAGAACTATATTTTTGTCTCTCTGTTTCACTAGATATATATATCACAGTCCTGCCTTCACTCTTCGCTGTTCTCAAATCCTACATCCTCCCCCTCCAGAAAAACGAACAATAAATAAATAGAACACGGCCGTCAAATATGTCTCACATATTATATTCGCTCTCTCTCTCTCTCTCTCTCTCTCTCTCTCTCTCTCTCTCTCTCTCTCTCTCTCCATGGATTTTACTCTTCACAGTTTTCAGTTCCTTCCTCGAGAAAACAAAAAACAAAAATCTATCTATCTACCTATATACGCAGGCCCAATCCCCACTTTTCCGACTCAAGCACGAGCCAGAATAGGGACAACACAAAACACAACAGAAAACAATGAACACACAAAAACAAAATGCAAATTCACACACATCCAGGAGAAGACCCAAAAATAAATAAATATATAACTATACAACATCCGTCAATCTCTGTTTCACAATATATCCTCTCCCTCTCAATATATTACACACTTCACAACTCAGACTTTATTCCTACCCCTCTTGACGAACAAACAAAATACATATTCAAACTAGTATACGACATAGATCTGTCGTATATACTGTAATAAACTATGTTCACCTTTGTTGTCAATTCAAGTAAAGCGTTCCGAAATATTGTTAGACTAAAGTTGCTGATCAAATGCTATATAGCGGAAAAGTGCTCGTGTAACCCAACCCCCATATGTGATGAGTGTGTGTGTGTGTGTGTGTGTGTGTGTGTGTGTGTGTGTGTGTGTGTGTGTGTGTGTGTGTGTGTGTGTGTGTGTGTGTGTGTGTGTGTGTGTTTGTGTGTGTGTGTGGGTGTGTGTGTGTGTGTGTGTGTGTGTGTGTGTGTGTGTGTGTGTGTGTGTGAGTAAGACAGAGTAAAATTAAATGAAACCGAGTATAGGGAAGGTGGGGGAATAGCTCTAGGGCTATACCTAGAGTCCCCAATTTGTGAACAGGGTAAATGCTGGTTCCATACAGTACACTTGATCTAAAAGGTAATCACTCTCACTCTCTCTCTCTCACTCACTCACTCACTCACTCACTCTAACTCTCTCCCTCCCTATACTACCCTTGATGTTAATATTCCCATACAGCGACTGCCTTTTCCCCGGAGTGAGCCAGGCAAACCGAGGACCTTCCCTCAACATGTCCAGCCCTAATCTGTTCCCCTCCATCACACCCTCTACCTCCTCTACATTCGTCTTTGGTACTTTATCTTTTTTTCCTTCTCTCTACATTCCCTTCTCCCTCCTCTCTACATTCGTCTTTTCTCCTTTCTTATCTTTTTTCCTTCTCTCTACATTCGTCTTTGGAACTTTCTCCTCTTTGTTTTCCTTCTCTCTTCATTCGTCTTTGGTCCTTCTTCCTTTCTTCCTTGCCCTCTTCTCTTCATTCATCGTTCTTTCTCCTTTCTTCCTAGTCCTCCTCTCTTCATTCGGCTTTGGTCTTGCCTCCTTTCTTCTGTTTCCTCTCTGCCTTCATTTTTGGTTCCTTCATTCTTCATTCGTCTTTGGTCCTTTCTCCTTTCTTCTGTTTTCTTCCTCTCTTCATTCGTCTTTGGTCCTTCCTCTTTTCTTCTGTTTCCACCTCTCGTCATTCTTCTTGTTCCTCTTGCATATTCCCTTTTCGTCTCTTCCGTGTAATATTCGCTTCTCTTCCCTGTCTCATTTCTAGTGCTTTATATTCCTTCTCCCTTCCTATCTTTCCTTGTTTTACTCTATGCATTCCCCTTCACCTTCACATATTCCTTGTTTTACTCTATGCATTCCCCTTCACCTTCACATATTCTTTGTTTTACTCTATGCATTCCCCTTCACCTTCACATATTCCTTGTTTTAATCTATGCATTCACCTTCACATATTCCTTGTTTTATTCTATGCATTCCCCTTCACCTTCACATATTCCTTGTTTTACTCTATGCATTCCTCTTCACCTTCACATATTCCTTGTTTTAATCTATGAATTCCCCTTCACCTTCACATATTCCTTGTTTTACTCTATGCATTCCCCTTCACCTTCACATATTGGTCTCACTCCTCATCCTTCTACTTTATTTGCTCTTTTTCTATCTCCCTTTACCTTTTGTTTATCTCCCTTTTATTTTGCTTCCTCTTCTCTTTCTCTCTCTACTATTCCTCCTCTACGAGTCTCTTCCTTATTATCCCTCTCTTTCCCCTTTATCCCTGTTCCTTTTCTTTCCTTCTTGATATCCCTCAACTCCCATCCATCACCACCCTTTTCTTAAAGACGTTGTTGTTGTCTTTTGCACAAACCCCCCCCCTCCCCTCCCCACCCACACACTCATTTATTTGTCAATATTAAGACTTTTCGTGTCTGTTAGGTGTCGATTGTTTTCCTGGCAAGCTATACCGTGCCTGCCTGTAATTAAATACATCGACACATGTACAAATTTATCTTGAAGGAGGGTCTTGGGGTGTTTTTCTTTAAGCTTGATGGAGGTCTAGGGAGGAAACTAAATAAATGATAAAATTATATATAACCTACACGAGCAAAACAAAATAAAGGTTAAGCCATACATACATACATACATGAAAAAGCAAACACTAGCAGCTAAGCACTAGAGAAAGTAAATGTTGTTTTCTTTCAGGCTTCAAGCTATTTGTATCCTGAACATATTCTCCAAAAAGGCCCAATCGAGGTTTGCATGGATATTAAATCTCAAAGTTTCGGGCATTTGAGGTTTGGAATACGACTTACTCGACTCTTATGTATATAAATCCCCAGGGCATGTTTGGTTGCTGTGGTAACAGTGGAATGTCAATGTGTGTGTGTGTGGGGTGTAGGGGGGGGGGGGGGGGGGTAGAGAGTGTGTGTGTGTGCACAATATATATATATATATTATATATATATATATATATATATATATATATATATATATACTATATATATATATATATATATATATATATATACTGTATATATATATATATATATATATATATATATATATATATATATATATATATATATATTATAATAAATAACTAACATTAGACTTCACGCAGCTTAGGAAGGACCTCTAGCAATCCAAGGGGTCAAACGTATCTCAACTGACTCCCACAGATCCCCTTTCAACTAAATACACTCGTCTATGATAACCAGGCCTGAATTCAGAAACGCGTCAATGTATACTGAAAGTCCAAATGGTCCAGATTAAATCCCTCAAGTGAAAATCTGCACTTAACTCTGAATGTGGTGTTAAGGGGGGTCACCTGATGTTTTTATCTTTCTCTGGCTTGTATCCATTCGGCCCCATTCAACCAATTGTTTTAAGACGTTTATCCCCATCCAGGTGTCTATCTCTTCTATCTCTTGGCGAGCGATAGCGAGCCAGCATTGTATGGAGAAATCCGGCTTCGCCGGCGAACTTTTTCTATCGAAAAATGTACAAATCTAGCTTGCTGTAAACAAAAAAATATATATAAATATATAATTATATTGACACCTGGATGGGGGTAAACGTCTGTAAAAGTAGGCTTAATAGGGCCGAATGTATACAAGCCAAAGAGAGAGGGAGAAAAAAAGCGAGGTGGGCCTCCTTAAACGATGCAGTCAACGGTCAATGCCATTCAGTGTCAACAAACATCAGCTGTTACATGATGGGGAACGAGAACACAAAAGTCGAATATGATAGGTCAAGTGAAAAATATATGGTTCCATAGGGATTGGGCCCATACGGGATTGGGCCCATACGGAATATACGGAATTGGGCCCATACGGGATTGGAACCTAACCTAACCTAACCTAACCTAACCTAACCTAACCTAACCTAACCTAACCTAACCTAACCTAACCTAACCTAACCTAACCTAACCTAACCTAACCTAACCTAACCTAACCTAACCTAAGTGGGCCCAATCCCGTATGGGCCTAATCCCGTGGTCACCAAAATATATATCACATACAGAGTGATACGGTCAAAGAATTAATATTTTTCGTAAGGTGAGGCAGGCTCTATATTTGGTTGAAGGGGGGGATGGGCCGGTTTTCTGGACCACTTTCTCCCTCATGTTTAGCCCCATTAGTTTTCAGATGTTAAGATGTTTGCCCCAATAGTTGGTCGATTTTAAGATCTTTCGCCCGATTTCTTCGTCAATATTTAGACCTTTCGTGCTATTTAGGTGTCGATTTTTCCCCTGGCGAACGATAGTGAGCCTGTAAAGTTGGAAGTACCGGCCTTCGGACGGGAAAATTTTCTACCGAAAAATGTACAAATTAATCTAGAAGGGGGATCTAATGGATGTTTTTTTTTCTTTAAATTTGATGGATGTCTAGGGAGGAAGCTAGAAAAATAATGAATACATGCAAAAATCGGCCAAAAAGTGAACCATCTCCCTTTAACATAAGATGCCCCCAGATATTAACTAATTAAGTTTGACTATTTCGTATATTATATTTGCTTTACAATAATTGATAGTGTACTAATTTGGTTGATATCATAACGAACATGATAAACATTAATAATGCATGTAGCCCGATTGAGAGGCCATCAATGGACAAATAATAGTGATATATTCTTAATAATTATCTGTCCTAACAATATGACAAATTTAAATGTAGACCTCGGCCATTAAAAAATAAAAAATAAAAGAAAAAATAAATATATCAAAAACTACAAAGCAATGTTATTTGCATAATTTTATAATTTGTTTTGTTATTATTATTATTTGTATTGTTTTTGTTAATCCATGTTATCAGTGCTTGTGACCTAACTTGCTGACTTAAATCTCTCTATTATTAACATATCTATACAAAAATATAGCTTTAGTTTATGTACAGTGGGACTCATTAGTTCGCCGAATATGCACAGTCGCACTAATAAGTAATGTTATACAGTACATAGTGAGGTTTCACAATAACATTAGTCACCACAATGCAAAATGCAATAAAGAAATAAAATCTGTTTGATTTTGTCCTATTGTAGTTTCCTAATCCAAATAAAAAATAAAATTGTAGTTATATATATTATAATATATACCGTATATATACCGGTATATATATATATATATATATATAATATATATATATATATATATATATATGTATATATATATACCGGTATATATATATATATATATATATATAATATATATATATATATATATATATATATATATATATATATATATATATATATATATATATATATATATATTTACATATACTGTATATAATCATCCCTCTTCCCTTCCGCTCTTTCACGCATTCAATTCATCTCTCTCTCTCTCTCCGTTTTGGAAAATTCTGCTTAAGATGCGAGGTACTGGTGGACACATTACCATATACACACACAAAACCGCCTTCCTCACAGACACATACACACACACACGGAAACGCACACACACATACACGGAAACACACACACACACACAAATACATACATCAAAGCAAACACACAGACAAACGCAGCTCCACACACACACACACACACACACATGCACAGTCGCATACAAAAACAAAAGCTTGCACACATTCATAAAATTACCCGCATGCTCTCACCATCAAACGCACATACACCCCCCCCCCCCCCTTCTCACACACACACACACACAGGCCCCTGCTTAATATTCCCCGGCATAGAATACGTCAGCACCAGTCGGACAGTCATTTGTGTGTGTGTGTGTGTGTGTGTGTGTGTGTGTGTGTGTGTGTGTGTGTGTGTGCGTGTGTGTGGGTGTGTGTGCGTGCGCGTTCATCACAAAATACGACGTGCAAGTGTTGCTGACACTGATCAAATATGTTTAACTTTGTGCACCTCCAATCGCATCATAACTTCATTTTAGTATATATATATATATATATATATATATATATATATATATATATATATATATATATAAATTTTCTTTAATACATACGAGGTTGAAAGAAATGGCAATTTCTGCGTTGGAAATTTTATTATTCAAAGTTTCCAGGTCTCTGATGAGTTCAGAGACCTGGAAACTTTGAATAATAAAATTTCCAACGCAGAAATTGCCATTTCTTTCAACCTCGTATGTATTAAAGAAAATTTATTACCTGGCTTTACTAACATATATATATATATATATATATATATATATATATATATATATATATATATATATATATATATATATATATACCGGTACATATATATATATAAAATTGTATATCACCAGTCATGATATTTACATAATATTTATAGAGAACCGTATGACGAAAGATGCGTCCCATATTTAGAACTTTAAAGTTTAAATTCCTTTTAGGAGGCAAACAAAACAACTGAATAACTCAGAATGCATTAAGGCTTTGCTCATGTTTGGTTAGGATATTTTTTTTTTTTTTTTTTGTTCGTACTAGAACAATACCCAAAGCTAAAAATATATAATATATACACACATTTTCAGTGACATTATCGCCTTGCAGATCTGAAACGCATTTTTACGTTTCATATTGGTTTTCATTAGACGATTTTATGGAAGTTAGGAAGGATATGTAGGGACCAAAGGGGTGAATGCTATCTCAATTAACTCGTTAGCTCCCACAAGTTCACATACCTAAGCTAAATAAAATCGTCTAATGATAGCCAGAATAAACAGTCAAAACGCGTCATGATCCACAAAGGGTTAATATAACTTTGGCCGACATTTTTATCTTAACCCCTTCTGTACCGGCGACGTCGTTTTAATTTTAGTCTAGCTATATTCAGACGAATTTGTGCAGTTTAAGAAGGATCTGTGGTAGTAAAAATGGTTAAGTGAGATAGTTTGAAGCCTGTTAATTGCTAGAGGTCTTTCCTAAACTTAATGAAGTCATCTAAAGTTGCCAGAATATAACGAACAGAACGTCAACTCTTCAATCCAAGAATTGGCGAATGTATAGTAATATGGACGGTCAGTTTTCTTTTGACTGTTGAAATTTTGGCTTCACGATGGCAAAAATATGGTCAGTCCTGTGGCAGTATATTTATGTAATGCTTTGTAATTGTGTGTATATGTTTCTTGAGCCGCATATTTAGCCCCCCTGAATACGAGAGACCATTCCTAAGTTCAAGAAAATAGTTTAGCGTAAGTAATGACACAATAAGACAAACGGATATTTAGTCCCCCTGAATACGAGACCATTCCTAAGTTGAAGAAAATCGTTTAGAGTAAGTAATAAAAAAAATAAAAAAAAAAACACATTTAGCCCACCTGAAGACAAGAGATCATTCCTAAGTTCAATAAAATCGTCTAACAAAATAATAAAATAAATATAAAGTGTCGTAGTTATCTCCCTTGTCCCCCCGATACCTCTCCCGATCACAAACGAGGGGATATTGCATAACTACCCACAATATATCCCACCGTTTGAAAGCTACACGAATGTCATATGCACAGTTTTTCGACCAATAAATGCAATATTACACATCCCCATCACGTAGTGCTACCAAAAAATCTAAATCCTAAATAAAAAGGTGTGGAGAAAAAGTACAAAATTTAAATGGTTTCTACGATCGTTCGCTCTCGTTCGCCCTCATATTTGTCAACGAAACCAGAAATAGTTATTATTTGTCAACGAAACCAGAAATAGTTATTATTTGTCAACGAAACCAGAAATATTTATTATTTGTCAACGAAACCAGAAATATTTATTATTTAACCCGTTCAGTACCAGGGACGTCCTTTTCATCCTATTCTGGCAACCATTAGACGATTTTATTCAGCTTGGGAAGGACCTCTAGCAATACTAAGGCATCTAACTCTCTCAACCAACCCTTTTAACTACCACAGATCCTTCCTAAGCTGCATAATATCGTCTAAATATAGCTAGAATAAAATATAACACGTCGCTGGTATTCAAGAGGTTAAGCGATGTCAATAATTCGTGTACTTGATAATTGCGGTTAGTCACAATTGTATAGTAATTATTAACCTCTTCTTGTGATCTACTTTTCATTATATTCTGGCAACCATTAGACGGTTTTGCTCAGTTTAAGGGGAGGTATTAAGTTTGTTCCCTAGACCTCCATCAAGCTTAAAATAACACCCCCTTGAGTCCCTTTCAAGATAAATTTGTACATTTTTCGGTAGAAAAATGTCCCGGCCGAAGGCCGGTTCCTCTTAAATTACAGGCTCGCTATCGCTCGCCAGGATAAAATCGACACCTGAATTGCACGAAAGGTCTTAATATGGGGTGAAAGTTATTAAAATCGCTAAACTAATGGGGCAAACGTTTCATAATATCAAAAGCAATGGGGCTAAACATGAGGGAGAAAGGGGTCAAGAACAAAATCCCTCAAGTGGATATCTCCCCCTTAAGAAGGATGTCTATTAAATAAAAAGCTACAGACTATCTCAATTTAGGTGCTTATGTTCTGGGTGTGGTGTCCCGAGTTGGAATCCCGGGAAGACCATACGCTTTCATTAATTTATTCAAGTACATTGGGGTTTGTAATTGATGATTAATGTTAAGAACGGGGCGTTACTTATTAAGCCTCTTAGCTACCATATATCCTTGCTAAGCTACCATATATCCTTGCTAAGCTACACGAAATCGTCTAAATGTAGCTGACATCAAATACCAAAGACGTCACCGGTAGAGAAGGGGTTAACTCATTTGCATAAACCTGGACAAACCGAGGACCTTAACCCTTTCAAGCTCCAATACGCATTTCTGTTTTGTTTTCTGGTAATTATTAGACGATTTTATTCAGATTAAGAAGGGTATATGGAAGTCAGAGGGTTGATTGAGAGAGCCCTTACCCTTTTAAGGGGAGGTTTTTAGTGTGTTTCCTAGACTTCCATCAAGCTTGAAATTACTCCCCCTTGACCCCTTTTCAAGATAAATTTGTACATTTTTCGGTAGAAAAATTTCCCGGCCGAAGGCCGGTTTCTCTTAAATTACAGGCTCGCTATCGCTCGCCAGGAAAAAATCGACACCTAAATGGGACGAAAGGTCTTAAAAGTGACATAAATGGGGTGAAACTTCTTAAAATCGCCTAACTAATGGGGCAAACATCTTAAAATCTCAAAAGCAATGGGGCTAGACATGAGAGAGAAAGGGGTCCAGAAAAAAGTCCCTTAAGTGGATATCTCCCCTTAATACCCACAGATCCTTCCTAAGCAGCATACAATCGTCTAATGATAGCCAACATATACTGCTAAAACGCGTCAGAGCTTCAAGGGGTTAATTGGTAATATTGAAATTAGTTGAGGATAGTCGTTAATGGTTAATTAAGGGGAGGCAGTTGGTTTTTCGAGTCCTCCTCCCTCGTGTTTAGCCCTATTAGTTATGAGATTTCAAGACATTCGCTTCATTAGTTTGGCGATTTTCAGACCTTTTGCCCCATTCCTTTGCCAATATTAAGACCTTTCGTGCCATTTAGGTGTCGATTTTTTTCCTGGCGAGCGATAGCGAGCCTGTAGAGGAGGAATCGCCCTTCGGCCGCGACATTTTTCTACCGAAAAATGTCCACATTTATATCGAAGGGGGGTCTTGTGGGTGATTTTTTATGATTGATAGAGGTTTAGAGAGCAAACTAAACCCCCTCCTTAAACCATTGATCCGAACCAGTAAATTATGCTGCACAATACCGTCTGAGCTCCCTTAATATATGTGTTGGCTAGACATAGTTTGAACATCTCTGACCAAAGTTACTCATGCTAGACAAAGCGATGGACTAACTTAACCCCTTCCGTACCGGCGACGTCTTTGTTATTGTACTCTAGCTATATCCAGACGATGTTATGCAGCTTAAGAGGGGTCTATGGTAGTAAAAAGGGTTAATTAAGATAGTTCGAAGCGTGAAGACTGCTGGAGGCCCTTCCTAAACTGAATAAAATAATAGTTGCCAGAAAATAACGGAAAGAACGTCACCAGTACAGAAGGGGTTAAGGGGAGGTATTTACTTTGTTCCCTAGACCTCCATCAAGCTTAAAATTATACCCCCTTGAGTCCCTTTCAAGATAAATTTGTACATTTTTCGATAGAAAAATTTCCCGGCCAAAGGCCGGTGCCTCTTAAATTACAGGCTCGCTATCGCTCGCCAGGATAAAATCGACACCTGCATGGCACAAAAGGTCTTAATATGGGCTGAAAGTTCTTAAAATCGCTAAACTAATGGGGCGAAAGTGTTATAATATCAAAAGCAATGGGGCTAAACATGAGGGAGAAGGGGGTCAAGAAAAACATCCCTCAAGTGGAAATCTCCCCTTAAGAGACTCAGATATGGTAAAAGAAAAATCTTAGATATTTTAGTTTGGTCCTTTCCAACTTATTCTTAGTGTTCTGCTTATTGCATTACTGATCATGTATTCAGTTACAAATGCAATTTCTTGAACACATTTGAATACTAAACATACACGTTCACCATCACACATGTACTGTACACCAACAAGTACACATCAATAACCCATCTCTTGTACACCTAATCCCATGTACACCAACAACAAGTACACATCGGTATCACTTCTCATGTAAACCCAAATCCCATGCCCACAAATAAGTACATACCTACATCACGCCTCATGTACA
The DNA here is from genome assembly GCA_032716605.1 of Paralithodes platypus. NCBI lineage: Eukaryota > Metazoa > Arthropoda > Malacostraca > Decapoda > Lithodidae > Paralithodes > Paralithodes platypus. The sequence continues at coordinate 14,840,792 of CM064501.1, read as the reverse complement.
CTAACTTACATATACCGTACACCAAACTCCAATGTAGTCTACACCATCACACAACATGTACCGTACACCAAACTCCAATGTAGTCTACACCATCACACAACATGTACCGTACACCAAACTCCAATGTAGTCTACACCATCACACAACATGTACCGTACACCAAACTCCAATGTAGTCTACACCATCACACAACATGTACCGTACACCAAACTCCAATGTAGTCTACACCATCACACAACATGTACCGTACACCAAACTCCAATGTAGTCTACACCATCACACAGCATGTACCGTACACACCACGTATGCCATCAAACCGTAATGTACACCAAACCACCATGTACACCCCCAAATACACTCACACATCCACCTGTACACTAAAACCCTACATGTACACCACACCACCATGTACACCCCCAAATACACTCACACATCCACCTGTATACTAAAACCCTACATGTACACCAAACTCCCATGTACACCAAATCCCCATGTACACCCCCAAATACACTCGCACACCCACCTGTATACAAAAACCCTACATGTACACCAACCCTCCATGTACACCCCAAATATACTCACACACCCACTTGTACACTAAAACCCTACATGTACACCAAACCCCCATGTACACCCCCAAATACACTCGCACACCCACCTGTATACTAAAACCCTACATGTACACCAACCCCCCCCCCATGTAAACCCCAAATACACTCACCCACCCACCTGTACACTTCGTCATCAATATTCCAACTTGAGCCGCTGAGCCAGTGAATAAATCCACCACAATTTAAAAAAAATATATATACATACAAATTCCTGATGCCTTTTCCTCTCTCTCTCTCTCTCTCTCTCTCTCTCTCTCTCTCTCTCTCTCTCTCTCTCTCTCTCTCTCTTACTAACCCATCTGTCCTCTATTAACTTCCTAATCCTGCCACGGACATTAGTTCCAGGGCAGCAATTCCCTTTCCAATGTTCCCTTACCCACTCTAAACCACTGTTTGGACACTTGATCCTCAGTGTTTTGGAGGACAAGCAACCTAGAAGAGTCACTAGATCTGTTGTTGCTTGATTTCCTTTGTACTCCTTTGTACTCTCTCTCTCTCTCTCTCTCTCTCTCTCTCTTTTTATTTATCTATCTATATATACATGTATCTATCTAGCCTTACCTATATTACCTCTTCATGTACAGTATATATTTTTTTCATTTTCCCTTTCTCATGTGTTCGTGTTGTTTGTATTTTTCATGTTTCTACTAAGAGAGAAGAAGAGACGTGAAGAGAAGAGAAGAAGAGTAGAAGAGAGGAAGAGAAGAGAAGATAAGAAAAAAGAAGAAAAGAGAAGAAGAGAAGAAGAGAAGAGAAGAAGAGAAGAGAAGAAGAGAAGAGAAGAAGAGAAGAGTAGAAGAGAGGAAGAGAAGAGAAGATAAGAAAAGAGAAGAAGAGAAGAGAAGAGAAGAAGAGAAGAAGAGCAAAGAGAAGAAGAGCAAAGAGAAGAAGAGCAAAGAGAAGAAGAGAAGAGCAAAGAGAAGAAAATAAAATAAATTGGAAGAAAAAAAATGAGACAAGACGAGAAAAGAAGAGAACAAAAATGAAAATGAAAATAAGAGCAGAAAAAATAAGATAATAATAAAAAAATAAGATAACAAAAAGAGTAGGAGAGAAGATACAGATAGACAGACAGACAGACAGAGAGTAGGAAATAAGATATACAGACAAACAGACAGAAAGAGTAGGAAAGAAAATACAGACATACAGACAACAATAGTAGGAAAGAAGATACAGACCGAGTAAGCTGCAGTCTTATGTGTTCCAATATCCCCTTCACTAATATCGGGAAACATAGCGGGTACTACTGCAGGAGAGGTATTATGAACGGGTGGTGGGAGAGGTGGGAGAGGTGGGGGGGGGGCTTTGATTTACGGCACCTACACGAGCGTTTCATCTGCGGATTCTATACAGGCTTGAAATTTAATCTTAGGCCTTATTACATTTCTCGCTTCTGTATCTCCTTCATATTTACTCTCACTGTCTCTTACATATATACAGTACATGCATATATATATATATATATATATATACTTTGTTTTTGTGAGATAAAAGGCAGGCTGCCTGTACCGAGTGTCTCCCCCAAAGCCAAAAGAGTGACAGAGAGTCATATGCTAGGGAGGGGGTATGCACTACTGAGAGAGCTCTGAAGAACACTGATTGTTGTAATAGCGATATAAACAGTAATCTAATCGTGGCGTTAAGCCATTTTGGGAACGGGTGAGAAACTCAGCGATCACACAAAACTACACACGTTTACCCTACATTTACAGACATTTCCCTCTAATATCTTCTCCGACTTCACCCCTCTCCTTCCATACTACTCTTTGTTTATGCACCCTTTACCAGTACACACTTTTACCAGTACTTGTACCTACACACAACACAGATATCAGCTCCTATATCTACACACCCAATTCACTTTTACAAGTACGTATACCTACATATCACTCTACATATACTTTTACCAATACTTACTGTACAGTCGGCCAAATATGTGATGTTGCGGCACCAAGTATATTTCGATCAATAATTAGTATCAGCACTATCTAAGCATTAATTCATCGTTTCGAATGAGATATTCAAACATGTTCCTATCTTTACACACCGTATTCAACATCTGATAGACATTAATACAGCACACAGCGATTAAAACGTAATGACAGCGGAGACACGACTTATTTGGCCAACTGTACCAGTATATATTAGTATATACAAACACACTCGTTTATTACAGGTAGCGCCACCAAACACACTCGTTTATTACAAGTAGCGCCACCAAACACATTCGTTTATTACAGGTAGCGCCACCAAACACACTCGTTTATTACAGGTAGCGCCACCAAACACACTCGTTTATTACAGGTAGCGCCACCAAACACACTCGTTTATTACAGGTAGCGCCACCAAACACACTCGTTTATTACAGGTAGCGCCACCAAACACACTCGTTTATTACAGGTAGCGCCACCAAACACACTCGTCTATTACAGGTAGCGCCACCAAACTTGACAATAATCTGGACAACTTAACTTCTTATAACTCGAAATGAATGAAAGCAATCGGGCTGACATTTCTATCATTTGGGAAGAGTCTACCAGGAAATAGATGTGGATATATAAAGCCAATTTGCTCAAGGTCCTTTTGAGTTACGATGAGGTCAGGGATCGAGATTATTGTCAAGTTCGTTGGCGCTACCTATAGTACACTTCCGGACCACTATCTCTCGACTTGGTGCCAGTTGATGATACGATAAACATACAAGAAAAACCACATCAATCTGGTAGCCCAATTATCCCTTACTTCAGTATTAGTTGAGAGGTCCTGACTGAAATATTCAGACACCACCAAAACCATTAACCACCCTTGAACCTGCCCCCTCGCCACTTCTATTATATTATATTTTCACAATAAACACGGTGAGATGACGGAGCTTGGCCATCAAAAGCCAAAGCCAGCTAAGCACCTGCTCCCGTTTCAATTAGCAACTCACTCGACTCATGCCGTATTGCTAGCATAAGAAGTCAACCGCTACAAACCAAGCCCTCCACCACCCAGGCCCAACCTCAACGACACAGAGTGAAGAACACATTAGAAAACGCTCAGCCAACGTTCGACCAAGACCCAGTGTTAAATTACAGCTAGGAGATGTTTATGCAAATTCCTCACCAACCCCCTCAATACCCCCCCATCGAGGCTTGTAATCATATTCGAAATGCAATTAGCCAGGCTAGCAAACAAACCAAATTCCCTTAACTGCCTTCCTCACTAACCACCACCATACAAGCTTCTAATTCCCTAAACCTTCCCCAAACAATAATTCCCTGTTACGCACCCCAACAGGCCACACCTGGGGTTAAGCCTCTTAATAATAAATATAAAATGTCATCCCAGATCAAGAAGCATCCTTCCCATAATTTTAGTGCAACTACAAGCTTCACAGTAAATAAAAAACCTCTCCGGCTGAATGGGAACGAATGGATACAACCAAGAAAGAGAGAACAAAAACAGGTTAGCCCCCTTAACCTAACAGTATTAGTTGAGAGCTACTGGCTGAAATGTCCAGACACCACCAAAACCATTAAGGGAACCCATCTCGCTTTTTTCTCTATCTCTCCCCCTCTCTTTGGCTTGTATCCATTCGGCCCCATTCCGCCTACTGTTCTAAGATGTCTACCCCCATCCAGATGTCAATATTTTCCTGGTGAGCGGTAGCGAGCCAGCATTTATATATTTTTGTTTTGAAAGCAAGCTAAATTTGTACATTTTTCGATAGCAAAATGTCTCCGGCGAAGCCGGATTTCTCCATACAATGCTGGCTTGCTATCGCTCGCCAGGAAGATATCGACACCTGGATGGGGATAACGTCTTAAAACAGTTGGCTGAATGGGGCCGAATGGATATAAGCCAGAGGAAGAGAGAAAAGAAAGTAGGTGACCCACCCTTAACCACCCTTGAACCGGCCCCCTCGCCACTTCTATTATATACATTTTCACACTAAACACACACATTATATCAGTA
>CM064501.1:14791221-14833721 GCA_032716605.1 Paralithodes platypus | reverse complement strand
GGCTCTCTGCGAGAGGGCTGGTTATCACACAGAGGCCCACGTCTCTTCAACAAACTCCCACGGCGAGTAAGAGACATGAGGGACATCTCGTTAGACAACTTCAAGAGAGCCCTAGATGTCGAACTGCAAAAAGTGCCAGACGAGCCCATCCTCGCAAGGGAGCGAGCTGTCGCTTCAAACAGTCTACTGCACCAAATCACCACCCATAACGAGGGGCATCACGCTCCTTGGTGCCGCTAGAAGAGTGGCGAACACATCAAAAGGTATCAAAAGGTAAGTCAGCATGGAAATAAAGAAGTCATTGCATGATAGTGTGGCAATCCCGACATTGACGTACGGGAGTGAAGCATGGACGTTGTTGGAGAGGCACAAGTCAAGAACGAGAGGGGTGGAAATGAGTTACATGAAAAGTGCATGCGGAATTACAAGAAGAGATAGACAAAAAAATGAGAAAGTACGAGAACGGTTTGGTGTGGATGTGTAAGAACACCTTGAGTGGTTCGGCCATGTGGAACGTATGGGAAGCGAGAGAATGACTAAAAGAGTGTACAAGAGTGAAGTGGAAGGACAGAGAGGAAGAAGTAGACCGAGAGTGAGGTGGAAAGATGGAGTTGAGAGGTATACAGTACGAGTGAAAGCAGTGTTGGATGGGAGGAGGGGCATCGGCTGACAGGGGACAGAGGTGCATATGGGAGCGATTCATTCGTAACCACCCCTCCGGGGATCATGACGTCTGGCAATAGATAGAAGATTCACAATGTCGCCAGCATTTGTTAATCAACAATTCGTCTGTAATGAATGACTAAGCTAAATTAATCAGCGAGGCGATAATTGAAGCAGATAAACTAATTAGGTACCGGTAGTCGTCGTAATGAACGTATTAAAATAAGCATGCCCTCCAGTAGTTCACCCAATTAATAAAAGTGGTATATCTCATTGTTAAATACATGTTCTACACGTACACACCTTATTCATCATTTGGTAGACAGTGTGGTGGAAAGAAGAAAAAGAAAGGGAAGAAGCCGGAGAAGAAAATTAAAATATAGAGCTAACAGCGTAAGAATAATAAGACAAAGTACAGGCATAGGAAAGAAGACCCAAAAGGTACAACATTAACACTATCTGCTGCAACGTCTTGGAGGTCATTATGGTATTGTTTAATTTTTATTCAGGGTTTTAATTGTTTTTGCCATTTTCGAACAATGTGTTTTTAGTTTACCCCGATACTTGGAAAAACGCCTCTCCAAATCCCCTTCAAACTAATAAAAAAACGTCCCCCAGACCCCCTTCAAGCTAAATGTGTACATTTTTCGGTAGAAAAATTTCCCGGCCAAAGGTCGGTTTCTTTCAAATTGCAGGCTCGCTATCGCTCGCCCAGGAAAAATCGACACCTTATTGGGTTGAAGCATCATATAATCGCCAAACTAACGCGATGAAACGTCTTAAAATCTCCAAGCTAATGTAGTAAAACTGGGAGGATCTAAATTGGCCCGTCCTGCACCTAATAGGGTTAACGAGGAGAGAAGATATTAAAGCTCTGACAGGTTTTCATTTTTCTTTAATTAAACGTAGGTTTGTACAAATTAAGAGAGTCTACCGAAAATAGAAACCGATTACTTTTACCACTAGAGCGTATTGTGGATTTGTGGACATACAATATAAATATGTATGCCAAACAAACCGAGGCCTTTAATTACCACTATCGAAAACTATGCAGTATTATAGTTTTTTAGCTGTTTATTACCTTTGACTTACGATATTGACTAACTAATGATAATTGGATAGTTAGTAAGTTCTAACCGTTGAATTTGCGGTATTAAGTTGACAATAGTGTTTGCCAGTCATAAGACCAAAATAATTAGGACAAATATATATTGTATACCTGTAAAAATAGTTGATATAGTTTTAATTAAATTCCTATCAACGTTTACTAATTCGCATGTAAGGTAGAGGGCGTTAACCCCTTCTGTACCGGCGACGTCCTTTTCATTTTATTTCAGCTATATTTAGAGGATTTTGTGCAGTTTAAGAAGGATCTGTGGTAGTAAAAGGGGTAAAGCGAGATAGTTCAGAGCCTGTTAATTACTGAAAGCTCTTTTTAAACTTAATCAAATCGTCTAATAGTAGCCAGAATAACGTTAAAAGGACGGCACCGGTACTGAAGGGGTTAAATAATCAAATGATTGAAGTTACATGGTGTAGAATAGTAATATATGATGCTTGTAAAATAAAATGTATTAACAATATTAAAAAAAAAAAAAGTAGTAGTAGTAGTAGTAGTAGTAGAAAGTGAATGAGGTGGTGGTGGAGGAGGAGTAAGTGGTGGTAGTGGAGCACGAGGAGGAGGTGGGGAGAGAGAGAAAGGGAGAAGAAGTAGAATGAAGAATACTAAGGAAAAGTAGTAACAGAAGGAGGTAGTGGAGGTGGTGGAGGATATAGGGTGAACTTTAGCCCCTCATACGCACAAAAATGTTGACGGATCACGGAAGTGGGCAAATTAGCTCATCAGGGGATACCTTGTCCGGAAATGGCGCCTAACCCGGAGTAATAATGAATAATTGGATAATTTCTCGGCTACGGCGACTCCCTTGGTAACACTGGGAGGAGGAGGTGAGGAAAGAAGGAGGTGGTGGAGGTGGAGATGGAGGAGAGGAAAGAAGGTGGTGGTGGTGGTGGTGATGGAGTGGAGGAAATAAGGAGGTGGTGGAGGTGAGGAAAGGTGGTGGTGGTGGTGGTGATGGAGGAAAGGAAAGAAGGTGGTGGTGGTGGTGATAGGAGGAAAGGTGGGTGATGGTGATGGATGGGAGGAAAGGTGGGTGGTGGAGGGCAGGAAAGGTGGGTGGTGTTGGTGGTGATGGAGGAGAGGAAAGAAGGAGGATGGTGGTGGATGTGAGGAAAGGTGGGTGGTGGTGGTGGTGGTGGTGAGGAAAGGTGGTGGTGTTGGTGGAGGAGAGGAAAGAAGGACGGTGGTGGTGGGCAGGAAAGAGGGTGGTGGTGGAGAGGAAAGAAAGTGGTGGTGGTGAAGAAAGGAGGGTGGTGGTGGAGAGGAAAGGTGGGTGGTGGTGGCGGTGGTGATGGATCAAAGGTAGAAAGGCGTCATGATGTTGAAGGGGTTAAGGCGTCTGTCAATATATAGATATTTTACTAGTATTTTACTAATTGATGTTAAATACAATTATCAGTACCGGTATACAAAATATTATATATATATATATATATATAATTTTCCTTGAAATTTGAATTGAAACTATTGATAAACCCAAACAAATTACTATCGCAATGTTTTCGAAATCTAAAGTTATAAAATAATTCAATAATAATTAATACCGTATCCAAATGCCAATCCTGAGTTTCACATTTAATTATACAATATGACTAAGGGGTAGTGCGGTCGCGCTAATAAGTCATGTCCCAGCTGTCATTACGTTTGGCTTGCTCTGTGCTTTATTATTGTCTGTCAGATGTTGAATAGGGTGGGGTAAGTGTAGGAACATGTTTTTATATTTCACTCGATATGAAGAAATGAAGCTTAGATATTGTTGATACCAATTATTGATCAAAAAATACTTTGTACCGATACATCACTTATTAGCGCGATTGTACCTGAAGAAATAGCCTACACAAGAATGTAATAAATCCTTAGCTCCAGACCTCCTGCCCGGCTACCTCCACCCCTTCCTACCTCATAATATCCCATCACCATGACAACGTAAAATATACACTCTTTTCTTCTACGGTATTTAATTGTAATTTGATACTTGAGGAGACACATGTGATATTATGCTTTTTTTTTTTTTTTTAATTATTATTATTATTATTATTATTATTATTATTAGACATTTGTATTCAGCTTAAGAAGAACGTTGCTGTTGATCATTCCTAATATAATACAATACATGGTCTAATAATAACCCGAATTAAAGGACTAACAAGGCGTAATCATATTTAATGAGCTAAAACGCCACAAATTAATACCACAGGGGAAAAATGCAAGATTATATACAATTTAACCCTACCGATCCTTCCTAAACAGAACAAACAGAACATTGTGAATACTATAGGAAGCGCCAACGAACTTGACAACAATCTTGATCCTTGATCTCTTTGTAACTCAAAAGGGCCTAGAGCAAACTGGCTGTAAATATATCCACACCTATTTCCTGGTGGGCTCTTCCCAAATGATTGAAATATCAGCCCAATTGCTTGCATTAGTTTTGAGTTAGGAAAAGTTAAGGGGTCAAGATTATTGTCAAGTTCGTTGGCGCTACCTATAGTCAGAACGAATGTAAGAAAAATATAGTCGTACGGCAAGGGATAAATTAATTAGGCCTTCCTTAACTGAACAAAAAATCGTTTAATGATAGCCAGCTTTAAAGGACGAAAGAATTAATTGTGCCCCTTCTTTTTTAAGCTGACACCTTCGCGACGCAGATGGCGAAGCGAAGGGGATTGTAGTTGAAATTGAAGCCGAAATTGTAGGGTTTAATTACGACTGGAGACGAAGGAGAAGGAGGGGGGGGGGGGGGGGGGGGGGGGGAGGGGGAGGGGGAGAGGGAGAGGGAGAGAGAGAGAGAGAGAGAGAGAGAGACAAGGGTGGGGGAGGCAAGGGTGGGGGGGGAGGCAAGGGTGGGGGGGGGGGAGGCAAGGGTGGGGGGGAGGCAAGGGTGGGGGGGGGGGGGGAGGCAGGGGGGGGGGAGGCAAGGGTGGGGGGGGGGGAGAGGCAAGGGGGGGGGGGGGGGGGCAGGATGCGAAGGAGGAATAAGAGGCAGGAGGGAAGAACACAAGACATAAATGGAGCAGGACGGGGGATGGACGAAAAGGAAGAAGGAAGACAAGAAGAGTAAGGAAAAAAGGAGGAGAGAGAGAGAGAGAGGGAGAGAGAGAACAACTGGACGGGATAGGAGCAGGAGGTAGATAGAAGGAGATAGATAGGGGATAGAGGTAAATGATAGAAAGGTGTTAAAGGGAAGACCAAAGAGGGAGATAGTTGAGGAGAGGAAACAAGGTCAAAGGAAAATGGATGAAGGAAGGAAATGAGAAGAGGCAAGAAGTAGTAGAAGCTAAAGAGAGAGAAGGAGATGGAGAAGGAGACGAAGGAAGTAGAGGAGTGAGGAGGAGAAGGATAGGAGAGAAAAGGGATGGGAGAATGGATGAATGAAGGAAATAGGAAGAGGCAAGGAGTAGTAGAAGAAGCTAACACGAGAGAGAAGGAGATGGAGGAGGAGGCAAAGGAAGTAGAGAAATGAGGAGGAGAAAGATAGGAGAGAAAGGGAGAGACTAGACAGAGAGAAGGGAAGATGGAGGAAGACAAAGGAAAAGGATAAGAAAGAATGGGGAAGATGAGACGAACAAGAGATGGAGGAGGAGAAAGAAAGTCAAGGTGCAGTAAGAGAGAACGAACAAGAAGAAAAATAAAGAAGAAGAGGAGGAAGGTGAAGAGGAGAAAGAGAAAGGAGAAGAAGAGGAGGAGGAAGGAGAAGAAGAGGAGGAGGAGGAAGGAGAAGAAGAGGAGGAGGAGGAAGGAGAAGAAGAGGAGGAGGAGGAAGGAGAAGAAGAGGAGGAGGAGGAGGAAGGAGAAGAAGAGGAGGAGGAAGGAGAAAGTAGGAGGCGGGAGAAAGGCAAAGAAGAACGAAATACAGAAAACGGGAAATATGAAGGGGGAACTAAGACACAGCTCCCAGGAAAAGGCAGCGACAGATTAAGAGGAACAGTATAATTCGTCCCTCGGCTTAAGGGGAGATGGTTCCTTTTTCTGGACCCCCTTCTCTCTCATTTTTAGCCCCATTAATTTTGAGATTTGAAGATGTTCGTTCCAATAGCTTGGCGATTTTAAGACCTTTCAACCCATTTCTGTGTCATTATTAGGACCTTACGTGCCATTTAGGTGTAAATTTTCTTCCTGGCGAGCAATAGCGAGCCTGTAATTTTAGGAGGATCCGGCCTTCGGCCAATACATTTTTCTACCGAAAAATTTAAAAATGTATTTCAAAAGGGGGTCTAGGGGATGTGTGTGTTTTTTTTAAGCTTGATGGGGGTCTAGGGAAACTATAGTAAACATATAAATACATAAGCAAATAAATACGCCCATCCCCCTTAAATACGCCCATCCCCCCTTAAATGATTAGAGGAATAGATGGCCTAAAGACCCCCCCCCCCCCCCACCACAATATATAAAAGCTCCAGGGATGAAAAGCCAGGCAAGTGTCTAGACGGGTGACGCGATTTTTATGATAATTATATTATTATTATACAATATTAAACTTTTCAGTCTTCGAGGACGTTCAACTTCTTTGTACATGTTATTTTTGTATTATATATTTTGCTGTGGTCAATAAACTATCTATCTATCTATCTACAGTCGGCCTAATAAGTGATGTCGCGGCACCAAGTGTATTTCGATCAATAATTGGTATCATAACTATCTAAGCATTAATTTATCATTTCGAGTGAGATATACAAACATGTTCCTATCTTTACACACCCTATTCAACATCTGACAGACATTATTACAGCACACAGCGAGCAAAGCGTAATGACAGCGGCGACACGACTTATTTGGCCAACTGTACATTGGCTTTGTTTAGAGTTATTTTTTTTTTCAGTCTAAGAAGTACCTATAAAAATCATAAGGGAAAATTTGTCTCACTTAAGAGAGCCCACCTCGCTTTTTTCTCTTTCTCTCCCTCTCTCTTTGGCTTGTATCCATTCGGCCCCATTCAGTCTACTATTTTAAGACGTTTATCCCAATCCAGGTGTCAATATTTTCTTATATATATATATTTTTGTTTTTGACAGCAAGCTAAATTTGTACATTTTTCGATAGAGAAATGTCTCCGGCGAAGCCGGATTTCCCCATACAATGCTGGCTCGCTATCACTCGCCAGAAAGAAATCGACACCTGGATGGGGATAAACGTCTTAACACAGTTGGATGAATCCCCCCCCCCCCTCTCCCCCTCGAAAATTGTTCGTGGTTTAGTTTGAGAGATGGGGGGGGGAGGCATTACCCTTAGAGAATCAGATATTAAAGTTGCAGATTATTCCCGTAGATCAATTTTTGAGATAAATAGAAGCGTTTAACGAAACCCACAAACTCCGAATAAACGAAAGAACACTGCCATCTTAGTGAAAGTCATTAAAGAGCCCAGATGATCACCATACCATACATGCAAGGCTCCACCGATGAAAAGCCAAGGTGGTGCAACCGTTTCCGTCTAGACAGAGATGGAGGGTGGACACTTGGGATTCATTTCCGTCTAGACAGAGATGGAGGGTGGGCAATTGGGCCTAACCTTTCGTTTCGATAACTACAAACATATACATCAATCTAAGAAATCTAATGCTTTGGCCAGTTTAAATACAAGGCTCTATAGATACAGAGTTACAACCTAAGCTTAACCCCGGAATACAGAGTTACAACCTAAGCTTAACCCCGGTATACATATCAACAGGTTCGAACCAGGTGTAGAACTTGAGATTAAATATATATATATATATACCGTATATATATATATACCGTATATATATATATAGTTGCAGGGTCTGGTAAATGAGTTTGGAACAGTGTGCGAAAAACGGAATTTGAAGGTAAATACGGGGAAGAGCAAGGTTATGGTCTTCGAAAGGGGTGAAGTCACAGAGTGTGAGGTGAAGCTGAACGGTCAGGCTATGGAGATCGTCAACTCTTTTAAGTATCTGGGCAGTGTGTTGAGTAAAGATGGGACTATGGATGAAGAGGTGCGGGAGAGGGTACAACAGGGGAAGAGGGTTGTAGGAACGCTAAAAGCAGTAAACAAGAAATAGGGTGGTCAGTATGGAAGTGAAGAAGTCCTTGCATGACAGTGTGGTAATCCCGACACTGACTTACGGAAGCGAAGCATGGACGTTGGTTGAGAGACTCAGACCAAGAGTGAGAGCAGTGGAAATGAATTACTTAAGGAGTGCGTGCGGAGTTACATGGAGGGATAGACAGACTAATGAGGAAGTAAGAAGGAGGTGTGGTGTGGAGGTAGATGTGCTGGAAAGTGTGAAAAGGAACAACTTGAGATGGTTCGGCCATATGGAACGTATGGAAAGCGAGAGAATGACTAAGAGGGTGTACGAGAGCGAGGTGGAGGGACAGAGGGGGAGAGGTAGACCGAATATGAGGTGGAAGGATGGAGTGAGGAACTACATGAACGAAGGCGGTGCTGGTTGGGGGGAGGGGCGTCGACTGACTGGGGACAGAGGTGCATGGGGGCGGTTCATTCGTGGCCACCCCTTCGGGGATCACGGCGTCAGGCAATAGATAGATAGATAGATAGATATATATATATATATATATATACCGGTATGTATAATCTTCATTAAGGGGAGGCAGACCGTTTTTCTGGACCCCCTTCTCCCTAATGTTTAGCCCCACTAGTTTTGAGATTATAAGACGTTCGACCCATTAGTTTGGCGATTTTAACACCTTTCGCCCAATTTCGTTGTCAATTTTAAGCACCTTTCGTGCCATTTAGGTGTCGTTTTTTTCCTGGCGAGCGAAAGCGAGCCCTGCCATTTCAAGAGGAACCGGCCTTCGGCCGGGAATTTTTTCTACCGAAAAATGTACAAATTTATCTTGAAGGGGGGTCTAGGGTGTGTTTTTCTAAGCTTGATGGAGATCTAGGGAGGAAACTAAAAAAATATATGAATAAATGAATTAATAGACCAAACAAACTGTCTGCCTCCCCTTAAGTTTCACACCGGGTCCGAAGCGGTCGATGTTATCGTAGCCTATAAGAATCAAATATCATGCACTTCATTGTTATCTATGGGTAGACCATCGACAAATCATTGTATATCACTATCTCAATTAATCCTTTCAGTTACCACATATCCTTCCTAAGCTTCATAAAAACTGTCTAAAAGTAGCTGAAATCAAATACAAAAATACGCCGCCGGTACAGAAGGGGTTAAGGTTTGGGTGGGACCGTTTAAATGCAAGCCTCTACAGATGAAAAGCCAAATTATTGCAATAGCTTACTTATGTCTAGACGGACGTGAAGCAAGGCAACAGGGTCGATTAAGGGGACAGTGGCTGTTTGTTTGGTCTATTAATTCATTTATTCATATATATTTTTTAGTTTCCCTAGACCTCCATCAAGCTTAGAAAAACACCCCCTAGATATATTTGTACATTCTTCGGTAGAAAAATGTCCTGGCCATAGGCCGATTCCTCCTAAAATTACAGGCTCGCTATCGCTCGCCAGGAAAAAATCGACACCTAAATGGCACGAAGGGTCCCAATATTGACAAAGAAATGGAATGAAAGGTCATAAAATCCCCAAACTAATGGAACCAACGTCTTAAAATCTCAAAACTAGTGGGGCTAAACATTAGCGAAAAGGGGGTCCAGAAAAACGGTCTGTCTCCCCTTAATTTGAAAATAAATAAATAGTTTATTTACAATATATGCGAATTTGTTCTTAAGCTTTATTTCGCCTTCATAACAGTATACAGTACATCGAAAATCCAGTAATTCAATGTTATAGATAATTCAAATTCGATGCATTTATTGACTTAAGAAAATCTATGTGTAACTGAAAACATTTATGCAACAAACATTATACCTTCTCACTATTATATGATTTTTTTGTTTTCACCAACCAACTTCATTTATAAACTCAATTAATGCAATCAACAAATACATGTGGCACTCCAAGGACTCGAACCTAGGACACTCACACCGAAATTCCGTGCACTTATGCATTACGCTATCAAGACTTTTCACACAAACGACTGGAGAGGCCCCTAGTTGTAACAAGTGGTAAGTATTATCGGTACTCCTTTGTATATTAGATAGGGTTCCCGGACATCTCAACCAGTAGACCATTTCAACCAGTAGCTCTCAACCAGTGCCAAATCAACCAAGACCAACCAAACCAGTGCCAAAATATAGTACTAACCTAATCTAACTTAACCTAACCTAACTGTATTGATTGATTTGGTACTGGTTGAAATGGTCTACTGGTTGAGTTGTCCGGTCACCATTAGATAGGCCTACCAGATCTTGTATTGTAAAAATTAGTCAGGCGAAAATGGGCTTCAATTTCAATATTCATGAACAAGGTGGTTATACAGTCAAAAATAATAAGTCATCGAAAATTGTGTTCATAGTCTATGTAATTATAAATTAATATATTGGTTTCCTTTATATTCCTGATGAAATTCTGATGGACCGTGACTAGCACTTACATTTTCCGCTGTAAAAATATAAATTTAATCTAAGTTTACAATATATACTATATATATATATATATATATATATATATATATATATATATATATATATATATATACAGTATATATATATATATATGTGTGTTTTTGTGCGTGATTTCCCATGTAATCGTTTCTATATTAACCTATTTCGGTTAACCCTAAGCTAAAATAGTGATTCCTAACTTACATCAAAGGAACTTCTTCAATCTTATTGTTATCAAACTCTAAAGCTGGCCAATAAACTAATGATCTAATATAAATATATAATAATATCTCAGCTGACGTAACCAAACATCAGCTATTACTGTATATTATATTTTGTCCACCAACCAACTTCACTTCTAAACTTAATTAATGAAATCAACAAATACATGTGGCACTCCAAGGACTCGAACCTAGGACACTCACACCGAAATTCAGCGCACTTATGCATTATGCTATCAAGACATATTCTAACCTATTCTAGTTTAACTTGTATAAAACGGCAAATCTAGATCGAATTGAAACCGAATATAACCCAATCATTATCTAACATGTAATCTAAACAAGCTAAAATTCAAAACCTAATTTTGCTTAACAAAATTTAGCACACAAACAACAAACCCAGCCAAGTCCAATAACTATTAAGTTTGGCCGAATAATATAGATCAATATATGATTTTATATTTACTGTACATAAATACGCTGTTAACTCTTTACATATTAAGAATAAAACTAGCTTAATCTATGCAATATAACATAACATTTAAACGTTGGCATATACAGGGTGTTACAGTAATGCTTTTCATAAATTACCTGTATATGGTGGACTCATCAGACAAAAATAAGAATAAATTACTCTATGAACATGAGGTTGAGTATTTATAATAACGGAGTTATTACACGATTTAAGTTAACGATAGATACAATGCCATTCAGTCCAAGGGGTAATGTTGCCATTTTAGAGGATTATATCCATTTGGCCTTCGCTATCGCTTGCTAGCCTCAAGATATCCAAGATATCCAATCGGCATTCTCTCTTCAGGCTAGCGAGCGGTAGCGAGCTGATGTTTTCGGTAGGAAAATCAAATCCGGCGATGCCGGACATATTTTTCTACCGAAAAGTCAGATCGCTACTGCTCACTATCTTAAGGCTAGCAAGCGATAGCGAAGGCCAAATGGATATAATCCTCTAAAATGGCAACATTACCCCTTGGACTGAATGGCATTGTATCTATCGTTAACTTAAATCGTGTAATAACTCCGTTATTATAAATACTCAACCTCATGTTCATAGAGTAATTTATTCTTATTTTTGTCTGATGAGTCCACCATATAATTTATGAAAAGCATTACTGTAACACCCTGTATAGCATTACTGTAACACCCTGTATAATATACAATGCAACTAAGATTTCGAATGCATCATGATTCAGCATGCCTAAATAAAAGACATAGCTAAATACAGCGAAGCATAGATGTATCCAATCAAACTATTAAATACATCATGCTCTGGATTAGGCTTTCCTAATTTAGCATAACATGCCATTCAAACCCAGCCAAAACTAAGCAAACCTCTAACATATCATACCGTTGACTACACTAACTACACAACACGTAGAATTCCTAAAGATTTATAATGTATGTAATCAAATGCCGAACTATAACATTGCCTAGCCTAACTGAACTTAACAACTCATAGAAATCTAGTTACCTAACTATATCAAATCTAAACCGTTAACCCCTTCCGTACCGGGGACGTCTCATTAATTTTAGTCTTGCTATATTTAGACGATTTTGAGCAGTTTTAGAAGGATCGTGTAAGTAAAAAGGGTTAAATAAGACAGTTCGATGCTTGTGAATTGCTGGAGGCCATTTTTAAAATGAATACAATCGCCTAACAGTAGCCAGAATTAAGTTACAAGGACGTCATCGGTAATGAAAGGGTTAACATAATGAACTACTTGAATTGAATCATACAAAATAAAAATAAATAATATCTAATTATTAAATAAGGTAGTGTAAAAATATATTCCTCTATACAAAAAATACAATATTCCAAGAGACCCACTGCACGAATTAAATGTTGAGTGACTTTCAGAAACTGGTGCCGAGCTAAGAGGAGTGAAGAGGGGAAGGGGAGAGTAACAAGCACATATATATACACACACACACACACACTCACACACACACACACACACTCACACACACACACACACACACACACACACACACACACATCTCCACAATTATACAATAATATATATATATATATATATATATATATATACCGTATATATTCCTTATTCTTCAACACTATACAAATCAACCCTTCAAACTTGTGTATGAAAGGGAATACTTTCTCCAAGTAGGATTTCCCTTCGCTTTAATATAAATAGGAAAACGTTAAGTATTCTTTATCACGCAGTGGTAGATTTGATTAAAGCATGGACACTCGTCCTGACTGTCTGTGGTTTGAGCCCAGCTGAGAGTATACAAATATTTAGTAACTCAGGTGTATTTGTGAGATATACTTAATATAAATATATATATATAATACACACACAACACAAGTATGGGACGAAATACACTGACAGTCCAAACATTTGTGGACCAACAAGAGCCTGTTTTTCCAAAGTCCCGCGCGGCAATCGAAGACGAGGAGGAAATATGCAAATCGGTCCCCGTAAATCCGGATTATATAAACGTGACGGCGGTGGGTTATGCAAAGAGCGCAGGAACAGGGCGATACAAGGCTCCCACAGAGTCAATGTTTGTCTTGTAGATTTCCATGTAACAGTGGCGGTATGTGGTATAGTGAGGTTGGGTGCGGTGTGGTTTAGAGTACAGTGCAAAACTAAAGGCATGTAGAGTTGTGAATGCTACTATTCTGTTTTTGTTTTCAGCTGACGATAAATTGAATTCCTTAGCAGCTAACTTCTCGATACTTAATGGACAATTATGAAACTACTAGATCTCATATTTTTTTTTTCTATGTGAGTGAGGGAGACAAAAGGCAGAACTGCCTGTAGCGAGTACCTCCCTCATAGATGAAAGAGTGACAGGGCCAAAATCAAGGGACGTTCGAGCCAAAATGCCTGGACACACGGAGTTTGAAGCAACTTAAGTCATAGGAGGAGGGAAAGACTGATTCTGGAAGAGAGTTCCTGAGCTCAGCTGTTGAGTAGAAGAAAGAGAGTAACATTGCACTCTTGGGTTGGAGAGTTACACAAAGTAGGGATGGGATTGTGTTGCAAGACGGGTACCACGTACCCTACGTAGAGGAGGTGGTATACACTGGGAGAGCTCTGAGGAGCACTGATTTTTGTAGTAGCGATAGAATAGCGAGAGAGATGCAACATTGCGGCGAAGAGAGAGAGTTTGCAAAGAGTTGGGGAGTAGGCGGGAATTAATGATACAAAAGGCTTTCCGGATTTTTTTTATTTTAATACCACGAATTTTCAGATTGTTTTTTATAAAATAAATTGTTCATTTGCATCAATATATAGTGTTTGTAATTAATTAGAAATCTCGGGAAAACCTATTTTCCCCATTAGGCCTATTGATCGATGTTGAGACACGCCCCCGATAGTGATTTGAAAATACATTAGCCTAACCTAACAACCTTACCTAACCTAACCTAGTATTTTGGGTGGGGGCTGCTGCCCCCACACACCCGATGGTTGAGTACTAATCCCTTGGTAAAAAAAAAAAAAAAAAATTGGCTGTCGATTATACGAAGGTGAAAGAAAGTCGATGAAGTCTACGGTATTTACTCTGCAATCTTCAGCTTTGATTGTACATTGATAACGGGAAAGTACCGTATTAACAACCTTGTTACGAAAATTAAATTTTAGTACCATACTTTTATATTAGGTTTTTCCGAGGGTTTAACACATTTTCATATGATCTTTAGAGCTATCGATAACTGGAAGTACCGTATTGACAATCTTGTTACGAAAAAGACATTTTAGTACCATACTTTTTTATTAAGTTTTGCCGAGGGTTAAAACATTTTTTTTATGATCTTTAGAGCATATAGATTAAATATTTATCTTCAAATATATCAAAAAAATTCGTGGTATTAAAATAACATTGAACCGGCTTTCCTTTCTACTTTGTCTAGAATGCGGTGTGAAAGGATCCTCCCCACACATGTGAACAATACTCAATACAAGGATGCACTGTGCCCCTGTACAGAGCAAAAAGTTGTGCAGGTGTATGGAACCCTTTGAGGCGGTTGAGCACACCCAGCTTCTGGGAGGCTGCCTTAGCAAGACTGGTAATATGATCCTTCCAAGTGAGAGCAGAAGAAATAGAGACACCAAGAATATTGAGAGAAGATGAAAGATTGATTTTTGTATTGTTAAAGAATAATATTATATTATGACCAAGTTTAAATAATTAGCGCCATAATTCACTATAAAATCTTCAAAATCACTGAGAAATCTTGATGGGAACTTTGCAATTTACCGTCAGTATATATATTTTTATAGTAGATATATAGCAAATTATATTCATAAATTTCTTTCCAGAGATATACTTCCATAATTAGAAATAGGTGAGGTCCACGAGTTTTTATGAGTGACTGTACACTCACACGTACTAAAAGCTACAGAGGGGTGGGTCCTTCCTTCCCCTCCTCCACCCTGGGCAGGTGGAAGGGGGGAGTCGGGGACAAGTTTACCCCCACCTTCCACCCCCAAACTATCCCCAACTACCCACCATTCCTCCTCTAACTGCCAATAAACAATACAAAAATATACAAAAGTTTAACACTAATATAGGATCATATTTAAACATCAATTAAGTGTGTGCAAAGTGCACTATTAATGTCAAAAATCGAGAAAATCGCGTGCACGAAAAGACACAAATTGTATATCATGTACGGTTCTTACAACAAACTCCATTCCGTGTTAAGAACAATATGTTAGAACCAAGCAAGATGGTAACGACGACCGCTATGACAAGTTGCAACATTAATAATTATTCCTATGGCTGTAAATGAACCACCACCCATAACGATGTCTTACCTAGAGACACACGGAAGGAAGGGTTGGGTCCAGTTCATCATGGCTGTTCACTCCTACTGGCCTACCTCTCCCTCGATGACGATGGAGGATTCAATCACTGTTCTTCTTACAACTAAAGTCATCTTCCATTCCTCCCAGTCTTCAACACACACGCGCGCACGCACACAGAAACCGCAAATAACACATAACGGTAACGCAATTTCCGCAGAGAGACCGGCGAGCAGAGACGGTGAATGTGGCCGAGTGAGCTGTGATGGGTGGAGAGGGAGGGAGGGAGGGGGTGGAGGGAAGACGCGGTAGTGAGGGATACCAACAGTACTGTAGTATATTATCTCCTTATTAACTCCATACCTGTACTTCAATATAATTAGGCAACAATGTTAATGAAGAGTATAATAATAGGATATATATATATTTAGGACATTTAACGTGACTGTGCTATCGTATACATGAGATTTATGCACTAGGCTTAACTTGCGTGAATTGCGAGACTGTTGGTAAACCTGTTGAGCGGGTCTGAGCAACAACCCACCTTATGTTGCTGTTTCGTCATTTAAACGCTGCATTAAAGGCCATGAAACACTAGTTCTTTAACCAGTAGAGGACCTATTACACATACATTACACACTTTTGTCATATTTAAAGGTTTCATAACGTATTTTTTTTAGTTAAAGTTAGTGTGGGATAATATAGTACATATTATGTAACACGGCACCTGTATCCTAGCCAAATGCACGGTTTCGATTCCAGCTACATTTGTCACTGTTCACAATTCTTCGATAATGGGCTTGGCATACTCAGCACGATGAACTAATTGTATAATAATTGAGCGAAGGATAGCGAAAAACAGTGATAGTCGAAAGGAGTAGGATTAGAGAAAACGAAATATGAAAGCCGGGGTAAACTAAAGATAATTGTTATCTGCATTATTGCCCACCTTGTTAGTGCGACTGTAATCTGTCTGTGTGTTGGTGTGTCTGTAGGATTTTAATAGAAACTAATGGGAATAACAATTAATGTTTTAGTGTAGATAATGTCAATTTAATCTTGCTACTATCAAATGCATTTATAAAGTTATAAGTCCATGCCGGACCGGTCAACCCTACAGTAGATGTACGCTCGCAGAAAAAAATAAAATAAAATCTTTACACTGGTGAGCTAAAATTTGTGCGAACAGAATTAATCTGGTGAAACTTACGTCTGTATTATCACAAAATGTCGATCCACTCTCAGAATGTTAAGAGCGTTAGCGTAAAGATTGCTTTTTGTTTCCGCGAGTGTACAGTACTTACGACTTTTTGACAGTGTTAAACATGGAAGTATTGTGTTATCAATATGTTATTATAGTTGTGTTTTCTTTTGTTATTGTTGTTGTTGTTGTTGTTGTTGTTATTTGGGATGATCAGAGGTGGGGTGTGGATAATACCATATAAATACATATTTGATTGTTGCCGACGTATTTATTGCGGAAAAAAGCAGAAATCTGGCATGCCAATATAATTATGAGATGCACCAATGGTCAGGTCAGGTGAAGGTATTGAGGGATAAGCCTTTACAACGGCACCTCGTAGCTACTTTCTAGTTTTTCCTATTTATGAAGAGTGTAGAGAGGGGAGAAGGGGTGTTGGAGAGAGAGAAAGCTGTTGCATTGGCTTTGTTATGTGTGTTATTAATCTGTATAATTATGTCGTCGAGGTGTCCCCCGACTGGGTGCGAGCATGTGAAACACGCTGGAACGTACTACCACACCCACTAAATGTCCGCCTTGGCTGGGATAGAACCCAGGTCAAGCAGATTCACACGTGAGCGTGCTCTCCAGTCGACACCCGCAGCTCCCTATGACCTTGTGTAGCTACACTGCATATATATATATATATATATATATATATATATATATATATATATATATATATATATATATATATATATATATAGAGAGAGAGAGAGAGAGAGAGAGAGTGTGTTATAATCTACGTACAAATTTCCGTTCCAGCCTCCACAACTTCAACCTTTAATTCTTTTCTCTCCCCAATTACAATGAAATATTCCTCGGAAGGCTTAACCCATCATAACAAAGGTACTACGTGGAGCTAGGAAATCCAGAGCTCGAGCACCGGAACCTATTGTGTGTGTCTTGCTTACTCTTTCTTTGGTACATAGTAAATATATAAACTTCAAATCAAATCTGTGAAAGGTTTATTCAGGCGTATTTACCCCTTGTGTACGAGAGGTCTGTCCTAAGCTGTAGATAGTGGTTGATTTTGGTGTAGATTTTGGAGTAGATGATGAAGATGGTGGTTGATTTTGGTGTAGAATGGTGAATGATTTTGGTGTAGATGATGGCAATTTTTGGTGTAGATGGTGTTGATTTTTGGTTTAGATGGTGGTTGATTGTGGTGTAGATGGTGTTCATTGTGGTGTAGATGGTGTTGATTTTGGTGTAGATGGTGGTTGATTTTAGTGTAGATTTTGGAGTAGATGAAGATGGTGGTTGATTTTGGTGTAGATGGTGGTTGATTTTGGTGTAGATGGTGGTTGATTTTGGTGTAGATGATGGTTGATTGTGGTGTAGATGGTGAAATATATTGGTGTAGATGGTGGTTGATTTTGGTGAAGATGGTGGCTGATTTTGGTGTTGATGGTGATTGATTTCGATGTAGATGGTGTTGATTTTGGTGTAGATGGTGGTGGTGGATTTTGAAAACTAATGGGGCTAAACATGAGGAAGAAGGGTGACCAGAAAAACAGCCCATGTCCCCTTAAAGACTTCAACGACCTGCCCTCGTAGTTTATGGGTTTCCAACGAAGAGAACACAAACTATCAACCTCTCCTCATAGCTCAGTCTTCTTATCGATGGCATACACTTTTTAGATCTAGCTTGAACTGTTTCTAGTCCGTCTACACCTTTCCTGAGTGTTTGAATTATTATGTTTTGTCCACTAATCAACTTCACCTCTAAACTCAATTAATGAAATCAACAAATACATGTGGCACTCCAAGGACTCGAACCTAGGACACTCACATCGAAATTCCCAGCACTTATGCATTTCGCTAAGCAGTATTGAACAGCATAGTCTAGAAGGAGCCGTATCAAAGCATAGTCTAGAAGGGGCCGTATCAAAGCATAGTCTAGAAGGGGCCGTATCAAAGCATAGTCTAGAAGGGGCCGTATCAAAGCATAGTCTAGAAGGGGCCGTATCAAAGCATAGTCTAGAAGGGGCCGTATCAAAGCATAGTCTAGAAGGGGCCGTATCAAAGCATAGTCTAGAAGGGGCCGTATCAAAGCATAGTCTAGAAGGGGCCGTATCAAAGCATAGTCTAGAAGGGGCCGTATCAAAGCATAGTCTAGAAGGGGCCGTATCAAAGCATAGTCTAGAAGGGGCCGTATCAAAGCATAGTCTAGAAGGGGCCGTATCAAAGCATAGTCTAGAAGGGGCCGTATCAAAGCATAGTCTAGAAGGGGCCGTATCAAAGCATAGTCTAGAAGGGGCCGTATCAAAGCATAGTCTAGAAGGGGCCGTATCAAAGCATAGTCTAGAAGGGGCCGTATCAAAGCATAGTCTAGAAGGGGCCGTATCAAAGCATAGTCTAGAAGGGGCCGTATCAAAGCGTTGTGTAGAGTATAAGGACCATCTTCCCATTAATATATTGGAACTGTCTCTTATTATACCCGAATAGTTAATGGGCTTTCTTCTTTACTTCAGTGCACTGAGAGAGAGAGAGAGAGAGAGAGAGAGAGAGAGAGAGAGAGAGAGAGAGAGAGAGAGAGAGAGAGAGAGAGAGAGAGAGAGAGAGAGAGCGGGAGAGAGAGAGAGAGAGAGAGAGAGAGAGAGCGGGAGAGGGAGAAAGAGAGGTGAGAGGAAGCTGTGTTCAAAGGTGAATGGAAGCCTGATTGAAATTGAGGGCTATAATCAGAAGCTATGAAGAGAGCTGCATTGCGAAATAGAGACCCAGTGACTGATGAAAATTAGATAATATATAAGAGTTCAATGAAATAAGGGTGAAGGATCTGTGAGACTATATTTAAGGGGTGATGGGCCGGTTTCCTGGACCACTTTCTCCCTCATGTTTAGCCCCATTAGTTTTCAGATGTTAAGATGTTTGCCCCATTAGTTAGTCGATTTTAAGACCTTTCGCCTCATTTCTTCGTCAATATTTAGACCTTTCGTGCTATTTAGGTGCCGATTTTTTCCCTGGCGAACGATAGTGAGCCTGTAATGTTAGAAGAACCGGCCTTCGGCCGGGAAATTTTTCGGCCAGGAAAAAATTGACACCTAAATGGCACGAAAGGTCTTAATATTGACAAAGAAATGGGGCACAAGGTTTTAAAATCGACAAAGTAATGGAAGGAACGTCTTAAAATATCAAAACCAATATGCTAAACACGAGGGAAAAGGAGGTCCAGAAAAAGTGAGTAGTACCCCCTTAATACTTGATTTGAAATATGGGAATGCTGTGGGTTTGTTTGTTTGTTTGTTTTTCCTCTAGATTGAAGGTCTATGGAGGCAAACTAAAGACAAATACTCGAAAATAGCCAAATCAATCAAAACGATAAATCCACAATCAGATCCCCCCTAGCCTCTCCCACCAACACACACCCACTGACACTGACACACACACACACACACACACACACTAAGGCACACCCACACACACACTCACACTGAGACACACACACACCCACTCACACTGACACACACACACACACCCACTCACACTGACACACACTCACACACTAAGGCACACCCACACACACACTCACACCGTCGTCACCACTAGTAGGCAGTATAATTCCTACTATTGACGCACCTTAATTCACTTATATCCCAACAGCGCCTCGGCAAAGGGCCCCCCACGCACGTCTGATTAGTTGCCTGGGATATAAATGTGGGCGAGCGAGGGGGCGGAGGAGGGAGGGGGGGAGGGGGAGAGAGGGGGCGGAGGAGGGAGGGGGCGGAGGAGGGGAGGAGGGAGCGGAGGAGGGGAGGGAGGAGGGAGCGGAGGAGGGGAGGAGGGAGGGGGCGGAGGAGAGGAGGAAGGAGTAGAGAAGGAGGGAGGGGGGACGGAGGAGAGGAGGAGGGAGGGGAGAGGAGGAGAAAGGGGGGCGATAAGGAGAGAGGGGGAGGGACTCTAACTTCAATTATGCAACCCACTTCTTTACGCTCATGGACATCACATTGCACAAATTGTATGCCTGATAAAAGCAAATACTTAGTTATAAAACGGTAACTATAATTATATAAATGAACTGCTTCATGACTAACGATACAGCCTTAAGTCAATTTGCAACATTTTACTTCCATGCAAGACTGAATTATGCCTGTGATATTTGTTATGCAGTAATGTATTCATATTATTTAATTAACCATTTTACGACATATTACTGTCTTAGTCAATCAAACTATATTATTTTACTGCCACACCTACAACCACAGGAAGGACTAGAACTACTATATGTGTGAGACTGTATATATGGTAACTACTGTATGTGTGAGACTGTATATATGGTAACTACTGTATGTGTGAGACTGTATATATGGTAACTACTGTATGTGTGAGACTGTATATATGGTAACTTTCGTTCTCACCTGCTTGACCCTCTACATTTGTTTTGTTTCTATGTGAGTGAGGGAGACAAAAGGCAGTCGCCTGTGGCGAGTGCGTCCCCCAGAGTTGAAAGAGTGACAGGGCCAAAATTAAGGGACGTTCGAGCCAAAATGCCTGGACACACGGAATTTTAAGCAATGTAAGTCATAAGATGAAAGAAAGATTGATTCTGGGAGAGTTCCAGAGCTCAACCGTTGAATAGAAGATTGAGAATAGCGTTTCACTCGTGGGTTGGAGAGTTGCACAGAGTAGGAATGTGATTGTGTTGCAAGACGGGTGCTAAGTGCTCTACGAAGAGGGGATGGTATGCACCGAGAGATCTCGGAGGAACACTGATTATTGTAATAGCGGTAGAATAGTGAGAGAGAGATGCAACATTGAGGCGAAGAGAGAGAGAGACTGCAGAGAGTTGGTGAGTGGACGTGAGTTAATGAGACAGGTTTTCTTTTCTACTTTGTCTAGAAATGCTGTGTGAGAGGATCCTCCCCACACACGTGAACAATACTCGATACATGGACGCACTGTGCCCCTGTACATAGCAAGAAGCTGCGCAGGGGTAAAGAACCCCCAGCCTCCCCCTTAACTCCTTCAGCACGATGACGCCTTTATACCTTTGATTCTAGCCAATATTAGACGATCTTAGGTAGTTTAAGAAGGACCTGTGTTATTCAGACGGCTTATTGAGATCGTATTTACCCCTTTTGAGTCCTAGAGGTAGAATCTAACTTGGAGAAAATCATCTAATGGTATCCAGTATATGATGAAAAAGTACGTCATCGTTCTGAAGGGGTTAAAGGTTAAACAATGCCAACTGGTGTGTATATATATATACTAAAAACTGTACACAAACGTCAAAACTGGTTTGCAAAAGATGTACTCGCAGGCATGATGGTGGGTGGTGTGGGAGGGATGAAGGAGGGCTCCGATGGAGGAAAAGGAGGGGGGGGGGGGTCAGAAGTGGGAAATTAATAGGTAGAGCGAGATTGGATGATGTTTAGGCCTCAGTTAGGATTCGGACTTCAGTCAATCAGAATGAGATACAAAGCTTTAACTCACTGGGCCACGGCGTGGACAAGTGGGTTAAAGCGTAGGATAACATTGATTCATGGAACACGCGTATTTGTGAGATATGTAGATAGATAGGTTGACTACGGGAAGGGAGGGGAGAAAACAAAACAGGTGAAGAGTCGGACGATGACAAGACAACAATACGAGAGAGGGAGTTACACACAGTTACATAGATACTCAGACCACACAAACCTTGCGTCCCAACTAGGTGGTCCGACCTTAATACTACTAGACAGGGACAGTTTATAGTGGAAGTATAGGACAGTAAAGTAGAAGGCTCTCTCCCCACCCTCCGCTTCCTCCGGCTAAAAACCCGTACTGGAAAATAGGATGAAGTGTAACCTTATGGGTCAGGAAATGCCCACAAGGAAAGTTTTATATAGTATATTAAAACAAATGGTTTGAAAAGGAAATTACACATGCCTACTGATTAATTCATATTAATCCAATCTTCATTAGATGATCGTCCAGTCTTTTCTTAAACATATCAATATAATTTCTGTCGACCACCTCCCTTGGTAAACTATTCCACTCTTTAACCACATTGTATGTGAAGAAATGTTGTGTCACATCTAAGGATGCCTTTGTTCTAATTAATTTCATTCCATTACCTCGGGTTGCAGCATTATTATTAATCGTGAACAGTGCACTGATATCTACTCTGTCAAATCCCTTAAGGAGAGGAGAGGAGAGGAGAGGAGAGGAGAGGAGAGGAGAGGAGAGGAGACAGAGATAGAGAGAAGAGAAGAGAAGAGAAGAGAAGAGAAGAGGAGGAGACAGAAGAGAAGAGAAGGAGACAGAGAAGAGAAGAGAAGAGAAGAGAAGAGAAGAGAAGAGGAGACAGAAGAGAAGAGAAGAGAAGAGAAGGAGACAGAGAAGAGAAGAGAAGAGAAGAGAAGAGAAGGAGACAGAGAAGAAGAGTAGAGATGAGAGGAGAGGAGAGGAGAGGAGGAGGAGAGAGCGAGAGAGAGAAGGAGAGGAGAGGAGAGGAGAGGAGAGGAGAGGAGAGGAGAGGAGAGGAGAGGAGAGGAGAGAGAGAGAGAGAGAGAATGATGGGGGGGAATGAGGTGGGTGGGGTGTAGGAACAGAGAGAGCCTTCGGTCAATACTCGAACTTAATCAGACTCCACCCTGATGAAAGGTTGGCACCCCCAGGCCTATTGATGAGGGGGGGGGGGGGGGGGGGGGGGGGCGCTAGATGAGGTGGGAAGGGGGTAGCAGTTATGGGTAGCGGTGAGGGGGGGAGGGGGGGACGGTCTAAATGGAGGGGGGACGGGGGGGGCGGCGAGGATTCTGGGCGGGTGGGATTTCTCGTCAACTAATCGCAATTTTCCACAAGTTCCTTTTCCGAACTCTACAATAGCACTTTCTGAATTAATTGGGTATTGCTCGATTTTTGGCTTATGTATTCATTTATTAATATATTTTTGAGTTTCCTCGCTAGACCTCCATCAAGCTTAAAGAAAACGCCCCCTAGAACCCCTTTCAAGATAATTTTGTAAATTTTTCTGTAGAAAAATGCCCCAGCCGAAGGCCGGTTCCTTCTAAAATTACAGGCTCGCTATCGCTCGCCAGGAGAAAGGTCGACACCTAAATAGCACGAAAGGTCTTAATATTGACAAAGAAATGGGGCAAAGGGTCTCAAAATCACCAAACTAATGGAACGAACGTCTCAAAAACTAATCCACTAAACATTTAGTATACCATGATGTGTATTTCACATGATGTGTATTTCACATGATTCTGGCTATTAACCCTTCCCGCCCGGGCAGCATTTTAAAATGACGCGGCTTGCGAAGGCCAGGAGCCCGGACGTCCTTTTATAATCCGTAAGCTTGAAAGCCTTTTAACCCCTTCAGCACCATGATGTCTTTTTACCTTTGATTTTGGCTAAAGTTAGACAATTTTATGCAGTTTAAAAAGGACCCTTGATATTCAGAGGGTTTATTGAGATCGGATTTACCCATTTGAGTCCTAGAGCTATATAATACAAAAACAAAATCGTCTAATGGTAACCAGAATATGATAAAAATTACGTCATGGTGCTGAAGGGGTTAAGCGTGTTTTGAAAGCCGTGCGGCGAAACGCTAGTTTACAAAGCCGATCTTTACAACAACAAGCCTCAGCAAGAAGACGAAGAAGTCCGACCTTGTCCGCCATTGCTAGTTAGAGCGAAAATTAGTGTTTGTAAGTGTCCGATATTGATAAATCCGCGGCAAAATGCTCTCCACGGAAATCGTCATCACAACTGAACCAGTTGACCTAGAGAACTCTACTCAACACCAGTCTACAGATATAAGTAAGGGCTACATTTTTGAGATTTGTGTGAATTCTCTAGCAATTAAAATAACAATAATAGGCCTATGTTTACATACGTTTTTTTGCCAGATCGCCCGGATAGGCTTATCGACCTCTATAAATGCTGCCCGGGGAGGAAGGGTTAATAAGCGAACATAAGTTTAAAGGGATCTGTGGATGTCATAAGATTATAAGACACATTTTACCACTTCGATGGACAGACATACTTCCTAAGCAGTTTTAAATCTTCTAATGTTAGCCAGAATCAAACAAATATATCGCCAATATACTGAAGGGATTAAATAAACTATCATACATGCAATTCACCACTTGCGAGTTTCGTTCTATAAGGAAGTTGGAGTTGTAGACTTCGATATTTAGCAGAATTATCAGCTAAAATACGGTTGTAGTTCATTAATAAATACATCAAATACAATTCATCATACACTTTAGCCATCAGAAACCTACATTATTATTGCATTTCTGTTTACTATCGATGTTCACGGCTCCAACTTCCTTATAGCCTGAAACTCGCAAGTGGTCAATTGCCGATACCAGTGCAAAATCAGTCCGAAATGTTGCCAAAATCTAGTTGCCGGTTAAAGCGACCGTGTGTGTCCGTCTTCAGGGTGAGAATGGAGTCGTAACTTAAGACCCCCCCCCCCGCCCCCTCCACCCCCTACCACCACCACCACCACCACCACCACCCCCACCACCACCACCTTCTCTCATTTAAGGGGGAGGTACACGCTGTTTATGGACCCCCTTCTCCCTTATGTTTAGCATATTAGATTTGAGATTTCCAGACGTTCGTTCCATTAGGTTGGCGATTTTGAGACCTTTCGCCCCATTTATCTGTCAATATTAAGGCCTTTCGTGTCATTTCGGTGTCGTTTTTTTCCTGGCGAGCGATAGCAAACCTGTAATTTTAGAAGGGACGGGCCCTCGGCCGGGAAATTTTTATACCGAAAAATATACAAATTTATCTTGAAAGGGGGTCTAGGGAGTGTTTTTCTAAGCTTGATGGAGGTCTAGCGAGGAAACTAAAAAATATATAAATATATAGACCAAAAACCAAGCACTACCCCCTTAAGACCCCCCCCCCCCACCCCCTTTTCTCATTTAATTAAACTCAATTCCGCATCCAATTCACATGATTTTTCCAGCAAGTATTCTAATCAATTTCCTCACACCCTCTTTATTGGAGAGCTCCCCAATAACACACTATGCTCCTTTCACATTCATTGGGCACCTTAGTTCACCCTATTTATATTCAGCTTATTTATATTCAGCTTATTTCATCCTTCTCACAGTTACTCAGGATTATTTGTATATATATTCAGCTTATTTATATTCAGCTTATATATGTTCAGCTTAATTATAGTCAGCTTATTTATATTCAGCTTATTTATATTCAGCTTATATATGTTCAGCTTAATTATATTCAGCTTATTTATATTCAGCTTATATATGTTCAGCTTAATTATAGTCAGCTTATTTATCCCTTCTCACAGTTACTCCGGATTATTTTTATTTATATCTGGCTAACAAACGATTTGACTAAGCTTAGTAACGACCTCTAGAAATCAAAGAGGTTAAAGCTTTCTCAATTAACTCCTTGACTCCCTTAGGCCCTTCACAGGCTTTACAAAATCATAAACTGAAAGCCAGAACAAAGCAAATAAAAATACTCGAGATCTTTAACCCTTTCTGTTCGCATTATATTCTGGCTGACATTGGAAGATTTTATACACATTACGAAGCTAATAATTATGATCTCCATGGAAGCCGAATACGAGGAAGATATCCGTCATCTGTCTACTGAATTAATATGCTTTTTCCACCAACCAACTTCACAGCTAAACTCAATTAATGAAATCAACAAATACATGTGGCACTCCAAGGATTCGAACCTAGGATATTAATAAATATTAATACTAATAAATATTAATAAATATCTACTACATAATAACATATTCTCGCCAGGCTTTCAACCACGGCAGTCAAAATCCGGTTGTTCCAAATTATTTCGCATTAAGCATGAAGCGTATATATTGCCGATACCAATTATTGAACAAAGCATACTTGGTGCCGAGACATGACTTATTAGCGCGACTGTACAATCGGCCCAATAAGTGAAATCTCGGCACCAATTATGTTTTGTTCAATATTGGTATCAGCAATAATTACACACGATTTCTTCGTTTTGAGTGAGATATACCAACATGATCCTACACTTATCTACCCTATTCAACATCTGACAGACATTACTACAGCCCAGAGCGAGCCCTAAACGTAATGACAGCTCAGACATGACGTATTAGCGCTACCGTACGGTCGCGCTAATAAGTCACCTCTCAGCTGCCATTACCTTTGGCTCTCTCTGTGCTGTATTAATGTCTGTCAGATGTTGAATAGGATGGGTAAGTGTAGGAACACGTTTGTATATTTCACTCGATATGAAGAGATGAAGGTTAGATATTGCTGATACCAATTATTGAACAAAACATACTTGGTGCCGAGACATGACTTATTAGCGTTAATAAGTCATGTTTCAGCTGTCATTACCTTTGGCTCTCTCTGTGCTGTATTACTGTCTGTCAGATGTTGAATAGGGACATGACTTATTAGCGCTACCGTACCTACGATGCTGATTGTCTGCAGGTCGGGCCTTCTCCGTCGGCTGTTGCTACCGGTGAGTAATTAGGCAAAGCAAGGTATCAAAGACATGCTAATGCAATTCAATTAGCGCACCAGAAGGCAGGTAGGAGTCGTAGGCGGCACGCGCATCAATAGCGAGATACAGTCACAGTAAAAAAATCGTGGTAAGCCCCATTTGTTTTGAGATTATAAGACGTTCGACCCAGTATTTTGGCGATTTTAACACCTTTCGCCCCATTTCGTTGTCAATTTTAAGAGTTTTCGTGCCATTTAGGTGTCCATTAATTACCTGGTGAGCGATAGCGAGCCTGAAATTTTAAGTGGAACCGGCCTTTGGCCGGGACATTTTTCTACCGAAAAATGTACACATTTATCTTGAAGGGGGGTCTAGGGGGTGTTTTTCAAAGCTTGATGGAGGTCTAGCGAGGAAACTAAAAATAAAGGAATAAATGAATTAATAGACCAAAAACAAAACAAAAACGTTCGCCCCCCCCCCCCCCCAATCAATTAGCACACCAGAAGGCAGGTAGGAGTCGTAGGCGGCACGCGCATCAATAGTGAGGTACAGTCACAGTAAAAAATCTGTATGTGGTAACCCAGGTTCGAATCCCGGTGAATCACATGCTTGCTTTCATTAATTTATTTGGGAGGGGTTTGGTGTTGGAGTGAAATTAATACAAATATATTATACTAATACATCAATACACTGCTACTGTATTATGAGGAAGTCTTGGTGTATATATATATGCAAACTATTCATTAGACAACTCCTGAGATTTTAAGGTGAGGTTATTATATACTGTATGTATATAATTATATATATATATATATATATATATATATATATATATATATATATATATATATATATATATATATATAATAACCTCACCTTAAAACCTCAGGAGTTGTCTAATGAATAGTTTGCATATGATGTGGAGTAAGCCAACCTCTTGAGCGGACTGTACCAGGGGCATCAGTCGGCTAAACAAGGAGCTGGGCGCAGGGTATAAGCGTTTATTATAGGTCGTTGCACACTGACACAAAAGCCCCTCCAGGCGAGTTCCCGACTCGAAATTTCAGCCTGATACGGCGAATCGGCAACATAATCGTGGATATCGGAAATTGGAAATTAGCCGTGGGGGACTCTCACAGTCCAAGCGACGTATCGGGGGGTCGATACGAGATTTTGAGCTGTTCAAAAGTTCGTGGGAGTCCCCCGGCAACTGTAAAAAATCGTCTGAGTCTGGTCTCCATCATGAACTCGCCGTATCACAATCCTGTGGTCCGTAAAGACGTATGGTCCGTATCAAAGCCGTATGGCCCGTATCATCGTCATTTGGTGCGTAAGCCTGCCGTGCGGACGTATCTCTTCCGTGCCGAAAATTGGTAACGGTCGAGTTGGCAACCGCGCGTCTAGCCTCAATCCGGTTGCACGTCTCACGGGTCGATACGGCGTCGATACGATTCTTTTGAGTTGTATCGCAGTCTTTTGGGTCGTATCTTTTCCGTGGACTAGTCGTGTACAATTCGCACGACTTTTCCTATCTTCTTCATAGCATTCGTTTCTCCACCGTATCGGCATCCTCGCTAGAGTCTTATCAAGTCGTGCGGAAGAGATACGGTAGAGAGAGATACGGTAGAGATACATACGGTAGAGATACGACTCTAACGATGCCAGCCATTTTCGCTGCGATCTCTAGTAAATTCGGCAAGACACAGGATTTGTATGTGAACGTGGGTGTTCGTGCCAGTCTTGAAGGGGCTGTCGTGTCAGTGTGCAACGACCTTTAGACGACGAGGGGCGGATCGTACGGATAATTATAAGATAGATAGATAGATAGATAGATAGAGATAGATAGATAGATAGATAGATAGATAGATAGATAGATAGATAGATAGATAGATAGATAGATAGATAGATAGATAGATAGATAGATAGATAGATAGATAGATAGATAGATAGATAGATAGATAGATAGATAGAGAGAGAGAGAGAGAGAGAGAGAGAGAGAGAGAGAGAGAGAGAGAGAGAGAGAGAGAGAGAGAGAGAGAGAGAGAGAGAGAGAGAGAGAGAGAGAGAGAGAGATTCCGTTTCATCGATATATGTGCTACATTAATATACTGTAGGTTCGGAATAACATTAATTTAATATAAAAAGCATTCCATGAATCAAAAAGAGTCTCCCAACAGTCAGCATAACAGACGAGTATTGCTGGGTATGTACTTAAGGGGGCCCACCTCGCTTTTTTTTTTCTTTCTCTCCCTCTCTCTTTGGCTTGTATCCATTCGGCCCCATTCAGCCTAGGTGTCAATATTTTCCGGGCGAGCGGTAGCGAGCCAGCATATATATATTCAACATCTGACAGACATTAATACAACACAGAGCAAGCCAAACGTAAAGACAGCTGGGACATGACTTATTAGCGTGACCGTACTTGAATAAACTAATGAAAGCATATGGTCCTCCCGGGATTCGAACTCGGACACCACACCCAGAACATAAGCATCTAAACCATTACACCACCACCACAGTAATTCCGTAATATACATAGGAAATACGTTACAATATCTGTGACTGAAATCCGTTCGATTTGTTTGCCTTTTCTTTTTTTAAGGGGGGTGACCTGTTTTTGTTCTGTCCTTTTCTATCTTTCTCTGGCTTGTATCCATTTGGCCCCATTCAGCCTACTGTTTTAAGACGTTTATCCCCATCCAGGTGTCAATTTTTTACTGGTGAGCGGTAGCGAGCCAGCATATTTTTTATTTTTGTTTGACAGCAGGCTAAATTTGTACATTTTTCGATAGACAAATGTCTTCGTCGAAGCCGGATTTCTTCATATAATGCTGGCTCGCTATCGCTCGCCAGGAAGAAATCGACACCTAGATGGGGATAAACGTCTTAAAATAGTTGGCTGAATGGGGCCGAATGGATACAAGCCAGAGAAAGAGAGAAAAGGACAGAAATAACAAAAAGCAGGTCAACCCCCTTAAGCGGACGGTAACTTACCACATCACCCTCTTGAGTACTTAACTATTACGAATATTCTACACGCCGCAATGTTGCATCTCTTTCACTCTTGTATCACTATTACAACAATCGGTGTTCTTAAGCGCCCTCTTAGTGTATAACCCGTCCCTTGCGGCGAGTGCGAGGTACCCGCCTTTCAACACAGTCCCACTCCTATTCTGCCCACCTCTCCAACCCAAGAATTAGCAAATTTTCTCAGTTTTTCTTCTACTCAACAAGTGAACTCTGGACCTTTCTCCCTCAATCAATCTGTTCTTCATCATGTGACTTATACTGCTTTAATAGGGGTCACTGCCTTTTTTGTATCTTTCTCTCCTTTTCTCTCTTTCTCTGACTTGTATCCATTTGACCCCATTCAGCCAACTGTTTTAGGACGTTTATCCCCATCCAGGTGTCGATTTCTTCCTGGCGAGCGATAGCGAGCCAGCATTGTATGGAGAAATCCGGCTTCGCCGGAGAAATTTTTCTATCGAAAAATGTACAAATTTAGCTTGCTGTATAACAAAAATATATATATGCTGGCTCGCTACCGCTCGCCAGGAAAATATTGACACCTGGATAGGGGTAAACGTCTTAAAACATTAGGCTGAATGGGGCCGAATGAATACAAGCCAAAGAGAGAGGGAGAGTGAGAGAAAAAATCGAGGTGGGCCCCTTAATCTTCGTGTGCTCAGGCATTTTGACCCCAACGACGCTTGAATGTGGTTCTCTGTCACTCTTTTGGCTTTGGGGAAGACACTCGTTACAAGCAGCCTGCCCTTTGTTTCCATCATACACATAGGAACAAAAAATATGGACACTTGGCTAAGCATAGCATTATACTGCATTGCAAGAATGTTAAGCAGATAGTTTCACCACCACCATCTAGATCTTACCATCACTATCACCCCCACTATCATCTAACTATATTTTATGATCACCAACACCACCACCATCATCTAAAAAGTGCCTCTAGATCAATGTAAATTTATCTAGATGTAGCGGGAAAGTAGCTAAATTGGCCATACTGTTACGGATGGAGAGCAAACACACATAACAAAGCCACTCCAACACCCCTTCCCAGCTCTCTACAGTCTTCAGAAAAATAGGAAAAGTAGATACGAGGTGCCGTTGTAAAGGTTTATCCCTCAATACCTTCACCTGATCTGGTCTGAGCGAAGTGCCTCAAGTCGGTAGGTATAATAACCACATCCCTTCAGAGCCAACCAATAACACCAGCGCCTTCGTCAGTACTTTATTACTCGGCATCACACCCGTCAGCACCTCACGTCAGCGCCATATGCAAAAGGAGGCAGGCTTGTAACTCAGCACTACACCTCACCTCAGCACCACATAATAACTCAGCACTGAACATCACGTCAGCACCACATGCATAAGGAGGCAGACTTGTATAACTCAGCAGTCCCTCACCTCAGCACCACACACAGAAGGAAGCAGCCTTGTACAGTCGGCCAAATAAGACATGTGTCAGCGGTCATTACGTTTGGCTAGTTCTGTGTTGTATCAACGGCTGTCAGATGTTGAATAGGGTGGGTAAGTGTAGGAACAAGTCTGTAAATCTCACTCGACAATATAGATATTTGCTGATACCAATTATTGATCAAAATATACCTGGACTAATGATTAACGACTATAAACACAGTTAACCCCTTCAGTACCGGTGACGTCCTTTTCATTATATTCTGGCCACTATTAGACGATTTTAGTCAGTTTATGAAAGACCTCTAGCAATATTAAGGCTTCAAACTATCTCAATCAACCATTTCAACTCCCACAGATCTTTCCTAAGTTGCATGATATCGTCTAAATATAGCTAGAATAAAATATAACACACGTCTCTGGTACTCAAAGGGTTAAGGGGAGATTTCCACTTGAGGGACTTTTTACTTGACCCCTTTCTCCCTCATGTCTAGCCCCATTTCTTTTGAGATTTTAAGACGTTTGCCCCATTAGTTTGGTGATTTTTAAGAATATCCGCCCCATTCTGTCAATTTTAAGACCTTTCGTGCCATTTAGGTGTCGATTTTATCCTGGCGAGCGATAGCGAGCCTGTAATTTAAGAGTAATCGGCCTTCGGCCGGGACATTTTTTTCTACCGAAAAATGTACAAATTTA
Source organism: Paralithodes platypus (assembly GCA_032716605.1). Lineage (NCBI taxonomy): Eukaryota > Metazoa > Arthropoda > Malacostraca > Decapoda > Lithodidae > Paralithodes > Paralithodes platypus. The sequence continues at coordinate 14,801,685 of CM064501.1, read as the reverse complement.
TCTTGAAAGGGGGTCAAGGGGGTGAAATTTTAAGATTGCTGGAGGAGTAAGAAACAAACTAGAAACCTCCCCTTAAGGGATACATGTATGTGGCTATATCACTGGATTTAATGTTATCACGGATTAATAAAATAATATATATTTGAGGGTGCATGTAGAGAGTTTTCCCCGCTTGTAGTAAGTGTGTGAGATTTGAGTAATATCGTCCATTCACCATATCTCTCTTGCATGGACCAAAAAGCGAATTTGTAAGGATCTGTACAATGTTAGGGTGGTGAATATACAGACTACTCTCACGTAAACAACTACCAACCCTTTAAGGGCAGGTTTCTAGTTTGTTTCCTACTCCTCCAGCAATCTTAAAATTTCACCCCCTTGACCCCGTTTCAAGAAAAATGTGTACATTTTTCGGTAGAAAAATGTCCCGGCCGAAGGCCGATTACTCTTAAATTACAGGCTTGCTATCGCTCGCCAGGATAAAATCGACACCTAAATGGCACGAAAGGTCTTAAAATTTACAGAATGGGGCGGAAATTCTTAAAAATCGCCAAACTAATTGGGCGAACGTCTTAAAATCTCAAAAGCAATGGGGCTAAACATGAGGGAGAAGGGGATAAAGACAAAAATCCCTTAAGTGGAAATCTCCCCTTAAGACCCTTTCAAGATCCAAAACACATTTATTTTCTGTGTTTTCGGCTATTTTTAGACGATTTTATTCAGATTAGGAAGGGTATATGGTTAAGGGGAGATTTCCACTTGAGGGATTTTTTTCTGGACCCCTTTCTCCCTCATGTTTAGCCCCATTGTTTCTGAGATTTTAAGACGTTCGCCCTAATAGTTTGGACATTTTAAGACATTTTGCCCCATTTCTGTCAATTTTAAGACCTTTCGTGCCATTAAGGTGTCGATTTCCTGGCGAGCGATAGCGAGCCTGTAATTTAAGAGCAACCGGCCTCCGGCCGGGACATTTTTCTACCGAAAAATGTAAAAATTTATCTTGAAAGGGGGTCTAGGGGGTGTAATTTTAAGCTTGATGAAAACGTAGGGAACAAACTAAATACCTCCCCTTAATTGAGATAAGCCTTTACCCTTAATTGAGATAAGCCTTTACCCTTAATTGAGATAAGCCTTTACCCTTAATTGAGATAAGCCTTTACCCTTAATTGAGATAAGCCTTTACCCTTATAATTCCCACAGATCTTTTTTAAACTGTATAGCCTACATTCGTCAAATGATGGTCAGAATAAACTGTCAAAATGCGTCACAAACTTCAAAGGGTTAATCGTATTCCTCAGCAACAAGGCTTGTTTGACTCGGCACTAGACGAGTGGAGTAACAGTGTTAACCCTATTCGATGCAGAGCGGGTCTATTAATTTGGATCCTCCCTGTTATAAGCCATTAGTTTGGAGATGTTAAGACGTTTCACCTTATTAATTTGGTGATTGTTACACACTTCACTCCATTCAGGTGTCGATTTTTTCTGGGCGAGCGATAGCGAGCCTGCAATTTGGGAGAAACCGGCCTTCGGCCAGGACATTTTTCTACCGAAAAATGTACAAACTTAGCTTGAAGGGGGTTTGGGGGAAGATTATTTAGTTTGAAGGCAGTCTGGAAATACGCCTTCCTAAGTCTAAACTAAACTAAAAATACATTGTTCGAAAAAGGCAAATATAATTACAACCTTCAATAATAATTAGGCAAAATATCATAAGAACCCCCAAAGACGTTGCACCAGATAGTGTTAAGGGGGAATGGGCTGGACGAACACATGATAAACAGGAAGTAAACGGCTACACAAAGAGGTTCGGTATCCCGGGAAACATTACGAAACAGGAAGTAAACGGCTACACAAAGAGGTTCGGTATCCCGGGAAACATTACGAAAGTTTGGTGGAGTTAAGGGGGGGGGGGTCACCGGCTTTTTTTTTTTTTTTTTTTTTTCCCTGGCTTGTATCCATTCGGCCCCATTCAGCCAACTGTTTTAAGACGTTTATCCCCATCCAGGTGTCGATTTCTTCCTGGCGAGCGATAAAGAGCCAGCATTGTTTGGAGAAATCCGGAAAATTTACAAATTTAGTTTGCTGTCGAAACAAAACAAAATATATGCTGGCTTGCTACCGCTCGCCAGGAAAATATTGACACCTGGATGGGGGTAAACGTCTTAAAATAGTAGGCTGAATGGGGCCGAATGGATACAAACCAAAGAGAGAGGGAGAGAAAGAGAAAAAAAAATCGAGGTGGGCTCCCTTAATGAAAGAATAATTTGTTTACAGCCAACTTGGCCGGGACCCTTACAAGGCTGGAATCTCGTAAAAAGGAGGGGGAGGATATAAGATATGTACAATAACTAAAAAGGGAAGAGGGGAAAAAAAGAGAGAGGGCAGATAACAGATATGTACAAGAACCTAATAGGGAAGAAGGCACTAAGGAACAGAAACGTTTGGCTCAGTGGCTGACAATCAGTATAAACAATTTGACTCTTTATTCCCGTAATTTATTTTCCTTTGCATACATGGACATTCTACGGTCCAAACACAATCTCTCCAAGGTCCGGATCTGGACCACGGGATGACATTCAAACAGGAAAAGTACAACAAATAAACATTTCCCTGGAATACACTGTACCACAGGGATTTACATCATAGGTCCTCATTGACATCTGGGTGAGATGGAACATCACAGTGAAAGGGCTTGTTCAGTATACTCTATGGGCATTATATCATGGTAACTTAGGCTAGCCAGGACCTTCGCAACACTTCCGTTTAAGAATTGGCAATGTATACATAGCTGGATTCGAAAGCTAAGGTGACCTTGTCGGTATCCTTTAAACTACGGTACTATCTAGACTCAAGCAACTTCCGCATGGTCGCTAGCTTTAGGTGGAACTTCCCAACAGTCCACTGGGAAGAAAAGTGGTTAGCCTAACTATGCTGCTCTTTCGGAATGAGGTTCTTTGCTAATAATTATCCAATGTAGTTCCTATGACGGTCCACACATTTCTGCCAGCAGTGCTGCAACGCCTGAATCCATACTTCGTAGAAGTTTTTTTCTTGCTACTCAAAAACGTCTTTAACGGTGGTTTTGACCTCATCATCATCATGAAAATAACTGCCAGCTATGCGTTTCTTCATGTTTGGGAAGAGATGGAAGTCCAAGGGTGCCAGATCAGGAAAGTATGGCGGATGCTTAAAGAGACAGAAGTGACAGTGATGGAGAGTAATCATTGTAGTGATGGACTTGTGAGAAAGGGTGTTGTCTCGGTGGTCCTTTTTTTTTCTTTTTTTCTTGATAGCTTAATGCAGTTGCCTTAACCCCTACTGTACCAGAAGGTATTACCATAAATGTTCCCTCCAGTACCTGGCAATGAGGCCAAAATGGCTTCAGAGTCGAGAGAGAATACCCTTCCTCCTCAAAAGTTGGAGAAATACTGAGCCAGCTAGGCTGTGAGACCTTGAATATAAGCTGAGAAGTGTTGCCAAGGTCTCAAAACAGTGTGTACAACTCACGGTACCTGGTACCGCTCGATACGGGCAGTTACAACTACCCCATAGACTTGACGGCGATCTTCCGTCGCTGGTATTGACGAGTGACTTTATTACTGACGGCGATTCGCCGTCGCTGGTACAGTAAGGGTTCAAAAGTTGGCATAGTACTCCCCATTGATATTCTGGCCCTTTGGAAGGTAGTCCACAAACACAACCCCCTTGGCATCCCAAAAAACTGAGGCCATTACTTTTCCAGCAGATGAAATGACTTTTGCCTTCTTTGAAGGAGATGACACTGGATGTTTCCACTGAATGGACCGTTTCTTGGTCTCTGGTTCAAAGTAAACGACCCAACACTCATCCTCATTCATGAAACATTCAATGAAATCAGCCAGATCTGCTTCAAAATTGCCAAATTTTCCCTAGACATGGTCAGTCTGGTGAGCTTATAAACAGGGTTCTAATGGTGTAGTGCCCATCGAGCAGAAACCTTTGACTATTCCAAGTTCGTTGGTTGGAATGCTCTCAATTCTCCCATGGAGATGGCAATGGCAGTAGCTATGGAGCGAAGAGTCCATCGTCTATCATCCATCATCCATACACATGATCAATGTCCCTGTGTGTAGGTAGTTGAAGGCCTGCCAGACCTTGGTTCATCTTCAATGCTTCTCCTTCCCCTCTTGAATTCGGTTGCCTACCTTTGCAAAGTTGGAAATGAAGGAGATGGCGCATCTCTTAATGTACCAACCTTATCGGCATGGATTTGCGTGGGAGTTAACTCTTTCAAGTTCAGATACTTTATGACAGGCATTCAGTTTTATCCATATTTATGAAAAGCTGATACCTCCTGCTTCAGTCACCAAGGATATTGTGAGCCTGAAATAAATAGGCTACTTAGACATCTGAAGAGCTGAATTATATGCCTGCCAAATTTCATCGCTCTAGCAGCACTTCATTATAGTTAGGGTCAAAACTGTTCATCCAGCACTGTATAAGGTTTCTATTTATACTACTAGGTGAAGCAGAGGCACATGGTGTAAGGAGACTTGCCCAAATGTCTTGCTGAGTGGGAATCGAACCCCAATTATCTTAGCTGTGAATCAAGCAAGCTACCCAATACGCTATAGAACACACCAAGAAGGAAGCCTTCAGTATCCTTCTGGCAATTTATAGGAGTGCCAGCGAGCTTCCAATTCACTGATTGGTGCTTGTACATCGACAAAAGTCTTTGAATTACAACCTCCTCTATTTTCCTCGTTTCTCAGTCCTGAAGGTATATATGTCTTCTTCTAAGTGATAATCAGTCAACCAATTAGTTTGTGGGTCTGGAGAAAGTGTATGTCCTGTGATGGTCGCCAAATGGAAGAAGTAGTGGCATAATGTGCTGATGCAGTGTTGAGTTGCAAAGTGGGGCTTGTCCACCATTCTGTCTCTCTCTATTCACTATCAGAGCCGGTTGTTTTTCCGTCTTCTCTTGGAATTAATTAGTCATATTAATTAGTCTGTGCCTTGATCCTTGAGGTTCTAATGAGGTCACGCTGAATTTGTTACCGAAAATGTGGTTCCATGAGTCTCAAGAGTGTTCCCATCTTATTTTGCTGCAAGCCTCCCGCACTGTTGCTCTGGCAACTTCGACCAATCAAGAGCAACTTCGACCAATCAGACTGTTTGGTAGCTGGCAGGGTGTCACTGTTGACGGCTAGTCTTCTCTTATTAATGTTATACAATCTCTCTCTACACACCACAAGATTGCATCTCTCTTACTCTTCTTTCAACATATTCCCATCCCTATTCTGTCTAACTCTCTAACCCCAGAGTGAACCGATTCTCCCAGTCTTTCTTCTACTCAAAAAATAATATTTCTAACTCGCTCCCACAACCTGTTTTTCCCTAATCAAATTACCTATACTGCTTCAAACTCCGTGTGTCCAGACATTTTGACTCTAAGCACCTTGAATTTGGCTCTGTCACTCTTCCAACTGGGTGGGGGGTGGGGGGGGGGGGGGGGGGGGGGCACATGCTACAGGTAGCTCTGCCTCTTGTCTCCTTCATACACATAGATAAAAATAATTCTTTCCCCGAAAATTGTAGTAGAATTTCCTCTCGCCACCACATATTGATCTTGTGAATTAGACTGGAGCGTTGTAGTATGCCATTATCCTATATGTGTGTACCGGTACCTAAATATTGTATGAATCAAAGTTACGTATTAAGTATCAGTTGGGTGTTTAATCTGTTCAGTTTCTTATTGAAAAATTTGTAGTTTGTATTCATAAAAAAAATCACACAGTTTCTGTTCATGGTTTTCTTTAAGAAGGCATGAAAATTAGTTTTGAACTTAAAGCTTTAACTTCTGTTTACTTAAAACGATCAATTTCAGTTTAAAGGTTTCTAGCCCTCACTTAAGAAGGCATGGCGGAGTGACTTATACGGAAACTTCTCCCCCACCTCCCGTCAGCCTATATAAACACGTAACAACTATGTCCAACTTTCCACACCACCGCATTTGATCACGGCCGAAACCCCTCCGAGCGGTTCCGGAACTTAACGAAGCCGGCACACCCCTTCTTCCCTCCCTCCTTCCTTCCTTCGTTCCTTCTCTTTTACTCCACCCGTTATTCGTTATTCGTCCATCCTTCCCTCTCCTCCCTCATTTCCTACCTCCCGTTTTCTTCTCTTCCTCTACTATTTTCGTTTTCAGTTCAGAAGTATGTGATTGCCATATAAGTTAACGTACATTGTTCTTTAGTTCTTAACCATCCATCCATCCCTCAATCAACCATCCAACCAACCAATCAACCATCCTTCCTCTTTCCAAACTCCTCCCCCCCCCCCTCCCCTTCATCACTCCCTGTTTCTCTCCCTCTGCATCCCACCCTTTCTTTCCTCTCTCCCCCTCCCACCCCCCCCATCCAACCCATCTCTCGACACCACCGCTTTTAATCCCCTCTTCGCCTGCAGGGCTCTTCGATGCGATCAGCCTCATTTTGACTCTCTCTCTCTCTCTCTCTCTCTCATACACAAACACACACACACATTACACCTATTTTCAAAGAATTACAGTGGCTAAGCATAAAGAAAAAAATACTTTTAACTCAGTAGTAACTCTTATTTAAAAAGTTACCCACCACTACCCAGATCACTTCTTACCTCTCCCAACTGTTAACAATATGACTGATAGTAATACAAGATAACGACACAATCCTTATGTCCCCAGAACCAAGACTGACTCGGGAGCCAGAGCTATGTCTGTAACAGGTCCTAAGTTATGGAATCAACTACCATCGGATATCAAAGAGGCAAATACCGTACATGCATTTAAATCAAAGTTGAAAAAGAACTTATTAAATAATACATCATCTAAATATCGAGACCCATTGTTCTCTATGGTAATATCATGGCCTATATATTCTTATTCATATTTTGATAACTGTATAATGTATAATTATGTACAATCTAAGTTTATACCTATTTAATACTTAATGTACACTTTGTTATTGTAATTTAACCAATTTTCAGTGGAAATAAAAAATGTATTATAATTGGGCCTGAGTATATAGATATAGATTATTATTATGAATTACTCTCTCTCTCTCTCTCTCTCTCTCTCTTCTCACACGCGCTCACCACCACTCCCCTTCAATCCCCTTCTCCAATATCATCTCCCTCGCCAAGAACCAATTTCATTAAAATCGTTGGTTTCTTCGTCTATTCAACCATTTATTGATTTGTGCATACGCCAGCTAGTTCATCCAATTGTGTATTCCTACATAATTCATTTCATTAACCATCCAACCACCAGCTTAAGTAATTATTCATCAAATTATTAATCCACTTTACCAAGCGGCATCTTTCACTTTAAAGAGGTAAAAAGCTACAAAATATAGTATGATTTGTTGTTTAGTATTTTCGTTTACCATAACATTCTAGAAATCACCCCTTGACCCCTTATAGACCTCCTAAATGGCAGCAAGGTCTTAAAATTTCAGGAATGGGGCGGACCTATCTTAAAACACACCAAATGTGGCAACGTCTTAAAATCAAAGCAATGGGGCTAGACATGGAGAAGGGGTCAAGATCAAAGCATTCTCCCCTTAATTAGGGGCCTTATCAATGCATATTCTATTAAATCGATTTTTTTCAGCTTAGAAAGGACCGTATATAAGCTTTGTGTAATGAGTTTACACCTTTGCTTTCATTTAATATACTCGAACTGTATATATACAGTATACATACAGTATATATATATATTTTTTCCAGTATATGATGGCCTTATTCTAAAACTCGAGCAGAAGCGATTGACATTTAACGATAAAATAATGAGAAATATTGCACATTTATCTTTGGAGTATGGGAATAAATCCATTCTCTATCCCAAACCTTTGCATAGTTCCAGAGGCATAGTTTAACCACTTGAGGATTATGACGCATTACGGCAGCGTATTCCGGCTATCATCAGGCGATTGTATTCAGCTTAGGAAGAGTCTGTAGGAGTCAGGGGCATGCTTGATTTGCTTTAAGGGGAGATCTCCACTTGAGGGATTTTTTTCTTGACCCCTTTCTCCCTCATGTTTAGCCCCATTGCTTTTGATATTATAAAACGTTTGCCCCATTAGTTTAGCGATTTTAAGAACTTTCACCCCATAGTAAGACCTTTCGTGCAATTCAGGTGTCGATTTTATCCTGGCGAGCGATAGCAAGCCTGTAATTTAAGAGGAATCGGCCTTCGGCCGGGACATTTTTCTACCGAAAAATGTACAAATTTATCTTGAAAGGGACTCAAGGGGGTGTAATTTTAAGCTTGATAGAGGTCTAGGGAACAAACTAAATACCTCCCCTTAACTACTCTCATTCCTCGAGATCGTATCTAAGCTGTAAAAAGTCGTCTAATGATAACCACAATAAACTGTTAAAACACGCCATAATCCACAAGAGGTAAATAATCCTATATGTATCGTCCTACTCCTCCTGGGTAGTACACGACCTACTGATAATGTTTATTACAATCTCTCTCTCTCTCTCTCTCTCTCTCTCTCTCTCTCTTTCAATACGCCGACCAAATCACTTCAATAAGGGGCGCATTCACCTCCATACCTATTGATTCCTTCCGATGGTCACCGGTGTATTCGCCACGGGGCCATTTCCCTACAAATCCCCCCCCCCCCCCACAAGCTAGTCAATTCGTTCGTACGTCGATTCGTCCGCAAGAGAGAGAGAGAGAGAGTACAAAGGAGTACAAAGGAGTACAAAGGAAATCAAGCAACAACAGATCTAGTGACCCTTCTAGGTTGCTTGTCCTCCAAAACACTGAGGATCAAGTGTCGAGAGAGAGAGAGAGAGAGAGAGAGAGAGAACTATACTGTAACATTTTAACTCCCTCCGACATATTATGTTCCAAAGTCCAGGATCGCTTGACAAGTATTTTGGGTCTTGAATTTGGCTCATGAGTGTTGTCGAAGCCTTAAATTTTTCGCGATTTCCATCCACCAGAATGCTGTTTATTGTGATGTATCATATATCAATGGAAAGAGGAATCTTTATAGTACATGATAAAATAAAAAAAAATGTAAATAAATCGAAATATGAAAGTGTAAAGAGAGAATACAATTAATGCAATTGAGAGAGCTCTAAATTGTGAGTGATGACCATAGATTTAAATAAATTGATAGAGCCAACGCGGGTGAGAGAGTGAGTATATAGAAAAAAAAAACGGAAAAACCAAATTTTGATTCTGTTTATAGGTTAATGGAAGCTTTATTTCGTTGCTACGAAGTGTATGGTTTTAAATTTAGGCTGTATGAATACGGCAAATAATGCTGATGAGTATAAAACAAACTAGAAGTTCCTAGGACAAATACTTTTTGCGCTATGAATATTTGAAATGAAGAGCCAAAATGAGAATATTTACGCTTCACCCGTCTCTGTTCCGGCGATGCTAGCCGGGTTCCGAGCTGTTCCCCACCTCGTGGTTGAGTATTTGCTAGGCATACGATAACTGTATATATCACCGGAATCGGAAAATTGTGCTCTTTCCAATGGTGAAAACAAAAATAATATAGCATAATTGGTTCGCGAGCTATGCACAATTGTTTCCATGCAGTGACAGAAAAAAAAAAAAATCTGATTTTGATTGATATGGTTTATAACATTTTCGATTTATTTCGTTGCTACGAAGTGTATGGTTTCAAATTTAGGCTGAATGAATACGGCAAATAATGCTAATGAGTATAAAATAAACTAGAAGTTCCTAGGACAAATACTTTTTGCGCTATGAATATTTGAAATGAAGAGCCAAAATGAGAATATTTACGCTTCACCCGTCTCTGTTCCGGCGATGCTAGCCGGGTTCCGAGCTGTTCCCCACCTCGTGGTTGCGTTATTTGGTCGGATACGTATATAACTGTATATATCACCGGAATCGGAAAATTGTGCTCTTTCCAATGGTGAAAACAAAAATAATATAGAGTAATTGGTTCGTGAGCTATGCGCAATTGTTTCCATGCATTGTTATTGTTATGAAAATATATGAGAATGTTTATACAGTTGTATATCTTTGCCACAATATACACCCTTTCCAACGAGAAGGGAAATGGCTCCTGGGTTGACACTGAAAAAAACAAAATAAGAAAGCCAGGTAATCTTCAGGTAAAAAGCAGAGAAATTCATTGTTTGTTCTATATCTAAAGTAGGATATATATATATATGATATATCTATAATATATTAGCCTATATTATACAGTTATATAATATTATATATATATATATAGATATATTATATATATATATAGATATACTCATATATATATCTATATAAATTATTATATATAGGTGTCACAACAAAATATAAAGAATGGTAAATGGTAATGGTAAGGTGTTTGGTATATATATTAGTATATATATATATATATATTTATATATATATATATATGGTGTCAAACCAGAGAAATATGTGCAAATTTCCAAGCCACCCAAAGAGGTA
>CM064501.1:14768721-14786221 GCA_032716605.1 Paralithodes platypus | reverse complement strand
GAGGTAGTCGCTTTTTCTGGATCCCCTTCTCCCTCATGTGTAGCATATTAGTTTTTAGAATTTTATGACGTTCTCTCCGTTAGTTTGGCAATTTTGAGACCTTTCGCCCCATTTTTTTTTCAATGCTAAGATCTTTCGTGTCATTTAGGCGTCAATCTTTTCCTGGCGAGCGATAGCAAGCCAGTAATTTTAGAAGGAATTTATCTTGAAAGGGGGTCTATTTTTTTTTATTTAAGCGCTTGATGGAGGTCTAGCGAGAAAACTAAAAAAAAAAAAATATATATATATACAGTATATATATATATATATATATATATATATATATATATATATATATATATATATATAATGTATATATATATACAGTATATATATATAACTTAGCCCCACCTGGTAATGGTAGGGCAGGAAGATGTAAGGGTTCAGAGCCGCCTTATATTATCCTTGTTTATTATTAATAGATGAAAGGATTGGAGTGTTCCTTTATGGTGTTTAAGGCCTATATAGCTTCTTAGGTCGACGCGGAAGAATATTAGTAGTCCTTTAAGGGGAGGTTTTTAGTTCGTTCCCTAGAATTCCATCAAGCTTAAAATTACACCCCCTAGACCCCCTTTCAAGATAAATTTGTACATTTTTCGGTAGAAAAATTTCCCGGCCAAAGGCCGGTTCCTCTTAAATTACAGGCTCGCTATCGCTCGCCAGGATAAAATCGACACCTAAATGGCACGAAAGGTCTTAAAATTGACAAATGGGGCAAAAGTTCTTAAAATCACCAAACTAATGGGGCGAACGTCTTAGAACATCAAAAGCAATGAGACTAAACATGAAATAGAAAGGGATCCAGAAAAAAATCCCTCAAGTGGAAATCTGCCCTTAAACAGCTTGTCTGCCAAATCGTTTGGTCTTCCATTAACGGTATTATTGTAAGTAGCCTACCCATAAAACCATAAGTAGGCTTACTAATACGTACTGTATATACAATTATACATATTATATATATATATATATATATATATATATATATATATATATATATATATATATATATATATATATACCAACAAGCAAGAACGCCAATACTTTCAGGCTTAAAATATATATTCTCATTTTATATAAGTCTGGTTATGATTACTACATGATTACTACATGATTACTACATGATTACTACATGATTACTACATGATTACTCACTTCTAACTGGAAAAAAAGGTAAAAATTAGTACTTGTGTGCTGCCGGAATTGTGGAGCGAGAGATATTGTTTTTCACACTTCTGCGCATGTGTGTGTGTGTGTGTGTGTGTGTGTGTGTGTGTGTGTTCGCAGAAAACTGGAGAATAAATGACGAGTGTTTCTTTGTTTCGAGGGACGCATTTCGACGTCGGCACCTTGAACTGGACCCAAAAGACATCCCAATAACTTTTTGCAAATATTGAAGGCTGCTCTCCTGCTACCCCCCTTTGTACATTGTACATTGGTGGGGGGGGGCCCCACCAATGTACAAAGGAGTACAAAGGAAATCAAGCAACAACAGATCTAGTGATCCTTCTAGGCTGCTTGTCCTCCAAAACACTGAGGATCAAGTGTCCAAACAGTGGTTTATAGTGGGTAAGGGAACATTGGAAAGGGAACTACTGCCCTGCCACTAACGTGGCAGGACTAGGAAGTTAGTAGGGGACATATGGGTTAATACCCATGACAATATATTATTTATAATATGTAAGGTAATAATTCCTGGTTACTCACCGACTATACAAGCACATTTGGAGGTGAGTGCACTACCCCAATACGAGGTAAGGCCTTGACCCTTTATATCATCATGGTTTTATTTGCATTACAACTGCACGGAATAACATGATGCATGGTGGCCACATTCCTCGGGTTAATATGGCTTAATATACTGTACATGCCCGATTATGTTTTATAATCGATACTTATGGTCTATCTGACTATTTGCATAAAATCTCAGGAATGAAATGAAATATTGAAACTTCATGAAACTTAGACACCCCTTTCAATTGTTAGCCATATATAATAAGCTAATGCTTGATAAACATTCTCCCCAAACACTCCTAAACATTGATTTAGCTTCAAGGAAATGTAAATACTGGTACAACTGACCTAAATGTATGTATGACATTGCATTACTAACCTGGAATGTAATGAAGGGTGGTGGTTGAGGAGCTCGTCTGCAGTCTGAAAGAACATATTTAATCATGTTAAGATTACACGAGAACAAAATCTGAAGAACAATAAACTAGCATTGAAACGTGAAGCTGACCTTAAAATATAATAGGCATATACATATTTATTGTAGATATTTAACTATATAATACTATATCGATAAAAGGATATTTATTAAACGTACATACGATTTATATATATATATATATATATATATATATATATATATATATATATATATATATATTGCAAATTAGGCGCTTTTGTGTTATCTTATATAGTTAGCTATTAAAACAAAATGTATCCAACTCCCTTTTAGCGAGAACAAGAAGATTAAGGGAGCCCACTTCGCTTTTTTTCTCTTTCTCTCCCTCTCTCTTTGGCATCAATTCGGCCCCATTCAGCTTACTGTTTTAAGACGTTTACCCCCATCCAGGTGTTAATATTTTCCTGGCGAGCGGTAGCGAGCCAGCATATATTTTGGTTGTGACAGCAAGCTAAATTTGTACATTTTTCGATATAAAAATGTCTCCGGCGAAGCCGGATTTCTCCATACAATGCTGGCTCGCTATCGCTCGCCAGGAAATAATTGACACCTGGATGGGGAAAAATGTCTTAAAACAGTTGGATGTATGGGGCCGAATGGATACAAGCCAGGGAAAGAGAGAAAATGAGAGAGAAAAAAAAAAAAAAAAAAAAAAAAAAAAAAAAAAACGGTGGCCCCCCCTTAGCAGTGTCGAGCTAAACTTAACGATGAGATTATGAAAAGTTTGGAGGGAGAGTTTATTTGTCCATACTTTGTTGTTCTCTCTCTCTCTCTCTCTCTCTCTCTCTCTCTCTCTCTCTCCCTCTCTCCCTCTCTCTCTCCCTCTCTCTCTCTCTCTCTCTCTCTCTCTCTCTCTCTTCTTCTCTATCCTTTCCTTCAACTTTCCTTTTCTATCGGATATGCCATCTCTACTAGAATTAAGTCCTGACCACCTCGTTTGGATCGTAAGGTCTGTGGCCAGTGTATCTATGTAAATATATATCTTTCTTTATAACTCCCTCTCTCTTTCTCTCTCTCTCTCTTAGATACTGCAATTATTTAACCCTTTCGCTGTTACGACGCACTTTTTATTATAATCTGGCAATCACTGGACGACCGCATCCAGCTTTGGAAAGACCTCTAGCAATAAACGAGGTCAAAGTTATCTCAAATATCCCATCAACTCCCTCAGACTCTTTCTAAACTTAATTAATTCGTCTAATATTAAAATAATAAAAATTGCATAAAGAAGCACATTCTCCAATCCTCATGGGGTTAATGCCAGATGAACCAGGATGAACTTTCCTGAATTAAGGGGAGGCAGTTGGTTTTTCGAGTCCTCCTCCTCCCTCATGTTTAGCCCAATTAATTATGAGATTTCAAGACATTCGCCTCACTAGGTTGGCGATTTCCAGACCTTTTGCCCCATTCCTTTGCCAATATTAAGACCTTTAGGTGTCGATTTTTTTCGTGGCGTGCGATAGCGAGCCTGTACTTGATGAGGAATCGGCCTTCGGCCGGGACATTTTTCTACCGAAAAATGTACAAATTTATCTTGAAAGGGGGTCAAGGGGGTGAAATTTTAAGATTGCTGGAGGAGTAGGAAACAAACTAGAAACCTCCCCTTAACATACGCAATACTACAAAATAGGTACGATCGGGGGTATTAAGTGTTGTCATAGATTCCAGTGGTTTTCGCTCAACAAGTGTTATTGGTATCTTTATAGTTACTGGGAAAAGTGCTTATCCCTCAGAGTATTTAGTCAGTGTCCGAAACTTTGTGAAATATCTGACAACACTTATTAACCTCGATTGTACAGTTGACCGCATAAGTTATTTTCCTCGTCGCAATCTTGTGAACGAAAGTAAAATAGTATAAATTAGTTGCGAGCGTGGTTTCTTGTCATTATTAGTTGCCTAGTCAGATGAGTTAACCATACAATAAATACAATAAAATACAATAAAACTACACTCCTAATTCAATCACGCGCATTATAATTAACCACTTGCGAGTTCTGGTCTATAAGGAAGTTGGAGCTGTGACCATCAATATGTAACATAATTCTCAGCTTAAATACGGTCATAATACATATATAAATACATAACAGCAAATTGACCATACTTTTTATCCATCAGAAACCCACATTAGTATTGCATTTCTCTTAAATATCCATGTTCACGGCTCCAACTTCCTTATAGCCTGAAACTTGCAAGGGGTAAATTATTGCTATGTATAGGATCACGTAGAGCAACAGAACTTATGTGGACAACTGTACACGTGTAGATAGATGAAGTTAAGGGGGGTCACCTGCTTGTTTCTCTTTCTCTCCTTTTCTCTCTTTCTCTGGTTTGTATCCATTCGGCCCCATTCAGCCAACTGTTTTAAGACGTTTATCCCCATCCAGGTGTCAATTTCTTCCTGGCGAGCGATAGCGAGCCAGCATTGTATGGAGAAATCCAGCTTCATTCTATCGAAAAATGTACAAATTTAGCTTACTGTAAAAACTAAAAAATATATACAGTATATGCTGGCTCGCTACCGCTCGCCATGAAAATATTGACACCTGGATGGGGGGGGGGGTAAACGTCTCTTAAAACAGTAAGCTGAATGAGGCCGAATGGATATAAGCCAAAGAGAGAGAGGGAGAGAAAGAAAGAGAGAGAGAGCAAAACAAGGTGGGCTCCCTTAAGACAAGGGTTGAGACAGTATACATTTATCTAGCCAGCCACCATCACGTGTTCTCGTTTACGGCAACTTAGATGTCTTGATAACCTTCTAATAATAACACTATAATATATATATATATATATATATATATATATATACACGTACACTCTTTAAGGGCAGATCTCCACTTGAGGGATTGTTTTCTTGACCCCTTTCTCCCTCATGTTTAGCCCCATTGCTTTTGATATTATAAAACGTTTGCCCCATTAGTTTAGCGATTTTAAGAACTTTCACCCCATATTAAGACCTTTCGTGCCATTCAGGTGTCAATTTTATCCTGGCGAGCGATAGCGAGCCTGTAATTTAAGGGGAACCGGCCTTTGGCCGGGACATTTTTCTACCGAAAAATGTACAAATATATCTTGAAAGGGACTCAAGGGGGTGTAATTTTAAGCTTGATGGAGGTCTAGGGGAAAAACTAAATACCTCCCCTTAACCCTCTCCGACATATGACGCGATTTTGAGCCGATTAGGGATACTTTAAAGCCTTTGTTACCATCAGGGGTATTTAGAAACCTTTAGTTTAGTTACTTCAACCTCTGCAGTTGCCTTTGAGTTAGCTGTGGGCAGAAAACTAATTTTGGAGAGGTAATTATAAGAGTGAGAGAACTCTATTATCAGTGTATGTATTTACCTGAGCCTGGGAATAATTCTGTGCTCCCAGCTTCCGTCCGTTCACCGTAGTTTAGCGAAATGCGGAAACTAATTGGGAGTTTCCACCTGGTAATTACACTCCATTAATTATACAAGTTATTTATGTTCTCTCGCAATTAAGCCAATTACTTGATAAACACTTCATACCCCAGGTAATTTCTATTTAATAAAGTACGGTTGATTATGTATATTTAAGAGGGGTCACATTTTTTTTTTATCTTTCTCTCATTTTTGCTCATTCCCTGGCTTGTATCCATTCGGCCCCATTCAGCCAACTGTTTTAAGACGTTTATCCCCATCCAGGTGTCGATTTCTTCCTGGCGAGCGAAAGCGGGCCATCATTGTATGGAGATATCCGACTTCGCCGGAGACATTTTTCTATCAAAAAATGTACAAATTTAGTTTGCTGTCAAAACAAAAATCTCTCTCTCTCTCTCTCTCATATTACCTTGTCTAGGGGTGGATGGAGCTAGTTAGGTATGCGGAAGGGGGTTTTATTGGCTTTGATAAATCAGCGGCCCAGGCTCTAATAACTGATGAATATTTCTCAAGACACTGACTACCCACATTTTTATTTTTTATTTTTTTATTGGCAAGGTGGGGTGTGCTCATTGCCTTTCAATGGATCTGGGGTGTTATTTTTCAGCTTATGAATAATGGTTTCTTTGTTGTTTGACTCGTCTTTCACTCCATAGTAGATATATTATTCTACATCTACTGTGTAATACATTGTTTTGAAATGTGAGATGTGGCCTTTCAATGGATTTGGAGAGATATATTTCCTTCCCATGAATTCCTGTTCTATACCGAATCGCCTTCTTCAATAGATTTACGACTCTACGTCTACTGTATATACTTGGTTTTAAGAACATAAGCAAATGGGATTCTGCTGAAAGCCAATCGGCCCACACAAGGCAGATCCCTGTTAAGGTGGGCTGTGTTAATTGCCTTTCAATGGGTTTGTGGGTGTGTGGTATTTTTTAGCCTATGAATAATTGTATTTAAATAGACTTTCTCTATACATTTAAGTTTCTACGACTACTGAATATATCTTGTTTAAGGGGGGCCACCTGCTTGTTTTATCTTTCTCTCCTTTTCTCTTTTTCTCTGGCTTGTATCCATTCGGCTCCATTCAGCCAACTGTTTTAAAATTATTATTATTTATTTTATTTTTATTTTTCAACTACTCTCTCTCGGGCATAGGCTGAGAGCCTGTACATTCCACCGCTCAACACGGTGAAGCCCGTGAGGTCTTGTTTCAGTCTGGGGAGTGAGACATGCGAAGCATCCATCATGGCTCGAAGCAGCTCCATCTCTGAAGCGGCTGGTTGCTTCGCTCAAGCGCTTCACCGTCTCACCCTCCAGACTCAGACCCTCACTCTCAGAACGCCACCTATTGAGCAGTGATCTCACTATTTATCTCCATCCAGGTGTTGATTTTTTTCTGGCGAGCGAAAGCGAGCCATCATTGTATGGAGAAATCCGGCTTCGCCGGAGACATTGTTCTATCGAAAAAGGTACAAATTTAACTTGCTGTAAAACAAACATATATATGCTGGCTCGCTACCGCTCGTCAGGAAAATATTGACACTTGGATGGGGATAAACGTTTTTTTTTTTTTTGAGACAATGAACGGAGGAAGGAAAAACACAGATACAACAAAAAGGTCCATGTGCCTAAAGGCATCCTCCATTCATAAAATGTTTGTAACAACTGGATTTAAACTTTTGTAGATTGTAAGTTTGTGGAAAGCAACTCGAGGGAAGTGAATTCCAAAGAGTAGTAGTTCTAGGGATAAATGAATTTTGATAAGTAGAAGTTCTGCATTGTGGAGGAGAAAGTGTAAATTCATGGGGCTCTCAGCTGCCCTAGTTCTACGGGAAAAGATGTGGAGAGACGGCACAATTGAAGCAAGTTCCTCGGAACAATTGCTGTGAAAATATCTGTAGAATAATGCAAGGGATGCAACGTTTCTTCGTATGGATAATGTAGGAAGGTCCTGTGTGATTGCAGGGTTATTGATTAATCTAATAGCTTTATTTTGAATTTTGTCCAACTGCCTCAATGCAACCACTCCACTTCCACTCCACAGAGGTGAACAGTAATCCATCTGAGAACGCACATGACTTTTATATATTACGGCCAACTGCTCGTCAGTGAAGAATTCTCGAACTCTGTATAGGAGTCCCAGTTTTGTAGAGGCATTCTTAGCAATGCTTCTAACATAATGTGTCCAGCTCAAGTTAGTAGTTAATGTTACACCGAGAATGTCAATACTAGGGGAAGTGGGAATATTTACATCATTAAAAAATATAAACAGTAGGCTGAATGGGGCCGAATGGATACAAGCCAAAGAGAGAGGGAGAGAGAAAAAAAAACGAGGTGGCCCCCTTAACAACGCGGCACGTGTTCATTGGCTTTCAATGGATCTGTTGTATGTTACTTTTCATTCCTTTGAATAATTGAATTGTAATTCTATACAATCCCCGTTTTCTATAGACCTATGATGCTACGTCTATTGTGTATTAAGGGGGGGGGGGGTCACCGTGTTTGTATTATCTTGCTCTCTTTCCCCGGCTTGTATCCATTCGGCCCCATTCAGCCAACTGTTTTAAGACGTTTATCCCCATCCAGGTGAATTCCTAAATTATATCCTAAACTGAATAAAAGAAAGGGAAGAAACGCGCCCCCGAAGACCAAATTGGGTTCAGTAATATTGTAAAGGCTAATTATCTCTCAATTCCTCCACCTGACCTGACCTATCGACAGTCAAGTATATAATTGTACTGCGCTAATTAAGGGAGCCCAGACGGTATTGTGCAGCATAATTTACTGGTTCGGCTCAATGGTTTAAGGAGGGGGTTTAGTTTGCTCTCTAAACCTCTATCAAACTTAAAAAAACACCCGCAAGACCCCCCTTCGATATAAATTTGTACATTTTTCGGTAGAAAAATGTCCAGGCCGAAGGCCGATTCCTCTGCAAATACAGGCTCGCTATCGCTCGCCAAGAAAAAAAGACACCTAAATGGCATGAAAGGTCTTAATACTGGCAAATAAATGGGGCAAAAGGTCTGAAAATCGCCAAACTAATGGGGTGAATGTCTTGAAATCTCAAAACTAGTGGGGCCAAACATGAGGGAGGAGGAGGAGGACTCGAAAAACCAACCGCCTCCCCTTAATAGTTTGAGAGCGTAATATGTACTAGTACCCTCGTTTACAACACACGCATAGGTCAAGTAAAAGCCGCTGTCACACGGGCGATTTTTCCGTCAATTTTCCATGCGTAAGTTTTTCTCGTATTTATCGGGACATTTTCGCACTGGTATCGGTAACTAGACTGAAGGTAGATTATGCTAGGTGGCTGAATTTTGATGTCACCCAGATATTAAAGCTGCCAGACTACAATTGCTCCTAAAAATTGACGGAAAAAACGCTCGTGTGACACCGGTTTAACAGAATCGGGAGTATTTCAGTACGGTATTTCCCGGAACTTCCACGAATGCAGATTTCACTTACCGGCTTCGAGGAATATCATGATTTATATATTTCGCGCCCGAGTGCTCTAAGCGAGGTTTGGTCTATTAATTAATTTAGCCTATTCATATATTTTTTTTAGTTTCCTCCCTGGACCTCCATCAAGCTTAGAAAAACACTCCCTAGACCCCCTTCAAGATAAATTTGTACATTTTTCGGTAGAAACATGTCCCGGCCGAAGGCCGGTTACTCTTAAAATTGCAGGCTAGCTATCGCTCGCCAGGAAATAATCGACACCTAAATGGCATGGAAGGTCTTAACATTGACAACAAAATGGGGCGAATGGTGTTAAAATCGCCAAACTAATGGGCCGAACGGCGTATAATCTTAAAACTAGTGGGGCTAAACATTAGGGAGAAGGGGGTCCAGAAAAACGGTCTGCCTCCTCTTAAACGAACCATTTTAGTGGCTATGTTACTGGGTTGGGCGATATACTTGTACAGTTGGCCAAATAAGTCGTTTCGCCGCTGTCATTATGTTTTGCTCGTTGTATGCTGTATTAATGTCTGTCAGATGTTGAATAGGGTGTGTAGAGATAGGAACATGGTTGTATATCTCACTCTGAACGATGATTTATACCTTATATAGCGCCGATACCAATTATTGATCGAAACATACTTGCAATACCCTTTCAATACCGGTCCGTCCTTTTAACATTATTGCGGCTACCTATATAAACCTACCCTACCATATAAACCTACCCTACCCTATTCTACCCTACCCTTATTACCTACCTTATCTATAGATCTACCCAACCTTTAAAACTTACCTCACACTATAGATCTACCCTACATACCTACCCTACCCTATATACCTACCCTAGTCTACCCTACATACCTACCCTACACTACATACCTACCCTACCCTATATACCTACCCTAGTCTACCCTACATACCTACCCTACCCTATATACCTACCCTAGTCTACCCTATATACCTACCCTAGTCTACCCTACATACCTACCCTACCCTACGACTAGTCTAACCCTACACTACCCTAGTACCTACATACTAACTACCTATATACCTACCCTAGTCTACCCTATATACCTACCCTAGTCTACCCTATATACCTACCCTAGTCTACCCTACATACCTACCCTACCCTATATACCTACCCTAGTCTACCCTACATACCTACCCTACACTACATACCTACCCTAGTCTACCCTAACCGTACCCTACTACTACCTCTCCCTACATACAGACCTACCCTACACTATACCACCTACCCTACTACCTACCATACCTACCTACCTACATACTACTACCCGACTACCCTACATACAACCCTACCTAAACTACTACCCTACATACTACTACACTACATACCTACCCTAGTACTACATACCTACCCTACACTACTACCTCTACCCTAATACATACCATACCCTACACTACATACCTACCTACTACCTACCCTATTATACCTACCTACACTACATACCTACCTACTAACATACTACCTACATACATACCCTACTACTACCCCTAGTTAGTACCCTACATAATACTACCCTACACTACATACCTACCCTAGTCTACCCTACATACCTACCCTACATACCTACCCTACACTACATACCTACCCTACCCTATATACCTACCCTAGTCTACCCTACACTACATACCTACCCTACACTACATACCTACCCTAGTCTACCCTATATACCTACCCTACACTACATACCTACCCTACACTACATACCTACCCTACACTACATACCTACCCTACACTACATACCTACCCTAGTCTACCCTACATACCTACCCTACACTACATACCTACCCTACACTACATACCTACCCTACACTACATACCTACCCTACACTACATACCTACCCTACACTACATACCTACCCTACACTACATACCTACCCTAGTCTACCCTAGTCTACCCTACACTACATACCTACCCTACACTACATACCTACCCTACACTACATACCTACCCTAGTCTACCCTACATACCTACCCTACACTACATACCTACCCTAGTCTACCCTACATACCTACCCTACACTACATACCTACCCTACACTACATACCTACCCTACACTACATACCTACCCTCCCCTACCCTACATACCCACCCTACACTACATACCTACCCTACACTACCATACTACCAGCTACACTACCACAACCTACACTACCATACCTTCCCTAGCCTACCCTACATACCTACCCTACACTACATACCTACCCTACCTACCCTACTACCTACCCTACACTACATACCTACCCTATATACCTACCCTAGTCTACCCTACACTACATACCTACCCTACACTACATACCTACCCTAGTCTACCCTACACTACATACCTACCCTACACTACATACCTACCCTACCCTATATACCTACCCTAGTCTATATACCTACCCTACCCTAAATACCTACTACACGATATACCTACCCTACACTACATACCTACCCTAGTCTACCCTACATACCTACCTACACTACATACCTACCCTAACCCTACTACATACCTACCCTACACTACATACCTACCCTACACTACATACCTACCCTAGTCTACCCTACATACCTACCCTACACTACATACCTACCCTACCCTATATACCTACCCTAGTCTACCCTACACTACATACCTACCCTAGTCTACCCTACACTACATACCTACCCTACACTACATACCTACCCTAGTCTACCCTACATACCTACCCTACACTACATACCTACCCTACACTACATACCTACCCTAGTCTACCCTACATACCTACCCTACACTACATACCTACCCTAGTCTACCCTACATACCTACCCTACACTACATACCTACCCTAGTCTACCCTACATACCTACCCTACATACCTACCCTACACTACATACCTACCCTAGTCTACCCTACATACCTACCCTACACTACATACCTACCCTACACTACATACCTACCCTACACTACATACCTACCCTACACTACATACCTACCCTACATACCCTACACTACATACCTACCCTAGTCTACCCTACATACCTACCCTACATACCTACCCTACACTACATACCTACCCTACCCTATATACCTACCCTAGTCTACCCTACACTACATACCTACCCTAGTCTACCCTACATACCTACCCTACACTACATACCTACCCTAGTCTACCTACCGAACCTAGTCTACCCTACAATACCTTACCCTAACATATATACCTACCCTAGTCGATCTACATAAACCTACCCTAGTCCTACCCTAGATACCTACGGTACCACGGACAGGACCTAGTATACCTACGACTAATGACCTACCCTACACTACATACCTACCCGACACTTAGACCTTACCCTAGTCTTACCCTACATACCTTACTAGGCTACACTTACAGAAACCTACCTACACTACATACCTAGTATGACCTAGTACATACCCTAGTTACCCTACCTACCTACCCTACCCTACAAGAAACCTTACCCTACCCTATAACTATCCATTAGTTATCCCCTACCCTAGCACCGACACTCCTACCACCTATTTACACTACATACCTACCCTTACACTACACACCGACAACCCGAGGCTACCCTACATTACCTACCTCTACACTACAGTACGTACCTAGTTACCTACAGACTACCCGACAAGACATACCTACGACCTACACTACCGAGCTACCTAGGCTACCTACGAGTATTACGAACCCACACTACATACCGACCACACTACATACAGAAACTGAACTACCATCTACCTAAAATAGCAGACCTTACCGACAGGTACAGAAATAACTACCCTACATACAGACCTACAGAGTCTACCCTCGTATTACCACCCCTACATACAGACCTACCTACACTACATAACTCCAGTAAACGAAATTCACCCGCCCCCCCCCCCCTACCAGAGTCGAACCCTACAGAACCCGACCCTACCACTACCATACCGTTACCATAGTTCTAACAATTACCGACCCGACACGACATACCTTACCCTACACTCCATACCTACCCGACCGAAATACATACCCTACCCACACTACAGACTCCCTAGTCTACTCCTACAGACATTACCCGACACGACATGACCTACCATAGTCACCGATATACCTACCCTACACGACAGAACTACCCTAACATACAGACCTACCATACGACCTACATACCTACCAGACACTTACAGATAGTACCCTAGGCTACAATATACCTCCCTACACGACATACCTACCAGGCGACCGAAACATACCTACACGACATACATACCCGACACTACATACCTACCCTAGTCTACCACATACCTACCCGAAACTACATACCGACCCTACACTACATACTACCCGACACTAATACCTAACCACACACATAGACACCCTACAAACATACATACCATACAATACGATACCGACCCTAGTCTCCCTATAGACCCTAACCATACATAAGACCTACATACCTACCCTAGTCTACCCTATATACCTACCCTACACTAACATAAACCTACCCTAGTCTACCCTCCATACTAACCTACACGACATACCGATACCCGACGACCGACATACCCTACAGACCGACCACACTACATACCTAGCTACCCTACAGACACACATACCCTAGTATACCCGACTACCCCCTACACTCATAACTACACATACGACCTAATACCTACCTACACTAACTAACTACCATACACTAAATACTACCTAGTCTTCTACCTACATAAACTACCTACCATACACGAATACCAACCCTAGGCTACCCTATATAACCGACCCTACCGACATACACCCTACACGACAACACTACCCGATACACCATAAGACCACCCGACACGACATACCGAACCTACACGACATACCTACCCACACGACATACAACAGAGAGTACCTACCGACCTATATACCTACCATACATACTACCTACCGACGACATAGTTACCCTACACGACAACCGACCCTACAACTAAATAAAACTACACTACATACCTAACTAGTCGACCCTAATAATACCCTACACTAAGACTACCGACAGACATACCTACGCCTACACTTACCTACTACCCTCCACGTACATACGACCTTACACTACATACCTACCCGAAACGACATACCTACCCACTAGGGTCTACCCTATATCCTACACTACACAATACCTAACCTACACTACATTAACCTACCATACGAACTAGATACCTACCGACAGAACACCTAGACTACTACATACTACCCTGTCTACCTACCGCACATACCCGTACACTACATACCTACCCTAGTATACACTATATATACCTAAACTAAAATACCTACCCTGACACTATACCTACCCTAGTGACCCTACATCCGACCCTTTACACTAAACATGCCTGTGTGTGTTTTAAGACCGACCCTACACTACATACCTACCCTAGTCTACCCTATATGACTACCCTACACTACCACTACCATACACTACCTACCTACCCTACATACATATACCTACACACAGACCTACCCCGATGTCTACCCTAACTACCTACCCGACATACAGACCTACCATACACTACATAACGTACCCTAGTCTACCGACATACCTACCCTACCCCACATACTACCCTACAACACATACTACCCTACCCATACATCCTACCTAGTCTACCCTATATACCGACCCTACACCCGAAATACATACCTCCATGTTCCTACATCCCTACCATAGTCTACCTAAACCTACCCTAGTCTAACCTATATACTACCCTAGTCGACCCAATACATAACCTAGTCTACCCTATATACCTACCCTAGTCCTACCCTACATAACCTACCCTACAACATACATACCTACCTAATTAACCTACCCTAGTCTTACACCACATACCTACCCTAGTACTACCCGAATACAGACCTACCCTAATATACCTACCCTTAGGTCTGACCTCTCATAGACGCACCGATACCCTAGTCGAACGATAGACCGACCCTAGTCTACCTAAGAACTACTACCCTTATATACCTACCCTAGTCTACCCTACATACCTACCCGACAGACGAGACAGACTACCCTTACAATTACATACCTACCCTACCCTACAAAAACACTCCATACATACCTACCCTAGTCTACCCTACATAACCATACATACAATACAGACATACATACCTAGTCGACCCACATACCTAACCTACACGACATACCGACCCTAGTCTACCCTACATACAGACCGACAATACATACCTACCCGAGTCTAACCTAGATCCATACCCTACACTACATGAACCTCACCCTACACTACATAACCTACCCTACCCTGAAATACATACCTACCTACACTACATACCTACCCTAGTCTACAATCCTAACAAACCTACACTACATACCTACCCTAGTCATACCTAGAACTACCATACAACTACAGACATACCCGTACAGACATACCGACCCTACACCTACAGCACTACCCTAGTACACGACAGACCTACCAAACGAAGACTACACTGTCTACCCGACCAGACCTACCCGACACGACAGAACGAACCGACACCACACACATACCCTACATACATACCTCCCCTTACACTACCCTAATACCCTAGTCACCCTACATACCTACCCGACACTACATACCCTACCTAGTACCTACCTCCCTACATACCGACCCTTACACTACATACATACCTACACGACATTACCTACCCTAACATACATACATACAAGCCACCACATACCGACCCTGTGCGACCGAATACCGTAACATACACGATACAGACCAGACCCGACATAACGACATACCGTACATACCTACCACTACAGACTACCCTAGTGCTAACCCGACATACTACCACACTTACATCCCACCCTTACACTACATATACCCTACACTACATACCTACCCACACGACATACCTACCCGACACTAAGACCGCCTACAAACATACCCCCTACAAAGACATAACCTACCATACAATACATACCTACCAGGACCCGAATATACCTAACCGACACGAACACCACCCGACCAAGACAGACACCGAACACACAGACCGACCGACACGGCAACAGACAGCGACCGACATACCTACCCTACACGACAGACCGACCCGAGGCACCCCGACGACCCGACCGACAGAAGACTACGACCCAAAGACCTACCGACCAGACGACCGACCCGACACGACAGACCGACGACCCGACCGACAGACCTACACACAGACCGACCCGACCGACAGACGACCGACACGACCGACCCGACCCGACCAGACAAGGACCGACCGAGGCGACCGACAGAAACCGACGACAAGACAGACGACCGAACCCGACAACCGAACGACCGACACGACAGACCGACCCGACACTACAGACCTACCCGACACCTACAGACCCGACAAAGACAGACAGACCAACCGCCCCGACCGACCGAACCCGACCGACAGACGACCGACCGACAGACCTACCGAAACCGAACGAACCGAACCTACACGAAGACGACCGAACCGACCCGACAGACCGAACCGACACCGAACCGACCGAAACTACAGACCACCGACCGACAGACCGAACCGAACCCGAACAGAACCGACCCTACAGAACCCTACCGAAACCTAACCGACGACCCGAACCGAACCG
This sequence comes from Paralithodes platypus, assembly GCA_032716605.1. Lineage (NCBI taxonomy): Eukaryota > Metazoa > Arthropoda > Malacostraca > Decapoda > Lithodidae > Paralithodes > Paralithodes platypus. The sequence continues at coordinate 14,769,540 of CM064501.1, read as the reverse complement.
ACAGAAAGACCGACGACCCGACAGACCGAACCCGACCGACAGACAAACAAAGAAAACCGAACCGACAGAACCGACCAGAACCGACAGACCGACCGGACAAAGACAGACCGAAACCCGACAACGACAACGACCGAACGACCCGACCGAACCGATACGAAACGACAGAACGAACTACTACCCGCCCAGACCGACCGAACGACAGACGGACCCGAACCGACAACCTAACCGAACGAACCGACATACGAACCGACTAACCGAACCGAACCGCCACGAATACCGAAACCCTAGAACCGAAGACCGAAATAACCGAAACCGATACCGAACCCTAACGACCTACCTACCCTAGTCTACCCTAACCGACCTAACCCGACACACTACCTACCCTAAACCCGACAGAACCGACCCGAAACCGAACCTCCACATACACCGAACCGAACCGAACTACCCGAACCGCAAACCGACACTACACCATACCGGACCGAACCGAACCGAACCGAACCGAAAGACCGAACCCGACCGACCCGAACAGAACCGACACGACAACGACCGACCGAACCGACAGAACGACGACCGAAGACCGACCGACACGAAACCGAACCGAACCCGACCGACACCGACCGAACCTAACCGACAGACTCTACCCGACACGACAGACCGACCGACACGCAAGAACCGACCCGAACGAAAGAACCGACCCGACAACTACCGAAACCCGAGACCCGACCAAACTACTACCTACATACACGAAAGTACCGACCCGAGACCCTAACGACCGACCAAGAAAGACCGAAATAGACGACGGACCCGAACCGAAACCGA
>CM064501.1:14737320-14764820 GCA_032716605.1 Paralithodes platypus | reverse complement strand
CAAGAAAAATAAAATTCCAGAAAAATTAGCACTTGCTAAACTGTTAAGTAATAATAGTAGATATATTGATGATATTCTTGTTTGCAATTTGTTAAATTTTAATCAAGTTGCTAAACTTATTTACCCTAATTCTATTCCCCTCACACAATGTAACGTAAATTATAAAGTTGAAAATTTTCTTGATATAAATATAGAGATTGTTAATGAACAGTTGCATACTTAAAGTATATCACAAATGTTGATGATTTTTATTTTAACGTAATAAAGATACCTTTCCCTAGTAGTAATATCGATAGTAAAAACTTATAATTGTTTTTATTCCCAATTAATAAGATTTTGTAAAATCTGCACTAAAGTAGATGACTTTTGGGCTAGAGCTAGGTTACTATACAGACTCTTAGTGGACAGAGGTTTTGAGGCAAGTAAATTGTTCAATAAATGTAATCTTTTTAGGGTCAATTATTGTGACTGTATTCTAAAATTTGACATCAATAATTTTAATCAAGCATTTTTAACTTGAAGTTTCTTGTATAACCTCTGCTTACTTTTTGTCTGTATTTATTGTTTATCTTTTTCTTTTTCTATTATTATTATTATTATTAATATTAATATTGATGATTTTTTAAATGTATTGTTCTTGTTAAAAGAGTACTCTTTGTTTAAATCTGTTGTTACTTCATATTTTGCAATTATTTGTCTTTATATTATATGTATTCATTGTCGATAGTATCAATTGCTTACTTTTGCGATTTCCTTAGTTTATTTGTGCTATAAATGTAGGTTATTTGTAGGGTAGTTATTGATAGGGGTCACTTGAGGCATGCTATGCTTACAGGTACCTACCCGATAGCACTATCGTTAGTGAGTGCTGTACTGTATTTTATATTATTTTGTAATAGTATAGATATCTTATCAATATTTGTATTTTGTACTATTGTTAATGTCTTGTCATGTTGCAAATTTGATTTTAAATAATATTTTGACATTTAACATGTAGTTTCTTTATTCATGCAGAGTTTAGTAAAATTTGCCAGAACGTCCCGGACTTCCCATACTTGACTACTTCCTTTAACGTGACGATAGTGCGTTGTTATATGTGCGATTAGTTTGCTTGGGAAACAGATTAACTTGCTCATGTAGTAATGTACACCCTATGTGGTGGATTGTGTTCTTTTATTTAATAATTTTCATTTTAGTAAGCGTTGTTTCCACATAGCGATTTTGATAATTTAATTTGACTTTATATTGTCCTTGTCCCAATTTTGGTTTGTTTAGTTTGCAAGTTTTACATTTTAATTGGATACTTGATGTGTACAGTCAAAATCAATAATTAGCCGAAAACCTTGATGATCATTGTTGTGGCGTAAAACACACAATACTAGTTACAGGGTATACATAATTTGATAACTTAAGTTTACATAGTTTATGAACAACGGTTTCGGCGTATTATTTATTTTGACTGTACATTCGTCAGCATCTAATAATACACCCATTTGAATATTTCAATCTTTTTAGCCAAGTTTTGAAGCCTGGGGTATATTTCATATTATTGTCTCGTTTGTGTTTGATATTAATCTGTATGTGTACGTCGCTATTAACGCTCTTGACTGTACAGTGACATACATTGAAGTACATATTTTAGTAAAGTATCTCTTATTAGCCATTATATGTAAAAACTTATTTCAATTTGTTATCATTAAATGACAAAATTGGAAGATTTTCAGTATTCGACAGTACTGTATATATCACTTGTTTTGTTTTGCTACAAAAAAAAATGGGGAATGGGCCTGAGTAAATAGAGTAAATGGGGAATGGGCCTGAGTAAATAGAGTAAATAGACTTAGTTTTACTCATGAGTGAACCTTAGATACTTTCGTGAATCTTAGTTCGGGTCTACAGCTTGGGACCTGTAAAGAGAAGGATGCTGGATTCTCCCCTCTAAAGGCTCCTCCGTGTAATAAACTGCTTGAGTCTCGGGTTCAGTGGTTTGCTTCGGAGGCTTCACATGGTTCACGGGGTCTCGTAGAGGTTACTGGGTTTTTCGTTCATGGGTCCCTTCGCATACAGTTCTTTTAAGGGAGCCCACCTCGCTGTTTTGCTCTTTCTCTCCCTCTCTCTTTGGCTTGTATCCATTCGGCCTCATTCAGCCTACTGTTTTAAGACGTTTACCCCCATCCAGGTGTCAATATTTTTCTGACGAGCGGTAGCGAGCCAGCAAACATATATTTTTGTTTTGACATCAAGCTAAATTTGTACATTTTTCGATAGAAAAATTTCTCTGGCGAAGCCGGATTTCTCCATACAATGCTGGCTCGCTGCTTCTTCTTCTATATCGCTCGCCAGGAAGAAATCGACACCTGAATGGGGATAAACGTCTTAAAACAGTTGGCTGAATGGGACCGAATGGATACAAGCCAGGGAAACAGAGAAAAGGAGAGAAAGATAACCCCCCCCCAAAAAAAAAGCCGGTGACCCCCATTTATGCATCCTCGGGTAATTTTCGTTCCATGCTTTGAAGTCGGTTAGGTTAGATTATGCTAAGTTTGTTGAGGTTAGGTATTCTGTAAACTAAATTTTGTTAGGTTACATTTAAGTTCTGTAGCGTTAGATTACAATAGGTTAGAAGTTATTATGTTGATTATGTTAAGTTCGGATTTGATTAAGATAGGTTACAGTTAGGATAGATTTAGTTAAGTGGCCACGAACGAACCGCCCCCATGCACCTCTGTCCCCTAGCCAGTCGACGCCCTTCTTCCCAACCAGCACCGCCTTCATATGGATGAAGGCGGTGCTGGTTGGGAGGAAGGACGTCGACTGACTGGGGACAGAGGTGCATGGGGGCGGGTCGTTCGTGGCCACCCCTTCGGGGATCACGGCGTCAGGCAATAGATAGATAGATAGACTATCTATCTATCTCTATCTATCTGTCTGTCTCTATCATTCTATCTCTCTCTATCCATATGAGAGAGAGAGAGAGAGAGAGAGAGAGAGAATGAGAATGAGAAAGATATGTGCGTTAGTTGATCAGATATGAACTTATTTTTGCTACAATATTTATTCAGTTATATATTATGTATAGCATTTTATATTGTCAGCTTCCCTGTGCGTCACTAGCAATATTTCTATAAATATTTTGCCGTGTGTTTGTGTCGTGTTTTTATGGCTCCTAGATAATGCTTCCGTTGTACGTACATCCTGGTGTTACTCAGTTACTTGTTCGTCAAGGGGAATCCACGCAATGCGAGCTAAGCTCATTATTATCGCGCCTCCTTAACTGGGAATGTATTGCGTGAAATGCATGTTAAGTGTTTTATGTACGGTTGGAATGGCTGTGGATGTGTGTGTAGTCTGTATTTTAGCCAATTGGCGACATCGGAAACGAAGGCTTAGGGTGGATCTGTATGGTACCATTCTCACTATAGACGGTACCGTCTCGCCCGAAGGCTTAGGTAGCCATCAGCTTAGGTGAACCATATGATACCCATCTCGCCTTGTACCATTTTTGCCAACCCCAGATGGGACGTCACAACGTCGTCCACTTATTCCAGGTACCTATTTACAGCTAGGTGAACTGAGGCTAACACATGAAAGGAGACAAGCCCAATTTGTCTCCGCCCGGCCGGGGATTGAACCCCCGACCCCTCGTGTGTGAGACGAGAGCTCTACCTACTAGGCTACGGGCTGTGTATTGATGTGTTTGTGTGTGTGTGTGTGTGTGTGTGTGACTTTTTGCGTGTGTGTATGTATGTATGTATGCGTGTGTAAATAATACTAATACTAATAATAATAATACTATACGATTTGTTGATAATAGCAGCCGTTAGTTGCTTTTAAGACCTCCATCAAGCTATAGTAAATTATCCTCAAATTCCCCCTTCGAGCCGGTTCCTAAAAAAAAAAAAAAAAAAAAAAAAAAAAAAAAATTCAAACTTCCCCCGCATATACCTGTTCAACCCACTACATCGTGAAAGGTTCTATTGAAGGAGCGGTGCCCCCCGGCAGTCCTAATCTCCAGGTTTCCTAAAAATGTTGGTGGAACGGTTGGCTACGTCGGTATTTTCGCCCGTAATCCTTTTCGTCGATAGTCACTACAATCGCCGCCAGAGTTGATATTATCCGTATCTAAGTTAACTTATATCCTAACCCATACAATCCTCAACCAAACTAATTAAAAGACTCTAACCAATATTAAATGCTATAATAGGGTTCCCAGACAGCTCAACCAGTAGACCATTTCAACCAGTAAACCATTTCAACCAGACCACTTCAACCAGTAGACCATTTCAACCAGTAAACCATTTCAACCAGTAGACCATTTCAACCAGAAGACCATTTCAACCAGTAGACCATTTCAACCAGAAGACCATTTCAACCAGAAGACCATTTCAACCAGTAGACCATTTCAACCAGTAAACCATTTCAACCAGTAGACCATTTCAACCAGTAGACCATTTCAACCAGTAGACCATTTCAACCAGTAGACCATTTCAACCAGAAGACCATTTCAACTTGTAGACCATTTCAACCAGTAGACCATTTCAACCAGTAAACCATTTCAACCAGTAGACCATTTCAACCAGTTTCAAATCTACAAATAACAACCAAACAAATGCCAATATATTGTCCATAACCTAACTTGTCCTTGCCTAAAATAACAGTATGGGTTGAGTTGGCACTGGTTGAGAGCTACTGGTTGAAATGGACTTCTATACTCTTGTTTCTTTTCAACTGACGGCAAATTGCAACATTCCCATCAAGATTTCTGTGATATTTGGACAATTGTGTAGTGACATATGGTGCTAATTGTATAAACTTGGTCTTAAGGGGAGGTTTTTAGTTGATTCCCTAGACTTCCATCAAGCTTAAAAATACTCCCCCCTAGAACCCCTTTCAAGATAAATTTGTACATTTTTCGGTAGAAAAATGTCCCGGCCGAAGGGCGGTTCCCCTTAAATTACAGGTTCGCTATCGCTCGCCAGGAAAATATCGACACCTAAATGACACGAATGGTCTTAAAATTGACAGAAATGGGGCAAGGGGTCTTAAAATCGCCAAACTAATGGGGCGAACGTCTTAAAATCTGAAAAGCAATGGGGCTAAACATGAGGGAGAGGGGGGTCCAGAAAAAAATCCTCCAGGTGGATATCTCCCCTTAATATGATGCAGAGACATAGTAGTTTTATATTTTGTCCATTAATTATCGATACATTAGCTGGTAAGGGATTCAATTTACCGTCAGGTGAAATGAAATAGAGTATAGTTGAGTTGTCCGGCCACCTTATAATATTATACAGAATTGTGCGTGATGAAACTTGAAAAAAATACATGGACGAAAATATTTGTGTTGCGAAATACTTGCAGTCGAAACTCATTATACAAAAAAAAAAATCGTGGGAAAACGAATAGGTGAGTACACATTGTGGGCGATAACTGTGGGCGAATACACCGTGGGAGAGAAAAGTAACGGATGATAATGAACAAAATGGTGGGTGAAAAAAAAATGGTCGAAGAACAAAATGTGGTCGAAAAAAAATGTGGTCGAAAAAAAAAATTTGGTCGAAAAACATGTTGAAGAAGCAAATATGGCCAAAGATACCTGTCAGCCAAAAAATATATATAAATGCATGAATAAAATATATAAATAAATATAAGAAAGGCAAAAGATAATATTGGCGATACAAACTATGGGCGAATATATATAGCGGGTACGGTACATTTTAAAGTGGTGGGTGAAAAAATGTTAGCGAAAATATGCGACCGATATAGAATTGGGTTGAAAATTTGTGGGTGACCATACTGCGGGGGAAAAAAAAAATGTGGGCGAAATAATATGCCCCCCCCCCCCCCCCCCCTCCAAAAAAGAAAACAAAATACCTATGGACGAAAATACCTTTAAGGGAGCCGACCTCGCTTTTTTCGCTTTTCTCCCTCCCTCTCTCTTTGACTTGTATCCATTCGGCCCCGTTCAGCCTACTGTTGTAAGACGTTTACCCCCATCCAGGTTTCAATATTTTCCTGGTGAGCGGTAGCGAGCCAGCATATATATATATATATATATATGTGTTGACAGCAAGCTAAATTTGTACATTTTTCGATACAAAAATGTCTGGCGAAGCCGGATTTCTCCATACAATGCTGGCTCGCTATCGCTCGCCAGGAAGAAATCGACACCTGGATGGGGATAAACGTCTTAAAACAGTTGGCTGAATGGGGCCGAATGGATACAAGCCAGAGAAAAGGAGAGAAAGATAAACAAAACGTCGGTGACCCCCTCCTTAACAAAATCTATGGGACCGTCCCCGCCACAAACCACTACCGGTACTAACGACAACATTTTAATGTCCCGAAGAAAAAGTGTACACGAAATAAATAAAAATAAAAATAAGAAGTAGTGAACGAAACGCCTCGGGATATTGAATTTTCTCCTTAAGGGGAGAGGAGTCGTTTTGCTGGTCCTCTTTCTTCCTCATGTTTATCCCCATTAGTTTTAAGACGTTTGCCCCATTAGTTTGTCGAATTTAAGCTCTTTCGCCCCATTACTTTGTCGGTATTAAGACCTTTCGTGCCCTTTAGGTGTCAATTTGTTTAATAGCGAGCGATAGCGAGCCTTTAATTGTGGAGGAACTGGCCTTCGGCCGTGACATTTTTCTATCGAAAAATGTACAAATTAATCTCGAAGGGGGGATCTAATGAATGTTTTTAAAAAGTTTGATGGAGGTCTAGGGAGGAAATTAAAAATATAATATGACAAAATCGACCAACAAATATATACTCTGCCCCCATTATTTCCTCTGGTACATACACACAGAACCCCTTTCAATGGACTTTTCCCTCTCTTTTTCTCTCACGCACTCCATATTTCCTTCCTGGCCCGCCGCGAGTTCCTTTTCCTCAACCCAGTTCTGTGGTGCCCTTTTCCGTACAGTAGCCAAGACTTGAACCGAAGATCAATGCTATGGAGAGAGCTGGCTGTTTGTTATTGCTTGACCTCCTTCTCCCTCATGTGTTGCCCCATTAATTTGGCGAGTTTAAGACCTTTTGTGCCATTTATACTCGCGTCGAGTTGAGGTCGGGAGGGGACACCGTTAATAATACCAGATTTCTCCTGTTAACCTCCGTAGTGGTAACCATGACAGACCTCCTGCCTGCAAGGGTTCGAATCCAAGCCCTAGCTATTATATTTGTCATCAAATAAACATACTAATAAATACAAATATCCCCTTAACCTTCGTTCTAGGTTAATACGTCATAGCATTAAGGGGAGATTTCCACTCGAGGGATTTTTTTCTGGACACCTTTCTCCCTCATGTTTAGCCCCATTGCTTTTGAGATTTTAAGACCTTCGCCCTAGTAGTTTGGATATTTTAAGACATTTTGCCCCATTTCTGTCAATTTTAAGACGTTTCGTGCCGTTAAGGTGTCGATTTTTTCCTGGCGAGCGATAGCGAGCCTGTAATTTATGAGCAACCGGCCTCCGGCCGGGACATTCTTCTACCGAAAAATGTACAAATTTATCTTGAAAGGGGGTCTAGGGGGTGTAATTTTAAGCTTGATGAAAAAGTAGGGAACAAACTAAATACCTCCCCTTAACGTGAATAGGTTATCATTACCAAACGGTCATGTAAGAAATACACCACCAAACTATGCCTAACCAAGTGATGGCATTAATGCCTGTCTCTCATTATCTTGTCCATGTCTTAGCAACTGTATCTACATAATGTCACCGCCAATAATAGTCAACCTAGCTTAGTTTAACCTAGTCTAACTTAGTCTATAGTTATTGTTACCATGGAGAATTATAGCCAGACTGGACGCGGTTGTGCCATATGTGATACTATTACTATTAATAATACTATTAATAATACTATTAATAATGATAATCTGATCTTTAATTTATCAAATTCGTCAGTTCTTTTACGACCTTTCGTGCCATTTGATGTCGATTTTTTCCTGGCGAGCGATAGCGAGCCTGTAATTTGAGAAGAATCGGGCCATTTTTCTACCGAGAAATGTACAAATTGATCTTGAAAGGGGGTCTAGGGGGTGTTTTTCTAAGCTTGGTGGAGGTCTAGCGAGGAAAATAAGAGACCTAAAACACGAGCCATCTACTGTTAAGGGGAGGTTTTTAGTTTGGTCCGTAGATATCCTTCAAGCTTAAGATTACACCCCCTTGAGCCCCTTTCAAGGTAAATTTTTAAATTTTTCGGTAAAAAAAAATCCCGGCTGAAAGCCGGTTCCTCTTAAAATACAGGCTCGCTATCGCTCGCCAGGATAAAATCGACACCTAAATGGCACGAAAGGTCTTAAAATTGACAGAAATGGGTTGAAAGTTCTTAAAATCGTCAAAATAATGGGGCAAACGTCTTAAAATTAGAAAGACAATGGGGCTAAACATGAGGGTGAAAGGAGTCAAGAAAAAATCCCTCAAGTGGAAATCTCCCCTTAACCCACGCCACAACAGAAAGGGGAACCGGTAACAACAACAACAACAACAGGGAAGCTGGTTGGAGGCACTTGTTCGACACCCGCTCTGTTCTTGGTGGGGTCTATATAATAATATATTGGTGTATTTCGTAAGGTGTGGGGTAGGGGGCAGTTGTGGTGGTCGTTAAGGGGGGGGTGACCTGTTTTTCTTCTGTCCTTTTCTCTCTTTCTTTCTCTGGCTTGTATCCATTTGGCCCCATTCAGCCTACTGTTTTAAGACGTTTATCCCCATCCAGTTGTCATTTGTTTTACTGGTGAGCGGTAGCGAGCCAGCATATTTTTTATTTTTGTTTGACAGCAGGCTAAATTTGTACATTTTTCGATAGAAAAATGTCTCCGGCGAAGCTGGATTTCTTCATATAATGCTGGCTCGCTATCGCTCGCCAGGAAGAAATCGACACCTACTGTAGATGGGGATAAACGTCTTAAAATAGTTGGCTGAATGGGGCCGAATGGATACAAGCCAGAGAAAGAGAGAATAGGACAGAAATAACAAAAACCAGGTCACCCCCCTTAAGGGGAGGCAGGTGGTTTTTCCGAGTCCTCCTCCTCCCTCGTGTTTAGCCCTATTAGTTGTGAGATTTCAAGACATTTGCCCCATTAGTTGGGCGATTTTCAGACCTTTTGCCCCATTCCTTTGCCAATATTAATACTCCGGCCCAATCTCTGTTTTTCCTATTATTTTTAACTACTACATTATAAAGGGTCGCTTCATTAATTATCAAAATATTTTCAATATTTTGATTAGTTATTTTATTTGTCTACATTCTAGATAATACAAATATAAATAACACTGCTTTATTGTCGCTTCAGTAAGTCCGAGAGCGACGGTCGAAGTGGAAGTTTTCTTTTTCTACCGAAATTATTCACGAGATTGATTTGGTAAGGGGAGACTGTCCTTTTTTATTCCTGTTTCTTAGTTTCCCTTGCTAGACCTCCATCAATCTTAGAAACACCCCCTAGACCCCCCTTCAAGATAAATTTGTAAATTTTTCGATAGAGAAATGTCTCGGCCGAAGGTCGCTTCCTTTTAAAATTTCAGGCTCGCTATCGCTCGCCAGGAATAAATCGACCCCTAAATGGCACGAAAGGCCTTAAATTTGACAATGAAATGGGGTGAAAGGTATTAAAATCGCCAACGTCATAAAATCTTAAAACAAATGGGGCTAAACACGAGGAAGAAGGGGAACCAGAAAAACGGCCTGTCTCCCCTTAAGTGGAAAAGTGCTCCAGGTAGGACATTGGGAAATATATTATGCATTTGGAAGAATGGGTGTTAGGATTTACCATAAGTCCCCAATATGGAACATTGTTTATTGAGTTATGTACAAGTAGCCTATGTGTGTGTGTATTGAATGTATTTATTGAATGTATGTGAAATGCTGGGTGTGAAGGGAATTCATGGTCTCCTGAAAACTCCCCAGGCCCACTTAGGGTCAACCTTTCCTGGGCCTGGCGCGGGGTTCGAACCTCTGAAGGGAGTTTAACCCTCCTAAAAACCCACAGGTTTTGAGATGCCTTGGGTGGGGTTCGAACCCATGGCCATCATCACCAGGCTCGCGCGCTAACCCACTGTACTACCACGGACGTACAAAAGTATAGTAACCTTAGTCCGATTTGTAAGAACCAGGTGATAGTCTCCTGGTGTTTCACGTGATGAGTTTATTGGACTTCCCATCAACGACTATTTTACACTATACCTGACGTCAACTCGGGTAGTACATTATTGGGGTTGCCGGATATTTTCCAGGGCATTACAGTATGTATTGAATGTGTGTATTGAATGTGTGTATTGAATGTGTGTATTGAATGTGTGTATTGAATGTGTGTATTGAATGTACGTATTGAATGTGTGTATTGAATGTATGTATTGAATGTACGTATTGAATGTGCGTATTGAATGTACGTATTGAATGTGTGTATTGAATGTATGTATTGAATGTGTGTATTGAATGTATGTATTGAATGTGTGTATTGAATGTATTGAATGTATGTATTGAATGTATGTGTGTATATGTATTGAATGTATGTATTGAATGTACGTATTGAATGTACGTATTGTATGTACGTATTGAATGTACGTATTGAATGTACGTATTGTATGTACGTATTGAATGTATGTATTGAATGTGTGTATTGAATGTGTGTATTGAATGTGTGTATTGAATGTCTGTATTGAATGTACGTATTGAATGTGTGTATTGAATGTATGTATTGAATGTACGTATTGAATGTGCGTATTGAATGTACGTATTGAATGTGTGTATTGAATGTATGTATTGAATGTGTATTGAATGTATGTATTGAATGTGTGTATTGAATGTATTGAATGTATGTATTGAATGTATGTATTGAATGTATGTGTGTATATGTATTGAATGTATGTATTGAATGTACGTATTGAATGTACGTATTGAATGTACGTATTGTATGTACGTATTGTATGTACGTATTGTATGTACGTATTGAATGTACGTATTGAATGTACGTATTGAATGTACGTATTGTATGTACGTATTGAATGTATGTATTGAATGTGTGTATTGAATGTGTGTATTGAATGTGTGTATTGAATGTACGTATTGAATGTACGTATTGAATGTACGTATTGTATGTACGTATTGTATGTACGTATTGTATGTACGTATTGAATGTACGTATTGAATGTACGTATTGTATGTACGTATTGAATGTATGTATTGAATGTGTGTATTGAATGTGTGTATTGAATGTGTGTATTGAATGTATGTATTGAATGTATGTATTGTATGTGTGTATTGAATGTATGTATTGAATGTATGTATTGTATGTACGTATTGAATGTATGTATTGAATGTGTGTATTGAATGTGTGTATTGAATGTGTGTATTGAATGTATGTATTGAATGTATGTATTGAATGTGTGTATTGAATGTATGTATTGAATGTATGTATTGTATGTGTGTATTGAATGTATGTATTGAATGTATGTATTGTATGTATGTATTGAATGTATGTATTGAATGTGTGTATTGAATGTGTGTATTGAATGTATGTATTGAATGTATGTATTGTATGTATGTATTGTATGTGTGTATTGAATGTATGTATTGAATGTGTATTGAATGTGTGTATTGAATGTATGTATGTATTGAATGTGTGTATTGAATGTATGTATTGAATGTATGTATTGAATGTATGTATTGAATGTGTGTATTGAATGTATGTATTGAATGTATGTATTGAATGTGTGTATTGAATGTATGTATTGAATGTATGTATTGAATGTATGTATTGAATGTATGTATTGAATGTATGTATTGAATGTGTGTATTGAATGTATGTATTGAATGTGTGTATTGAATGTATGTATTGAATGTGTGTATTGAATGTATGTATTGAATGTATGTATTGAATGTATGTATTGAATGTGTGTATTGAATGTATGTATTGAATGTGTGTATTGAATGTGTGTATTGAATGTATGTATGTACTGTATTATGTGAATTGTGTATATCCTTTTGTATGTGCGTATAATATTGTGGAAGCATTTGTCTGTATGTAGTTAATATGATTTAATAACACTGAACTAGACTAATAAGAATGGTAATATTTGTCAGTATATATATATATATATATATATATATATATATAATGATTCAGTACTTTAAATAAGTACTGAATCATTTTAATATACTAACTAATTCAAATTATATGAAGACTAAATTGTCTACCTATTTCAATGTACCCAAGGCATATGTAGCACTAGTTTAACTTTAGGTATATATGACTCGTCTCATTTTTGTTGTATCTGCGCGGGTCTGCAACATCAAATATTCCCAAATAAATACAGCTCCGATTGCAAACCCCCAACCCTTCACTCAAGCTGTCAACATTCGTACAACATTGAAAAAGTTCCCTTGTTGCAGCCCGGTTCATGTAATATTGAGGAAGCCCACCTCGCTTTTATTTTTCTCTTTCTCCCCCTCTCTCTCTTTGGCTTGTATCCATTCGGCCCCATTCAGCCTACTGTTTTAAGACGTTTACCCCCATCCAGGTGTGAATATTTTCTTGGCGAGCGGTAGCGAGCCAGCATATATATATATTTATATGTATTTGTTTACAGCAAGCTAAATGTGTACATTTTTCGATAGAAAAATTTCTCCGGCGAAGCCGGATTTCTCCATACAATGCTGGCTCACTATCGCTCGCCAGGAAGAAATCAACACCTGGATGGGGATAAGCGTCTTAAACCAGTTGGCTGAATGGGGGCGAATGGATACAAGCCAGAAAAAGAGAGAAAAGGAGAAAAAAGAGAAACAAAAACAGGTGACCCCCCTTAAACAGAAACAGTCACTCATAAAAAAAAATCCTGGGTTTCCGGTGTTTTCAATATTTATCGATATCCATTGAAATTGATATATGGATGTATTAATTTGTATAGCCTATTATACACTATATGCATTACATTAATTATGGCGCCTTGATGGTGTAATGGTTAGTGCTTATAATCTGTATGTGGTGACCCAGGTTCGAATCCCGGTGGATCACTTGCTTGCTTTCATCAATTTCTTTGGGAGGTGTTTAGTGTTGGAGTGAAATTGATACAAATAAAATATAATTACATTCATGCATCAAGTTCTTTAATTAATTGTGCATAATTTAAAAAAATTAAGTTGCACACATTTGCATCAGTGTCTTAATGCCATATTCGATAATTTATCAAGAAACCCGATGAAAAACTATGAAATTAATAGTTGCTACATTTTACCTTGACAGTCATTATTTGTGTTTAATCCTTTAAATTGCATCACATACACTCTTCCTTCTGAAATTACAGGCTTGCTATCGCTCGCCAGGAAAAAATCGACACCTAAAGGGCACGAAATTTTTAAATATTGACAACAAAATAAAGCGAAAGGTCTCAAAATCGCCAAACTAACGGAACGAACGTCTTAAATCCTCAACATTAATATGCTAAACAAAAATTGGGGGTCATTCAGTGCATTTTTTTAGGTAAAGAAAGTACTTCATTAAGGGGAGATTTCCACCTGGAGGATTTTTTTCTCAACCTCTTTCTCCCTCATGTTTAGCCCCATTGCTTGTGAGATTTAAAGATGCTTGCCCCATTAGTTTGGCGATTTTAAGAACCCTCGCCCCATTTCTGTCAATTTTAAGACCATTCGTGCCATTTAGGTGTCTATTTTTTCCTGGCGAGCGATAGCGAGCCTGTAATTTAAGGGGAACCGGCCTTCGGCCGGGAAATTTTTCTACCGAAAAATGTACACATTTATCTTGAAAGGGGGTCAAGTGGGAGTAATTTTAAGCTTGATGGAAGTCTAGGAAATCAACTAAAAACCTCCCCTTAAATAAGTCACAAATGGTGCTTCCTACTGTTCTGTCATTTATTTTATTACAAGACTTATATATATGTAGATATTATGAGTTATGCTCTTCAAATGTCACTGTGTTCTTGATTTACCATTATTATATGGTATATTTTTGTACGAGTATTCAATTCTCTTTGAAAGTGTGCCACATAGGGTTCTCTGGGGAATCTCTGAGTAGGCCTTTTGATTTATAGGGACCTGGAATTTATATAATCCAGGGGGGAGGAGAGGCGATGAAAAATGAGAGAGAGAGAGAGAGAGAGAGAGAGAGAAAGAGAGTATCTATTATATATAAATATATCAATGCTATATATTTTTTGCATTTTAAATGTGTTTCGCTATAGATAATTCCACGTTTCATCACTGGAATTTTAGCTGTAAGAACACCATATAATGTCGTGAAGTTTAAAAAAAAATAAAAAAATAAATAAAAAAATAAAAGAGAGAGAGAGCGAGAGAGAGAGAGAGAGAGAGAGAGAGATAGAGAGAATGTGTGAGAGGGAGAGAGACAGCTATATCCATCCATCCATTTATCTATCTATATATAAGCTATCTCTCTCTCTCTCTCTCTCTCTCTCTCTCTCTCTCTCTCTCTCTCTCTCTCTCTCTTATCTATCCATCTCTTTACACACACTGCTACATACAAGGGGAAATATATTACTTAGACAAATACAGAGACAAATGTTATCCTTAAGAAGAGGTGGGTGGGGTGGAAAGATGAAAACCACATAACAAATAAACTCTCCCGTACACAAGTCATCAAGTCTTCCTAAATGTACTTCTCCTTTCTTCTCAAAAATATATATATATATGAGAGAGAGAGAGAGAGAGAGAGAGAGAGAGAGAGAAGGGGGTTATAGAATGAGAGATCTTCGTAACAAAGACATAGCTGTCAACATCGTAACAAAAGAATAGCTCATAGGTAACTATTGTGAACAAATATATATGAGAGAGAGAGAGAGAGAGAGAGAGAGAGAGAGATAGAGAGGTCTTTGGAGAGAGGGAATAATGAGAGAGAGAGCTGTCAACATCGTAACAAAACAATAGCTGAAAATAGTTAACATAGTAGTTGAACAAATATATATATATGAGAGAGAGAGAGAGAGAGAGAGAGAGGGGGGGGGGGGGAAGGGGATAGAGAGAGAGAGCTGTCAACATCGTAACAAAACAATAGCTGAAAATAGTTAACATAGTAGTTGAACAAATAGAGATTGCATAGTGATATGCATCCATTCCAAAGCTTGACAAATTGTGCGCCGCTTCTATTGAATGATTACTATATAATTGGGATGGCAGTTTATTCCAGGCTTTGCAGATTTTACGTGTGAGAATATAAATTATCTACACAATATAATTGACACACACACACACACACACACACACATATATATATATATATATACACATACAGTATATATATACACATATATATATATATATATATAGAGAGAGAGAGACTGAGAGAGAGTGAGAGCGTGTGTGGGGGGGGGGGGGTAAAAAGGTAAGATAAATGACTTCCCCAGACCTTGATCCGTCAGGCAGTCGTTGTCCTCAATCCGCTCTTAAGGGGGCCCACTCTTTGTTTTCCTTCCCATCCATCCATATCACAATTCCTTTAATGCAAATATACTCCAGTTTTCATTATTCTTTAAAAGTCTTGCCATGCCAACCTGTCCCTCCTCTTTCCCTCCAATATCTGAGTTCTTGTGCATTCCTAAGTTGCCCCTCTGCTCATAACATCAATTCTTGTCGCTGTCATTTGATCCTGGCCCTCTCTATTGTTCCGTACACGAGCTACTGTATAGTTACTTCGCCCACAAGTCATTTCGCCTTGTCACTTTGACTGCATTGACCCCTTCAGCACCATGACGTAATTTTCGTCTTCTTCTGGTTACCCATAGACGTTTTTCCTTAGCTTATAATCTACCTCTAGGACTCAAAGGGGTAAATACAATCTCAATTATACCCTCTGAATAACTTAGGTCCTTCTTAAACTCTAGGACTCAAAGGGGTAAATACAATCTCAATTATACCCTCTGAATAACTTAGGTCCTTAAACTCTAGGACTCAAAGGGGTAAATACAATCTCAATTATACCCTCTGAATAACTTAGGTCCTTCTTAAACTCTAGGACTCAAAGGGGTAAATACAATCTCAATTATACCCTCTGAATAACTTAGCTCCTTAAACTCTAGGACTCAAAGGGGTAAATACAATCTCAATTAAACCCTCTGAATAACTTAGGTCCTTCTTAAACTCTAGGACTCAAAGGGGTAAATACAATCTCAATAAACCCTCTGAACAACTTAGGTCCTGCTTATACTGTATACAATCGTCTACCGTTAGCCAGAATACAAGTCAAAACTGCGTCATCGTGCTGAAGGGACTGGGGCTTGTGAAACTTGGATAAAAAACACACACAGGTCGATTAACCCTCTCCGACATATGACGCGATTTTGAGCCTATTGGGGATACGTTAAAGCCTTTGTTACCATCAGGGGTATTTAGAAACCTTAAGTTTAGTTACTTCAACCTCTGCAGTTTTCTTTGAGTTAGCTGTGGGCAGAAAACTAATTTTGGAGAGGTACGGTAATTATAAGAGTGAGAGAACTCTTATTTCTTATTGCTAATCTGACAACCTCTGCGTCATATGTGCGTGAAAGGGTTAATTGACCACTTGCGTGTCTCGTTCTATAGGGAAGTTGGAGTTGTATAGATATTGATATTTAGCTGAATTATACGATACAATGTGGGTTGTAGTACATTTATATATCCGTAAAACTCAATTCAACATACTTTGTATCCACCGCAGGAACTTACATTATTCATGGATTTCTGTTTATAAGGGGAGATTTCCACTTGGGGATTTTTTTTCTTTACCCCCTTTCTCCCTCATGTTTAGCCCCATTGCTTTTGAGATTATAAGACGTTCGCCCCATTAGTTTAGCGATTTTAACAACTTTCACCCCATTTATGTCACTTTTAAGACCATTCGTACCATTTAGGTGTTAATTTTTTCCTGGCGAGCGATAGCGAGCCTGTAATATAAGAGGAACCTGCCTTCGGCCGGGAAATTTTTCTACCGAAAAATGTACAAATTTATCTTGAAAGGGGGTCAAGGGGGTGTAATTTCAAGCTTGATGGAAGTCTAGGAAACACACTAAAAACCTCCCCTTAATAGCTATGATTATGGCTCCAACTTCCTTATAGCATGAAACTCGCAAGTGATCAATTAACTCTGGTATTAACCCTTTCAAGACCGGTGCCGTCCTTCTAGCTTTGTTCTGGCTGTTATTAGACGACTATATTCAGCTTAGTAAGGGCCTCCAGTAGTTAAACAGGCTTCGAACCATCTCACTTAATTAACCCTTTTGACTACCACTCGCTACCGCTCGCCAGGAAAATATTGACACCTGGATGGGGGTAAACGTCTTAAAACAGTAGGCTGAATGGGGCCGAATGGATACAAACCAAACAGAGAGGGAGAGAAAGAGAGAAAAAAGCGAGGTGGGCTCCCTTAAGTCTCTATGCAATTATAACTCTCTGGATTGATATGGGGATGGATTTTTTTTTTTTTTTTTCAATAAATAGTGTGTATTTTTCTTTAGTTGATATATAGAAAAATATATTCATATGTTCGTTTCCAGAGATACATTTCCATAGTTAGAAATCGGTGAGGTCCATGAATTGTTATGAGTGAATGTACAGTTGCCCAAATAAATTGTGTCGCCGCTGTCATTACGTTTAGCTCGCTGTGTGCTGTATCAATGTCTGTCAGATGTTGAATAGGGTGTGTAAAGATAAGAACATGGTTGTATATCTCACTCTGAACGCTAATTTAAACCTTAAATAGCGCTGATACCAATTATTTATCTAAATATACTTGGTGCTGCGATCACTTATTTGGTCGACTGTACATATATCAGATCATTAAAGGCCATATAAGCGAAAATGCGGCAAAAATTATAATCAGGAACGGCCGCAGGTACGAAAATACCCCGCCGAGAATACTACCGAAACAACTTCACAATGTAACCAGAGAACTTTAAGGGGGTCACCTGCTTGTGTTCTCTCCTTTTCTCTCTTTCTCTGGCTTGTATATATTCAGTCCCATTCAGCCAACTGTTTTAAGACGTTTATCCCCATCAAGGAGTCGATTTCTTCATGGCGAGCGATAGCAAGCCAGTATTGTATGGAGAAATCCGGCTTCGCCGGAGACATTTTTCTATCAAAAAATTTACAAATTTAGCCTGCTGTCATTTTTTTTTTTTAATTATGCTGGATCGTTACCGCTCGCCAGGAAAATATCGACTCCTCGATGGGGATATACGTATTCAAACATTACGCTGAATGGGACCAAATGGATACAACCCAGAGCGAGAGGGAGAGCGAGATAAAAAAAACAAACAGAGGTGAGCCCCTTAACTGTTTGCGAAAAGTAAGGTATGAAGACAGTCTTATTGGAGAAACAACCGGATACCCCCCCCCCCCCCCTACCCCCTACCATATCACTGTCCTCTGCACCCCCCCCCCCCCCCCCCCCCCCCCCCCCCCCCCCCCACCCCCCCCCCCCCCCCCCCCCCCCCCCCCCCCCCCCCCCCCCCCCCCCCCCCCCCCCCCAACCCTTACAATATCGCTGTCCTCGTCCCCTCTTGTCATAAAATCCCCTCTGCTTCATACCGGCACCTCTCTTCCCTCCCAAATTATTTATCTTAGACATTCCATCACCCCCCCACCCCTCCTCCTCTTCCATCATCTGTGCCTCTCTCTCTATCTTTACTCTCTCTCTCTCTCTCTCTCTCTCTCTCTCTCTCTCTCTCTCTCTCTCTCTCTCTCTCTCACACATTATTAGAACATTTAATAAAGCTGAATAATTTATTTGTAGTATACAATTATGCTAATGATTTACAGTAGCAATAACCTGAGTGGCACTGTGTATCTGATTACATATATTATTTGATGTACCGTATGGTATTCGATAGTAGGGTTATAAATAGTGTATGTATGCGTGAGAATGTGTTGATGTGAGTGCGTGTGTGTGTACCATTTGATAGGTCAATACACACCCACACTCTCTCTCTCTCTCTCTCTCTCTCTCTCTCTCTCTCTCTCTCTCTCTCTCTCTTCTCCACCTCTCCTCACTCTCTATCTCTACATTCAAACTATACAAAATCATAGAGCTTTCGATAATATCTGCCTGGAATAACCTACAATGTATATATGTTACTAACTCCTCTCTCTCTCTCTCTCTCTCTCTCTCTCTCTCTCTCTCTCTCTCTCTCTCTCTCTCTCTCTCTCAGGGATCGGTACTAGGACCAATTCTCTTTCTAATTTACATCAACGACATAGATGAGGGTCTCACCTGCACAATCTCAAAAATTTGCTGACGATACAAAAATTGCAAATAGCGTACTCTCAAAAGAACAAGTTGACGATATGCAACACAATCTAGATAAATTGTCATGTTGGGCCCAAATTTGGCAAATGAGTTTCAATGCGGATAAATGTAAAGTACTACATGTCGGATACCTAAATGAGAAAGCAAACTATTCGATGAATGGCACTCAGCTTAAGAATGTAAACAGAGAAACTGATCTGGGAGTAACAATATCGAGTAACCTAAAACCGAGTCAACAATGTTCAGAAGTTGTTAAGAAGGCAAACAAAATAATTGGCTTTATAGGCAGGTCATTTGAGCATAAATCCAAAGAAGTTATCCTAACCCTTTACAATTCCTTAGTCCGCCCTCTGCTGGAATACTGCGTTCAATCCTGGTGCCCTTATTACCAAAAAGATATAAACAAGCTAGAACGAGTTCAACGTAGAGTTACCAAAATGATACCTAGCCTAAAGAACAAACCATACGAAGAGCGTCTTAGAGAATTAAATCTATTTCCTTTAACCCAGCGCAGATTAAGAGGCGACTTAATTCAAGTGTTCAAAATCATCAAAGGCATCGACAATATGAACTGTAGTAAGTACTTCACTATCGACCAATCTAATTACACGGGGGGAAACGGTTGCAAAATTATTGGTAAATCTTTTAACTCGCACGAATCTAAGAATTTCTTCTTCAATCGAGTTGTCAACTTGTGGAATGGGCTTCCCCGAGACGTCATATATAGACTGCAGCACCGTTGATTCATTTAAATTCCGCCTAGACAAATATCTCGCATCAAACCCGCGACTGACTGCGTTTGTAAATGAATAACTTTATCCTCCCCTCAGTTACTAACCCATATGTCCCCTACTAACTTCCTAGTCCTGCCACGTTAGTGGCAGGGCAGTAGTTCCCTTTCCAATGTTCCCTTACCCACTCTAAACCACTGTTTGGACACTTGATCCTCAGTGTTTTGGAGGACAAGCAACCTAGAAGGGTCACTAGACCTGTTGTTGCTTGATTTCCTTTGTACTCCTTTGTACTCTCTCTCTCTCTCTCTCTCTCTCTCTCTCTCAAAGATATAGACAAGCTAGAACGAGTTCAACGTAGAGTTACCAAAATGATACCTAGCCTAAAGAACAAACCATACGAGGAGCGTCTTAGATAATTAAATCTATTTCCTTTAACCCAGCGCAGATTAAGAGGCGACTTAATTAAAGTGTTCAAAATCATCAAAGGCATCGACAATATGAACTGTAGTAAGTACTTCACTATCGACCATATCTAATTACACGCGGGGAAACGGTTGCAAAATTATTGGTAAATCTTTTAGCTCACACGAATCTAAGAATTTCTTCTTCAATCGAGTTGTCAACTTGTGGAATGGGCTTCCCCGAGACGTTATAGACTGCAGCACCGTTGATTCATTTAAACTTCACGTAGACAAATATATCGCATCAAACCCGCGACTGACTGCGTTTGTAAATGAATAACTATATATGATCCCCCCCTCAGTTACTAACCCATATGTCCCCTACTAACTTTCTAATCCTGCCACGGACATTAGTTCCAGGGCAGTAGTTCCCTTTCCGATGTTCCCTTACACACTCTAAACTACTGTTTGGACACTTGATCCTCAGTGTTTTGGAGGACAAGCAGCCTAGAAGGGTCACTAGACCTATTGTTGCTTGATTTCCTTTGTACTCCTTTTACACACACTCTCTCTCTCTCTCTCTGAGAGTAGCCTAAAGCACTGTACACTCTTATTGTTATTGCCTAAGCTGGGCTGCAAGATCTTTCACCCTCCTTCCCCCCCCCCCTCTTTCTCTCTCTCTGTCTCTCTCTCTCTCGCTCTCGCTCGCTCGCTCGCTCTCTCTCTCTCTCTCTCTCTCTCTCTCTCTCTCTCTCTCTCTCTCTCTCTCTCTCTCTCTCTCTCTCTCTCTCTCTCTCCCTCCTTTCATTCCTTCCCTCCTTTCATTCCTTCCCTCCTTTCATTCCTTCCCTCCTTTCATTCCTTCCCTCCCTCCCTCCTTTCATTCCTTCCCTCCTTTCATTCCTTCCCTCCCTCCCTCCTTTCATTCCTTCCCTCCTTTCATTCCTTCCTTCCTCTCCTCCTCCAAAACTCCCCCACGGCCCAGCCCGGAGAATGTGTTGTGGTAGTTCTCTGGGACTTGAGCCGGAATTATTGGAGCATGGCGTGAGAGCGGTCAATGGTGGAGGTGGGTTTACGTCCAGCTGGCTCCCGGTATTACTTCCGGGTCGGGTATTAGACTATTGTTCATTAGAGGAAAGGGCTCGGGGGAGGTGGGAATAGAGATTACTGTAGGGAGCTTACTACATTGTTAACGTGATATATAATTAATATATATATATTTTTATATATATACTGTATATATATATACAGTATATATATATATATATATATATATATATATATATATATATATATATATAGTATATATATATATATATATATATATATATATATATATATATATATATATATATATATATATATATATATATATATATAATAATATATATATATATATATATATATATATATATATATCTCTATATATATTATATATATATATATATATTAATTATATATATACTGTATATACGTATATACAGTATATGCTTATATTCTGAGTGTGGTGTCCCGAGTTCGAATCCCGGGAGGACCATATGCTTCCATTAGTTTATTCAAGTACATTTGGGTTTGTCATTAATTCTTGCAAGTATCAGATCATATTATTCAGCTTATGAAGTGCGTCTACCAATTAACCCCTTCTGTACCGGTGATGTACTTTTCATTATATTCTGGCAACTATTAGACGACTTCGTTCAGCTTAGGAAGGACGTCTACCCATTAAAAGGCTACCGACTAACTCGATTAACCCTTTTAGTTACCATACATACTGCCTAAGCTTCATAAAATCGTCTAAATGTAGCTGACATCAAATACAAAAGACGTCACCGGTACAAAAAGGGTTAAGATTAAGGGGAGATGGTCGTTTTTCTGGTCCCCTTTCTCCCTCGTGTTTAGTCCCATTACGTTTTAGATTTTTAGACGTTTGGCCCATTTGTTTGGCGATTTTAAGACCTTGCGTCCCATTTCGTTATAGATTTTAAGACCTATCTTGCCATTTAGGTGTCGATTTTTTCCTGGCGAGCGATAGCAAGCCTGTAATTTTAAGAAAGCCGGGAAATGTTTCTACCAAAAAATGTACACATTTATCTTGAGGGGGGGGGGGGTCTAGGGGATGTTTTTCTAAATTTGAGGGATGTCTAGCAATGAAACTATAAGAATTTATGAATGAATGAATTATAGGCCAAAAAAGCAGCCAGTGTCCCCTTAATGTGTAAATTAAGAATATATATATATATATATATATATATATATATATATATATATATAGGAACATAAACTACACATGTCCACCGTATGAATCTAATGGTATACTATTGTCGTTTCTGTTCCAGCTGGCGGAATACTGGACCTGTCCCCGTGTCGCTTAGTCAGGTATGTCACATAAGGTTAAGTAGGGGGGTGACCTGTTGTTGTCCTTTTCTATCTTTCTCTGACTTGTATCCATTTGGCCCCATTCAGCCTACTGTTTTAAGACGTTTATCCCCATCCATGTGTCATTTTTTTACTGGTGAGCGGTAGCGAGCCAGCATATTTTTTATTTTTGCTTGACAGTAGGCTAAATTTGTACATTTTTCGATAGAAAAAACATTCCGGCGAAGCCGGATTTCTTCATATAATGCTGGCTCGCTATCGCTCGCCAGGAAGAAATCGACACCTAGATGGGGATAACATAGTTGGCTGAATGGGGCCGAATGGATACAAGCCAGAGAAAGAGAGAAAAGGACAGAAATAACAAAAAAGCAGATCACCCCCTTAATCCAAATATGCTAATCATAATATAACTTGGTATTAACCCCTTGAAGCTCTAAGACGCAGTTCTTTCATATTATCTGGCTGTTATGAGACGATATTATTCAAATTAGGAAGGGTATATGGAAGTCAGGGGTTGAATTGAGATGGTCTTCACCCTTTTTACACCCACAGATCCTTCCTAACCTGTATAAAATCGTCTAATGGTAGCCACAATAAACTGTCAAAATGCGTCATGATCGTCAAGGGGTTAATATGGCGCAGAGACGTAGTAGGAAGTTATTTGTACAGCGCATAGGCAGACGTACCGTATGCGCTTTCCCGAGTGTCCCTCAATTTTTGTTTTATGTGTGTACGTTTTATCGTCATTTTCATTGTATGCATTAGTGTGCCTAATTCTCTATTTGTTCGTGTAGTTTTACATATTTTCTTCCCTTTTTGTTTGCTTTTCCGTTTACCGTGTTTTTCTGAATTAATAGATGGCTTAATACCTTAATTATCTATTGCTTAACCATTATATTTCGGTGTGTCTATCCTAGGTTCGAGTCCTTGGAATGCCACATGTATTTGTTGATTTCATTATTGAGTTTAGAAGAGAAGTTGGTTGGTGAAAAAATATGAATTAATAGATTTTCGAATGATAGTATAATAATTACCATACGGTATATATTGACTTAGTATAATAATTACCATACGGTATATATTGACTTAGTATAATAATTACCATACGGTATATATTGACTTAGTATAATAATTACCATACGGTATATATTGACTTAGTATAATAATTACCATACGGTATATATTTACTTAGTTATTATTCGTGTTCAATTCCGTACCATTATTGCTGTGATTTTGTCGGTCCAAACTTGCAGGCCATTAGCATTCTCATTAACCCCAGACTGTCCAAATTTCGGCCCCATAAAAGCTAATGTGCCTGAATAAATTACTCGTTTGATGAATGGCTAAGTCAGGTTCGATAGTTTCCCGAAAACCTAAATAAAGGTTTGTCCTTATATTTCTTTAAGTTTTATGCTGTAATAGTTGTTGTTGTTGTTGTTGTTTTTCCCCAAGCTGCCTGGCCGAACAGCCCCAAGGCCCCGAGCAAGGCCAAGGCCATAACCGAGCGCCCCCACAGAACCCTCCCTGCCGACCACAATAAAGCCTGGGTGACCGAAACCACTCCATGGCGGGGAGCTGAGGAGGGTGCGGAAACGCCCGGGAAACCAAAGCCACCAGGGCCCTGTGCCCCTCAGCAATTATGAAGAGAAAGCTGAGGGGCAAAGGAAAGATGTGACGCTTTGGCTTCCAATCTTGGTAGATTAGGAGGTCAATCCACGCAAGAGACGCCGTCACTTGAGATCTAGAAAATATATAAGTAAAAGGAACAGTCAGAGTAAGCTATGGGTATGGCAGAGATCGCTCAGTTCTCACTCTGATAGACCAGCCCATCACCACATGACTAGAACCCAATCCTCTCAGCATCAGCTAGGAAAGGCCCTAGAAAGCCGCCTTTGGCGGGGGGATAGCTCCCCTATTTCAACCCTTTTCGGGGTTGGGCACCCGCCCTGTTGTGGCTAACTGTAAATTATTTATTTTAACTCTGAGAATAGCTTGTATAAATGAAAAATATATAAAGTATTTAATTGTCCTAGTGAAGTCCATACGTTCTTCCTGATGAATAATGGTATTATCGTACTAAACTGGGTAATAAACAAGTACACACATTTATAACCTAGCAACCAATTTCCTGATGTTCACTCGAAGTAATACGAGATTGTATATCGATCACCCTATAATTCTTTATTTCCCTTACAAACAGTATATCTCAATCTAGCTACCTCCAAGTGATTTTATTTTGAGAGAGAGAGAGAGAGATTTGATTTGATTTGATTCTTTATTGAGAAAGCATAAGAGAGAGAGAGAGAGAGAGAGAGAGAGAGGGGGGGGGGGGGGGGAGGAAGGGGAGGGGCGAGGGAGAGAAGAAAACATTTACCCTTCTCCAACTTTCCTACAATCCTTCTCCTATTCCAACTTAACATGGCCTATTTCTCTCTCATCATGTCTCCTCCCTCCCTACTCAAGACAACCTCTGTATCCCTCCCCTATGGTCAAATGTCCCTATATCCCCCCCCCCCCCACCCCTATAGTGGAAATAATGCCCCCTTCCCCGTCCTTTTTTGCTCGTCATGCGCCCCTCCCTCTTCTCAAATGATCTCCCCCTCCTACACATATACACACTTACACACATACCACACATACACACACTTACACACATATCACACACTCACACACTTACACACATATCACACACTCACACACATACACACACTTACACAAATACCACACATACACACACTTACACACATACCACACTTACATATATACCACACATACACACATAAACACACATACCTTGCCTGTTAACCCCTTCTGTACCGGCGACGTCTTTTTAATTATATCTTGTTATATTTTAAGACGACTTTATGCACTTTAAGAAGGATCTGAGGTACTAAAAAGGGTTTTTGTTGTTGTTGTTCCCTAAGCTGCCTGGCCGAACAGCCCCGATTCTCCAAGGAAGGCTTTCCCACAGAGCTCTCAAGGAGTGTAGATTGTGTTGTTGGCGCAAGTGGTTGTGTGAAAATAATGCAGTCTTCTAGGATGTGTCCAATGGTATGGGGTGCTGTGTTACAACCTGGGCAGGTGTCGACGACGGAGTCATCCAGTCTCTTCTGGTTGACACCTAAATGGCACGAAAGATCTTAATAATGCCAAACAAAATGGGTCAATAGGTATTAAAATCGCCAAACGAATGGGGTGAACGTCTTTAAAATCTCATAACTAAGGCGGCTAAGCACGAGGAAGAAGGGGGTCCAGAAAATGGAAAATACCTCCCCTTAAGTACAAACCCTCCTTCCCCCGAGTCCAATCCCTACTCCCCCCCCCCCCTCTCCCTAGTCACAATCCCTACTTCCCCCCCCCCCCCCCCCTCCCTAGGCAAATGGGTCCCCTAGCTTTGCCTCGACGACTCTTGTCAAAATTGTCCCTTATACTTTCGCTCCCCCCCCCCCCCCCCCCTAGTCTAATACCCCATAGCTCCCCCCCCTCCCTAGTCTAATACGCCATAGCTCCCCCCTCCCCCCCCCCAGTATAATGCCTTGTAGCCCCCCAACCACCTCTCTCTCTCTCTGTCTCTCTCTCTCTCTACTAAAATGTGTAACATAGAGGTGTTTTTTAAGAGAGTTAAATTCTCGAAAGGCTCAGTCAATGTAATAACATTTGTTTATAATCCATGTGTATGTGTACAGTATATACATGTGTTTGGCTAAATCAAATATATATATATATATTCTCTCTCTCTCTCTCTCTCTCTCTCTCTCTCTCTCTCTCTCTCTCTCATATCTCTTCTCCAGCTCATCTCTCTGGCGGCGACGAGGACGAAGATGAGGCCGCCAATGAATCAGTTCCTATGCGTATGTCTTCCCTCCCCCCCCCACCACCCCTCCCCACCCTCTCCCCCTCATGACCTCCTTCGCACCGCTTCTTGGGTTTTCGTCCGTCGCATTTTCGGGGTATATATTATTTCCGTTTTCGCCGTCGCTCCTCTGCATTCACTGGATTTTTGTTTTGTGTGTTTTTTTTTTTTTTTTTTTTTTGGTACGGGGACCAAATCATCATCATCATACTTTTGGCTATCACAGTCCTTCACAAAACTGGGTAAAATCGTCTAATGGGGACCAGAAAAAGGGAAGAAAGGTGATGTACCAAAGACGCCTCGTTTCTTTCTTTCTTATTCATTGTGTTAACCCCTTCAGCACCATGACCCCTTTATACTTTTGATTCTGGCTATACTTTGATGATTTTATGCAGCTTAAGAAGGACCTATGTTATTAAGGGGAGGTATTTAGTTTGTTCCCTAGACCTCCATCAAGCTTAAAATTACACCCCCTTGAGTCCCTTTCAAGATAAATTTGTACATTTTTCGGTAGAAAAATTTCCCGGCCAAAGGCCGGTTCCTCTTAAATTACAGGCTCGCTATCGCTCGCCAGGATAAAATTGACACCTGAATTGCACGAAAGGGCTTAATATGGGGTGAAAGTTCTTAAAATCGCTAAACTAATAGGGCAAACGTTTTATAATATCAAAAGCAATGGGGCTAAACATGAGGGAGAAAGGGGTCAAGAAAAAAATCCCTCACGTGGAGATCTCCCCCTTAAGAATTGTGATAGCTAAATGGATAATGGCGATCGTGTGTACTGTATTATTGACACATGTCCTTCTTAATCTGAAAAAAATCCTCCTAATTGTTTGGTATGAGTTAAGCCGGTATCACACGAGAGCTTTTATAGTAAACATTCGA